>VXBX01003639.1:825633-944631 GCA_013400415.1 Scytalopus superciliaris | reverse complement strand
CCCCCCCCACCCCCCCCCCCCCCCCCCCCCCTTCTCCTCTCCTGTCAGAGAAAAAAGATCTTGTAAGGGCCTGGTCAGAACAAAGTAAATACTGTTCCACTCACACCAGAGGTGCATCTGTATATGTTGATGTCCTTGTTATCAAGCAGGCTGCAGGAGGAAACTCTGCTAATCATCATGACTTGCAGCATCAAGTGCTCAGTGGGCAGGCTGCCCAGCAGGCTGAGGTGTGCCTGTGCGCGTGTCTGTGTGTGTGTGTGTGTGTGTGTGCTCTTGCATGCACGCATTTCTTTGCCTGCTTAAGATCACGTCGCAAGTTGCCATGCAAAAGATCCTACACATTCCAGAAAAGTACAGCCTGTTTCCATACATCCACCAGGGAAAGAAAAATAAAATCACACTCTTTCTTCCGTGCCTCCCAAACCAGGGAAAGATTGTCCTACTTAACTGGGCCCAGTCCTTGGGTGGTATAAAGTGGAGTCGCTGCCTGGGCTGCTGTGCTGAGTTCAGTCACTCTCTCAGTGTATCCACTCAGCTTTTAATGTTGTATCAGTACCAAATCTCTGTCTTTCTAAATAAGTTCTGATTGAAAGCAAAAATAGCAAAAATGTGCACAGGGATAAGCAAAGAACTGTTGAGGAAAGCTCACATTGGAGAGCTGGGGCCAGATGGAGGTGAAATGCCTTTAACTGGCAAGGAAATGTTGGCAAAATTTTCACTTGTGCTCATTTGACCTACCTGAGCTACCAATTTAGGAGTATAATCGTCCCATATTCCCTCTGCAAGTTAAAAAAGAGGGCCAGTTGCAATGCATGAACAAGTCTACTTTGAAATATGTCATTGGATTTACCAGTCTCCCTTTCAGAGATGCTGATGAAAGTTGCCCTTGGTGGGTCACTGAGTAAAAGCAAAGCTTCACTTTGACTCATTACATTTGAATGTCATATAATTAGAGAAGAGGCCCAAGGCCAGATTTCAATTAGTCATAAAGATCAGCATATTCCTTTTGGCTGTACTTTCCTCTGTTATCTCTCTGCAAGTGGAAGCAGATTTCAGGACTGTGTAAACCAGGTTCTCACATGATGCAGCACACCAGTGATGTGGAATCACAAATTGTTGCAATTTCTTCATTTCCTACGTACACTCTAGCCCTGTTTCCTGGAACAGCAGTTGTAACAAGCTGTATGTGAGCACGTAATTCACTGTAGCAGAATCTATAAGTGAGGAGAAATGTTCCCTCTTTCCAGCCCAGTAGTGTTCAGTCATCTTTTAAAATAACCCAACCAATATCTCATGCACCACTTATCTCTAGAGACTGTTTTGCAGCCTAGCACATCCTGCAGTTCGGAAATGATGAAACATAAATGTCCCTTTCCTACTTACACTTTTTCCACATCATTACCCTTCACAGGTTCAATTTTTGTTTAATTCCCTTCAATTGTTTAACTAATGTACATCACCAGACACTGAAACTTCAAAACCAGGCTCTGAACATTGCCACAGAATATCAAATATGTATTCCTTCCAATTGCATAGGTCTGATCAAGGGTGCAAGGTAGATGCAATTTTCAGGGCTATTTTAAAAATTTGACACAAACACAACAATCTCTCCATTGCTCTTCCAATGTCTCTCCAATGTCTTCAGTGAAAAAGAACAGAAATATTTGTTTGTAGTAGTGTATATGAAGCTCTCATTTTAAGTGGTTTTCAGCATGGTGGCAAAGTTGGAAAAGTTAATGTAGTTAAAAAGATAAAGAAATTTCTTTCCTGTTTGTTTGTGGGATTTTTTTTTTAACTTTTGGTGGAGACCAGGGAATACCTATAAAATAATAGTAATGGCCTGAGTCAAGAGTGTGTCTCTCAGTGAGTTGTAAGTCATGCTCACTGAAAGCTTTTACCTCACTCAGTACATGGTGAAAAATGATAGACCCCAACACAGATATGCTGGTAGTCCCACAATAACAGTTCTGTATGTACACAGATGCTGATCTGTTCAAAAGGACAGTGTGTTTTTCATTTTCCAGCATTTGGCAAAGGAAATCACATAGTAGTTATGGATTGGGTGACTATCACTCTGGTCAGCAAGTCAGGTATGATTTATTTATCAGCTTTCCAGCTTTCCACAGAGGATAAGCGGGAGGGGAAGGTCTGAAGCAGGCTGCAGGGGGAGAAAATGAGGAAAGTGGGGGAAGGGGACAGGGAAAAGCAAGATTTATATCCAGATGGGAATGTTGAGACAAGGGTGGGAGCCGCAGCAGGGAAGGAGCATCCACAATGAAGGCTATTCATCAACTCTTGCAGCAACACAGCTCTGAAATGGAAAGGGTTAGAAGCTATTCCTTCAGTTCCATCCCTGGGGGGCTTGGGGTTCCAGCAAGGAAGCAGCTACACAGCAGTAGCTGCACATTTTGGGCTCAAATATCTCATACTGCGATTGCATCTGACTTTGAGGATCACAGAGAGGCTTTTTTTCCTTTCTTCAGCTCCTTATATATCAGTAAGAAAGTACATTCAGCATCTCTTTCATCATCTGTCTCTGAGTAAGGTGGGCTGTAGCAAGACCAACAGAGTAACGAAATAAAAGCACAGGAGCTACAAAAGGTGCACGGTACTTAAATTTTTAGGATCACAGAAACACAGAACAATTTAAGCTCAAGAAGACCTTACAAGGGCTCTGTTCCATCCACATCTCAGTCAGTGCCTGACATGAGATCTCCCAGCTTTACCATCATAGACTCTGTTCCCAGCACAACAAATTACCTTGTTTTCTGACATCTTGGTTAAATTTAGCTATTTGTTATCAATAGAGGAAAATCTGGCCTGGCACCATTGAGGATTCAGATGTTTTTTGATTATAAAATCATGAAAAGAATTGCAGTACAAGCAAACCTAATTGAAATAATATGATATGAAAATCATTGATAGTTATACTTTGTCTGGAGCAAATCTTCAGCTTTCAGAGGGAGATACAACTCATCTGGAAACTCTCCTAATTTATTGTCACTGTCACCATGTGTATTTGCAATGCAGGAACCTGTGGGTGCTGAGATACATTGTGTAAGTTGCCAGATTTACATTTTGCCAAGTGCCAGTAAAATCACTCATTTCAGTGGGATGAGGTCAGTTTCATAATCAACCAACATCAGGTCCAAATTTTCTTTTTCTCCTCTTTTCTTTTTCTCCTGTAATTCATTTATAATCTGGCCAGTCTAGCGAGAAAGCAATGGCCTCCAAAGAAAACAGTAAGTGACACAGAACAATGACCTGGCACTTGGAGAACTCAGAGGCTTATCATTTCTTAGAGAACCCAAGTGCCAGTATCTATTTTCAATCAAAATTTTTCCCTGTTTGCATAGGCTGGGATTTCCCTACCCATACAGTGACATAGCAAATGGATGAGTTGTGTGGAGTGCTAGAGATTTCTTTGATTCCATACCATAATGCTCAGTAATCTTCATACCTCCATTGTAAATTTTACTCTTTGACAAGAAAATCTTGCCTATGCCCTCGTTAGAGTCTCTCTAATTCGTTTCTCAGTTTATTTCATTCTACTTCTATGTCCACTGAAAGCAAAAATCTCCATCTAGATGAAAATCTTACATGAATATTTTGCAAGGTTTCCCACAGGTATCCTGGTAACTCTGGTAGAAGCAACACATATGACTGCATCATCTGATGTTGTCAGAGTGCTGTAGCCAGGCAGTTCCTACCATTTAGACTTCACCTCTACTACCTTTTTAATACAAGCAGATGAGATCTTGCTCACAAGTGTCCTTCTGCAGACCCACAGGAATGTCAATGACTATTGCATAGGCTATGCAATCTTATTTCTTATTTCCTTTATTGAAAAGTCCAGCCTGAACCCCCAAATGGGATGCAATTGTTCCATTATCATTTCTACTGTGATAATACCACCTCCCCCTTTTCCTTGGGTCTTCTATTTATCTCCTTCAGAGCCTAAGCTATTTGACACAAAGACCGTACCACAGATATGGTGGTAGCATGTCTCTGATAATTTCTCTGAGAGTCACCACTTTCTAGAATGTAATCTCTTTGGACAGATATCTTCCCACCATGGCCAAGGCTTTGGTTCCTCTGTTGTAGTTAATGATGAATTTCTATTTCCTCTAAATATTGTGTGATTCAACTGAAATCCTCATTTCAGTTAGAGCAGCCAGGCCATGCAATTCTTTCAAAGCCTGGGTAAGCTTTCTGGATCTAATGCTATGTTTAAAGGGGTTTGTGACTTCCAGTATGATATTATATTATGCAGCTAAGCCTACATGTTTCTAAAGAGCTCTCTGAGTAAAGGTGAAAAAAAGAAAAGAGCAGAAAGACTGGCTGAATGTGATATCTTCAGCTTTCAGAGGAAGATGCAACTCATCTGGAAACTCTCCTAATTTATTGTCACTGTCACCATGTGTATTTGCAATGCAGGAACCTGTGGGTGCTGAGATACATTGTGTAGACTCCCTGAAATGCTCCCATAAAGCCTCCAAATAAAGGGTTTGAGTGGAAGACATCTGGAGAGCACTGTGCTGAGACTCAGATCTTGGAGGCAACACAGTAGGCCAGGGCAGTGACCCCCGCAGAAGAGGAGGTAGTAGAGAAAGTCACCCAAAGCACACATGGCCACCTTGTAACTTTAGCTGTCAGTTACACATTGCTCATGGAAATGCTATCCCAAATAATGACAGCAAACCATTATCCTATCATGGAGGAAATGGCCACTGCTTATTCAGATACAGACAAAGTAGATTGATCTGAACAAAAGTAGGTTAAATATTAGTAACTTAAAACTTAACTACTTTTAGTATTGCCTACTTTTTGGACAAGCTCTTTTAGCATCACACTGAGGGTTTTATAGGATGAATGCTATACAAAAATCCAATATGTATATCTCCAGTGGCAGTATCTGTTTTTAATCAGTGTTTTGTCATTGTTTGAGCATTTTTTAAGACAGGTTTTAGAAGTATTTAATTTCTATGCTGTCTATAAGCAGAGTACATACAGAATTTTTTTTCCTCAAAACTCTCAAGATTTCTAATTTTTCTCCCTCCCACTCTAATGAGGGCAAAGTCAAAGTTCCCATGCTCAAAAAACAATAATTTAAGAAATATTCACGTGGCATCAGTCGAAACATTTCAAAGCTGGTTCTGTTCCAATTTAAAATCTTGTTTTTCTCTTAATATATAAAAACAACTCATCCAGAGAGTCATTTGGAACCAAAAAACCTCCCACCTTCTTTTCACTTTGAAAATGCTGGAATGAGATGTTTCAATGCAATCTCAAAAGTATTTTTCACTTTCAAATGCAGATCATGGTCAAATACAGCTCTTTCCCTCCGAATTCATTAATTTAGATGAATCTACAAATTGAAATAGTAATAAATTCTTTTTAGGAAATTCCCTGAGCAACTTTTCTGGAGTTTATAAAAAACTTTAAAAGTATTACAACAGTACCTCTGTCTCTGCACTTGTAACTGAGCCCAGTACAAGACTACATAGTCCTTGGGTCTCAGGCTCAACTGCGAGGTTAAATCATAGCGATTTTTTGTTTAAAAGCACATTCTGGCTGCTGAACAGTATGTGATGATGATGTCTCCTGCAGTGGCACCTCAGCTTCAGTCTTCATGTGGCATTGCTTCTCTTGAGTTTGCTCGTGAAGGCCATGCATTCAGCAGTGGTGCAGGGAAATGAACTCCAGTGTCCCTGTCTCTGAAGAGCTGCATGAGGTGCTACTAGATCACAAATTACTGCATTGTCTCCAGTTAATCCCCATATTTTTTCCCTTACAAAATTATAATTCAGTTAGTTTCTCTAAGGGCTGAACTTCCTCATTCCTAAAGAATACCCATAGGGGACATCAAATGAGACTGGAAATAGGTAGATTTGGACAAACTCAAATGAAATACCTCACTCTTGGTATTTTTAAGTGTTACCGTAACTGCTTTTGATACCTCAGTGAATTATGGACAGGGAGAAATAGATATGAAATCTAATCACCACCTGGTTTTTCCAGCATCCAAGTACTAGAATGCAAGCAAAAAGCTGAGTCCTCCATCTCAGTGACTAATTCTCAGAGTTCATTTAGATATGAGCTCTAAATATCTAAACACAGAAAATAGAACAAAAGAGTAAAACCAGTTGTGTGTTACCACCCTTTCTTTGAAGTGAGAAATCAGGTACCACAGAAGTATTTCAACAGATCTGACTAGGATTGGATTTGATCCACTTGACTATGGATCAAAAGTCACTCTGATGATGACACCAGGAAGCATCCATTCCTTACAATCATTTACAAGCTAACTATTAGACATGAGGGCTCATGACACTGTCATGGAAATGAGGCCATAGTTCTGTGAGGAGTCCTACTGACAATGCTTTCCTGTCCTCACAACTCTCATATACCATATTCCATGCTATCAGGTAGTAGTGAAAACTGGGAGGGATGCATGGTGCATGCTTCAAATGCAAGCACATGAGAGATTACTCCACTGATAGTCATCTGGTTTGCCTCCATCCATCCATTCACTCATCTCCTCTCTTCCCCTGGACAAACTAATGGTAGTAGCAGTCCTTATTAGCTCAACAAGATTCTCTAAAATATCTCTTGAAAAGGAAGGGAAATTCAATTCCAGAGTTGTAGCCATGTTGTAGGTGCTTGGCTGGACATTGATTACACGTATCTTGTGCCTTACCTCTGTAAGAGGCAGGAACCCAAGGCAAAGTCTTTCATACGTTAACAGGGCCTGTAGACCTGGGTGCCTTAGCAGTATAGGGGCATCAAGGGGAAAAAAATAAAGAAATAAAATATCAGGCTCATTGACATGCATTTTCTCCTTCTACCTACTGACAAATAAGAAACTTCAGGTGCACCCAGCTGCAGCAGGTAGCTGCATCAAGATTAAGCATGGAAACCAGATGGAAAATTAAGTAGGAATGTTGTGTCAAATAGGTCACTGCAGGTTAAAACAAGACCTTGTGATGGAGCAAAGCAGATAATAAACCTGCAGTTGGAAGCTGACTCCCAGACTGTCACTGAAAGACTGTTAGTAACTTTCCAGGTCATGCTGAGTGATCTGAAGATCCACGGGATCCTGTTGCCTTTAGTATGCAGTGAGAAGTTTGAAAAGATGGTTCATGACAGGCCAAATGAAACTTTGAGTGTTAACAAGGATCCATGGCCAGCAGCTGGGAAGCTGGAATCATGTTACTTTCCACTGACCCACTTAGCAATTATTTCTGAATTCTACATTACCTTCATATTAGATGTTTAATTAAGAAGTTCACTGGAGGGGGGAAAAATCCCACCACTTTTGGTAAGAGAAAGCTATTAATTCTAGCAATTTGTGGTGATAATTTCCATGTTTTTTCTGTAGCACCAGAACAAATGAAAATCCAGTCTCTGCCTTGAAGAGTGCTATTTATAAATAGCACTACACTAATCTTGTGAAGGGCATGAAAGGGTCAAGGAAAGAAAGGAATTACTTAGGGTAGCCCAGGGAAGCAGAGCTTCTAGTGAAAAGGTAAAGCTAAGAAGTGGAATTTGAAGCTTAAACATTATCATAGTGCTTCTTGATATGTATTTGACCTTTAAGTGGTCTTCCAAGAGATAAGAGGAGATCTTAAATGCTTGGAACATTTCAGTTAGATTGGACTAAATTCCTAAAATTTGGCAAGGAGTTAGCCTTCAAAAGAGATAAATGAGCTAATTAGCTTCTTTTCCATCTCCGGCTACTGTGGCTTTGTGTGTTGCTAGTGCTGACCTTAGAAAGGGAAGTGTGGGACATATCTGTGGCGACGTACTATACATAGTGTTGTATTTCCATGCACAGCACCAGGACCTCTGGCACTGAGCTGGATACAAAAAAAAAGAGGTACTCAAAATAAAGTACTTAAGAATAGAAAGGAGAAGACTAACCTTTTCAAAGGGAGCTGATGCAATATCGTTCCTTAGTCACCAGTATGTCTGATTTCTGAAATACCATTAAAAAATAGCAACATATTTTCACCCTGCTAACTACTACTGGTTAAAAGAATGATCCCAGCACACAAGCACTTGGTAGCCTAAGAAAAAATACAGAAACACTTCTCATGGAATATCTCACTGTTGATCCCTTATTGTTTGTCTCACAATGCTCTTCACACCATAAATCATCTTGCCTGAAGTGAGTCACTTAACAAAAAGATTCATCTGTACTCCTTGCCCCTTGATATGTTTGTTCTTAAATTTCTGAATGGATCCAAGTTTAGAAGTGTAGACATGGCCATGTTCATAAAAAAATAAATAACTCCAGGAAGTGATATGGCATGACTTTTGATATGTTTCTTCTCAACTGTATTTCAGTCCCAATCTTCCCTGCTCATATATCAAAAAGGAGGATATTCTCATCTCCTAATGTCAGAAAAAAACTAAGTTACAGTCTTCACCTGCCCTGTCTTATTTCTAATGAAGAAGAGGCATGAGACTGTTGCCATTCTACTGTTTTTGATGTGTAGCTTGTCAGTCTTTTAAAACAAAAACTTCAAGACCTTAATCTAAATTTGCTCTGTCCAAATCCAGATCTGCACCCACCATTTCAACACCTCTGAATTCACACTTGGATGAATCTATTCCAAAAAAACAGATTGTTGGAGCTGAAACTTATTCAAGACCAAGCTGAGGGCAGGAAACAAGAAATAACTGCTGTTTGCAGTGTCCATGTTGATTTTCTGTGGCTGAAACTTCATACTGACCAATAAGCAACTCATTAGAAACAATTTGAACAGACAGGCTGCAAGCTTCATGTAGCACTAACATTAGTAATAGTTTCAACTGTTGATAATTGTTCAGGAGATGCAAACTGCTGGCAGAAAACAACCAGGTGTTAGTTATTTATTCTTGCCCCATATGGATTGCTGCAAAAATATATCCAGTATACCTGGATATGTAGACCTGGTGCATTTGGAAACTTCAGACAAAAGAAGTTTATTTTCTGGATGTGCCAGTCATTATCTTTTGGGAAACACTGGCATAAAGTAGCCAGCTGGGAATAAAAACTGTAATCATCTCTGCAGAGATGTTGACGATTTCTCAAGCACCAATGGGACATCCAATTTCTTTGAACCATTACTACATGTTAGTTGGGTTTGAGTAGCTACCTGAGGGAAATGAGACTTTAAGTCTTGAGGAAAAGATGATGTTCACAAAAAGAAAGTTGATTAGGTTGGCACTGGTCTTTGTGTGTCCCCTAGAACACCATTATTGCCTATGAGATACTAAAGTCTTAATATTGGCAGTATGAATCTTAAAATATGATTTTATGCATCTATATTTTTTTACAAACCAAGAAGGTCTTCTGGAGTCACCATTTTTGGTATACAGTGGAATTACGGATTCTCGCTTTCCAGCACAGATTTCTAGGGTATTTTGCAACCCCTCCTGGAGAACTGGGGCTGGGAAGCCAGACATGTAGCATCAGGAAGTAGTTATAGTTGGAAAATCCCTCCCTCTCCGGACAAGTCTCGTCCCAACCATCTTCTTTTGCCATCACAGCCATAGCAACGTTACTAGCAAAAGATGAAAGATATCTGACAACTTTGTTTCTCTGGAACCACAGAGCTTTCTACCATAAGGATAACTTTCATGTGGAAGAGACAGAGAATATTTTCCAGGAGTGGGTCCAACACTTTGAAACAAATCCTCATGGGATAGGAGAACCCTCCCAAACCTCACCACCTTCAGGTCCATTTGCACATCAAGTGATTTCCTTCTTGCCTCCTGCAGTGTAAACATGCAGAAATGCTTGCATATTTGTTTAAGCCTTCCCCAGCTAAGATGTTCCACTAATCCCACCCCTCTTCCTGCTCTCTGCAATGCTTAATCATAACTGGAAAATGTGCCAACAGTTATGAACATTATGATGAATGTAAGAATAAAAAGTAGACAACAGGAATATGTTCTCTTAGCTCAACTGATGTTAAGAATATAGGGAGGGAGAGTGGAAAGGAGGGAGTAAAGGAGGCAAACTCTATGACACATCAACTCACAAATTAAAAAAAAAACCGAAAAGTAGCCACTGAAACTCTAGTTTGGCACAGCAGATTTATGCACAGATCAGGCACTCAGAACTGACACCGCCATAAAGGCTGAGACAAGGGCAAGTCTGACAGCTTTCAGCAAACCACAGCCCAAAAGCAGAAAAGGGCCTCTTCCTCCTTAGGCAATGAAATGAAGAGGTACAATATTCAGCAGGGCTTAGGAAACCAAGGAGCAAAAATAAAGTTTTTTTACTTCCTTCTAACCCGGATGTATTCTAAAGAAGCAAGAAGTCTTTGGGTGTTAAGAAAAGAGGTCATTTGGTCTGAAACCAGGGAAAATGTTGCACTACAGGTTTACATCAGTACCTACTCTTCTCTTGATCAAAAAAACACGGATGTCTTTTTTGTTTGGTTAGGTTTTTTTGGCTTTTCTCTCTGTGTAGTGGCTGACAGCTTATTTTACCATTCTAAAAACTAGTCCGGTCACTTTGTGCATCTACTGGTGCATCTGTCTGGTCTCTGGATACTTGTGACCTGCTTACCCCAAGTACAGCCTGTTCACAATTTTCAAGCTATGCAGTGTCCTATATTTTCCCCCCTCATGGATTTACCAAGAGGATCCTCAGAGCATTGACAGCCATAACCTCTCAGAAAACACTTGCCCACAGACACGGGAAACTGCTAACTACAACAATCCTGGCTTGCAGCAGGACTGGTACAAGAAATCATGGGAAAGCTCAATGGGGGTGACCACCATTCAGGGTGGTTTTAGTCCTGCCAGACTCACTCAGTAACCAGAGTCAGGCTGGAGAACCACATCAGGCTTTCTGGTTTCTGTTCTCTACCCAGCCATGCCCATATCCTGACCATTCCACCTGGATTTCTTTTTTTTTTTTTTACTGGAAGTTTACAACTTTACCTCAGAACTTTAAAACTTGCCTTGCATTGGCAAATGTTCCTTCCATCAGTGCCAGTGCCAGCAGGAAGGTAGTGTACATCAGCTGTGTGATCTCAGAGTGCTTTAATCGATGTCAGGGCAGGGGGAGCGACTGGTACAGTCAGGAGCTGCCTGTACTGCACTTATCCTAAGGAGTTGAGAGCTGGCCTGCTGCAGATAGGAGCTGGGGAAGTGCTGAGTGACTGTGCAGCTGAGAGAGAACAGTCCCTGCCTTATCCTGAAGTGGGAAGTTCAATCAAAAGGGGTATTGCTGTTTCAAATTACAGGCTGGTGGCCCCAGGCAAATGTGGAGGGGGCTGCCACCTCCTGAAATAGCAGCAGCAGCAAGGGCAGCATGTTCAGATTGGGAGCACCAGGGTGACATTTAGGAGTGAGGTTTGCTGCTAGATGGCCTTTGAGTGCCAAGGTCACAATACATCAAAATGCTGCTCATCACTGTCTGACCCTTCACTCCATTCTCTCCCCACCTTCACCAGGCGCCAGGGGAAAGTATGCAGGGGCTGAGCCCCATTGCATCAAAACCCAGTCAAATTTTGCAGTCAGAAACCCTTCCCTCCTAAAAGCTCCCCTTTTTCTCACTGAATCCAAAGCCTTTGGCTACATGGGAGCTCAAATATTTTGTTGCACCCTGCTCACTTACAAGGACATAAGGACTGACCTTAACACTTTAATCCTTCCATTGTCTTTAAAAGCTTTTTATATCGTCACCAATAAAGATTGCCTGTCTCAAGGGTTTTCCTGCTTCTCTGGCTGGGTTACAGCAGTGGGGTGGAGGTAGAGGAAGGGGGGTACAGGGAAGGGAAGAGGGCTGGATCATTGCCAGGCTTTAAAAGGCTGCTTAAGCATTTTTCTGTGGCTTGCAGGGTTTTACTCAGCAAAGTCTCTCAAGCCACAGAATATGCCCCTACTTGTATAGCATTACAAAGTCAAGATGATTAGAGTGTAAGCCTCAGCCCTCTGGAAGCTGCCCTTTTGTCTCTGGGGTGTAACGATGCATTATGTGTCATTGTCTAGTTCTTATCTTATTAATGCACTGCATTATTTCTGCTCTCCCTCCCTTCCCCACTCCTGTACACACACCTCCCTCTCCTGTACTTCAGTTAATGGAACAAACGTGTGCCTCTAACCCTTTTCAAAGCTCCAGACTGTAAGAATGTGTATGTGTGCACTGCACACACATGTTGGAGTGAAACCTTCCTTCTCCTCATCCTGCCTTCCCTGGTCAGCTCAGCACACTGTCATACCCACCAGTTGCAAAATTGCCACCGAGCGCTGCAAAATCCCCCGGCACTCAAGGTGTGTGCTCCACTGGATAGAGTGTCATTAGCTCAGGGCTCAAATCCTGTCTGTTCACAGCACACCGATCCACAAATCCTCAATACTACTTTTAATTTGCTTTTTTTCATTTTCTCACCTCATTCTCACAACATGCCATTGCTCTGTTGTCCCAAGAATTGCCTTCATGCTGCAGCCTGTTTTGACATGGAGGGTGGGATTCCCTCTTATACCCGTGGCACAATGGAGAACAAGGCTAATGGAGGTGACTTATGATCTCTGTGTGTTTTCATGCACACAAGAATCATTTGCAAAGGTTTGGAAAGAAGATGTTTTGCCCACATAGGAGTCACTGGAATGGGCCAGGAATACTCCATAAAATCTCAGGAAACAGCTTCAGCTGAACTGAAAAAGAAAACCTTCACAATTTCAGAAAAGTAAATCACTATGGTTAAAGGAAATTCCAGGATGTAAGAAAGGGAGGAAATTCATCTTGGAGTTAAAGCAAAAGGAGGAGTGAGGGTATCCAGACTCCACTTTTAGCTCTCCCATCGGCTTTTATTATATCTTAGTGAACATCACATCCTTCCTAGTATGATGTTGAGCAATATCCAACATGTAGTTCCCTGGTTTGTGCTTACTCCCTGTCTATCTATAGAACATCTTAACCCTTGTCTTCTGCTTCAGTCATGAGCCCCTTGGGACCTGGTCTGTCTTTTTTCCTTAAAATTTCTACAGCATCTGGCACACAGTGGTCCATGGCAGAGCACCCTCTGGGCGCTCTACAAATTCAAACCAGTCACTGTAATAAATAGCACTGCAGAAAACATCAGGGGTTAGGATTTAATTTTACTCATCATGCTGCAGGTCCTGGCCACTAAACTGGAAAAAAAATGGTCAAACCCATCTGCAGATGGGCAGTGATGTACGGATGTCAGTGGAGTTTGCTGACTGGGTGAAATGCTCCAGCATCACTTACTAGAAGTGCTGGGAGTTAGAGCACTCAGGGACTACAAAGAGACAGTAGATCATGCTGCTGTCCTCACTGAAGTCCCTCCCAGATGCTTCCTCTGATCTTTAGCAGTGGCATCTCTATTATTTGACTCCCAGAATTTCCAGGGCTCAGTGTGGGGCCTGCAAATAAGGCTTTGATTGGTATCATTAACATTTCTGAGGAGGTACTGCTGATTCCTGGCAATGTACCCCACAGAGTACCTCAACAGAGAGAGAAAAGGGAGCAGAATGGCCATTTAATTCTGCAGGCATGCAGTGGAGGACAGATTGAGGCTGTTTGTGACAGACAAGCTTTAAAATGCACAATAGCAATATGTTTCAGAGAAGGAAGGGAAAAAAATTTTTGCCCAGTGGAAAAGCAAAATCCAATCAAAGCCATAGGAATCTGTCCCACAAAGTGCTTTCCTGGGGCTGCTCAGTGCTCTCTCTGTAGTAACTGAACACCATTGGCAGGAATCTCCTCACAGTCTCTCTCTTCCTCTTCCAGGAACTATTACCCCCTTCCTGATTTCATTAGAAATTATATAGCCTTTATTTTGTCCTGACTGGAGAGGAGGGAGAAGAGGAAGAAGAATTTTACCCAGTAAGCAAAAGAATTTTTTTTTTCTCTTTTTCCCTCCACTCCCCTGAAGTTAACCTTCAAAGTTTCCTCTCCTCCCATCAGCAATGGTTGCAGGCTGGTCCAGGGGAAGGCTGTAACGCCAAGCAGGCACTGAAATTCACTCAGCCAAAATCTCAGAGCCTGCTCTGTTTTAATGCTCCTTTTCCTGTAAGACTTTCGGGACAGGTTTTAGTTGCACATGAGAGTTACCAAGACTCAGAAAAAAAAAAGGAAGAAAATCTTTACCCAAGTTCTTTCCCTTGGTTTTAGTGGTTGGCCAATTTCTTATATTCCCAGTTTGCACAAAAAAACAGTTGCTGGGTATGGCAGCAATCACTACTATGTTCAGTATTTTGAATTATAGTAACATAGTCATGTTGCACAAGGAAAAATGGTACAGAGAAGGAGGCAAGAGAAAAAAAAAAAAAAAAAAGAAAAAGCTTGGTTGATCCTCAGTATCAGCTGAAAGAAAAGGAGCATCTTTTTCTTTTCCTTTATAAAATCCCTGTAAACAGTGATGCTAGTTTTAAAACCATTTTCATAATTGTAAAGTTGAGAGTCCACAAAACCCAGACTGAATCCAGATGCCCACGTCTGGTTTTAAAGGTAAATAATGCTTTCAGACAGGTAATTAATGCTGCAATTACTGTAACATTTTGCACATAGCCAAATGATTAGCTGAAGTAGACAGAGTATGTTCAATTTAATTTTTTCTTTTAGCATTCATGGAAAAATGTGTCTTGTGAAATTAAAATATTTTACTTTTGAACATTTATAAATATTTGAGTTGAATATATCACTTGGGAGCAAAAATATTGCTGGTACTAACTTAAGCTATAGTGTTTGCCACGGGCAGATCTCTGAGTGCTTTACAAAGGAAGTGAGGAACAGGGTTCTGATGTCCCAGATGGGGAAAATGAGGTCAGGAAAAGTACATGTAGGCATTAGTAGAGTTGGGAGTAGAGTAATTATTTTTGAGGGCCAGGTGTCTGTTTTACTCATGACCTTGATACACTGCGACTGTCCCCAGCAACTTCACAATGAAAAGCAATTCCTCACCTGCAAGTCCTTTGCAATTTCAAGCATTTCCTCATTTCACTGTTGAGAGAAGCCCTGAAATCTCAGGTACAGATCCCGACCCATAAAGCCCCTTGTACCAGCCTCCACTGGTTACATGCCTGAAAGCAAATTGCATCATCAATAACTTAATACAATTACTAGTTTGTCTGCTGAATGTTTGTATGCATTTATAATTCTTTCATCCAAAATCTGAGCACTGGGAAGAAGGATTGAACCTACAAGACAGCAAAAAGCCCAATGGCAGGGCACTAAAGGATATACTGGGGCTTGTGCCTTTACCTTACTGGTCTAAATATTTGTCCAGACTCTGCACGATGGTATCCAAACTGAAGGCAGGTGACTCAGATCTAGAAAGAGCTTGCAAAAAGAAACATAGCCACACAAAAGTATGATGCAAACATGGGCTGATATCATCATTTGTGTATGCCCAAGGTAAAAAGTTCTTGAACTTTTTCATAAAAGCAAAGAAACAAACATACAAATCAGTATCTCAGGAAAGACCACAAAAATCCACTGGGCACAAAGCTTTTGCACCAAGTATTCAAACCTGTCATCAACACCGGTCCTCCCAGAAACCATGCAAGTGTGTGTGTATTTGGTTGCTTAGACAATAAAGGACAGATTTTCTGGCACTTACAAAGAGGGTTAATGCTGAGCTATGATAATCGGCATCATCTGGTGGGCCTACCCTCCCTAGCCATTTGAATGAAATCCCGGTGGATTCGTCAAGCGCTGTCCTCCATGTGGGACAGTCTGGTTTCAAACTGGTTGCCTTGCTGCAGCCCACATTCTGGTTGGCAGCCAGTTGTAGACCTTGCCAAGAATTTTCTCTTCCTTCAGTGCATTTTTCCCTAGCTCTAAAATGAAAATCTCAGAAGGGAAGGAAGGGATGGGGATTAACTGCATCAGGGCTGCTAACTGCACTTCAGCTGTGGGGTAGGACTGCAGCCTGCAATTCGCAGTGCTTGAAGCACCCCATATGGTTCCCCAGCCTCTGAGGCAGGTGTAGAAAGTGATTCTTGCCTGTTTCATAGGCAGCAGGGGAAACCATGACCTCCTGCTAACTGTAAAACACATCTTTACTGATGGATGTGTTAAAGATTGCCCCAGCTTCTCAGTGCACATGAGCGGCACTTACTCAGCTGCATAACTGTCTTATGCTCACCAGAGAGATCAGTAATGAGGCACAAGGCCTTAATTAACCACTTGTTGGATATTACAGTTAATTCCCTTGCAAGGCAGTTATGTGAAACCCAGAACTTCTGGGATTAGTAAGCAACAATTTGTCCTTCTTCGCCAGAGGGAGGTTCCTATTTTGCCAGCCTGGCCTGTTGACATCTGTTTGAGACCGATCTCCAGCTTCTGGGAAAGCCAGAATGGAGGGTATCTGTAGGAGAGTTCGGCTCCCCTCTCAAGCTCCCCTGAGAGCAGAAGTACAGCATGTGCCATGGGGGCTCATCACAGCACGTTTGAGAGGAGCCGGCAAAGGCACACGAATGGCACCTGCTCCCTCCCTTTTCCTCCTTTGTGCTCCTTCCTCCTTACTCTAGGCAGACTTTGTATCTCCGTTCTCTCTCATTTTCCTGTTGGAAGCTGCTGGCTTATGCACGGGGAGAATCTCTCTGGGGTGACAATAGCTGCCTGGCTGACAGCACAGAAGGAGCTTGCTCCACAAGTGACACTGATGAGCTTCATGCTGATCTAAATGTAAATGCTTTCTTGCACCCAGAAGACAAAGAAAGAAGCAATCCAAGACTGTACTAATACCACACCGCCTGAGAAGAATTGTCCTGAAAGTTTCTGCCTTGTCAGCAGTAATCAACAAAGATTGGACTGCAGATGTGCAGTTGCATCCCCCTGCCTTGCTGTGCTCATGCAGATGCATGGATAAACTGTGCAGGACTCATGGCAAGCCTCATGACATTTGACTGTATTGTGAGTACATCTTCATCATTTCTCAAATCACAAAAGTTACATGGGCAGCAACACAGGAAGACCTCATGTAACTACAGACAGTGCCGGGATTTATCAAGCCTCCCTGTGACATACACATACACATGCAAGGAGACACACACTGCCTTGCCTCCAGAAATATGATGGCAAATTGCAAAGAGAGAATCCAGCTGGGAGAAAATGTCCATCTGTTCTGGGGCGGGAAAAGCAACAGAATGGGGTGTGTGCAAAGGTAGGATTTCTTGGGCTGAACCCCTCTGGAGGAAATTCCCTCTTCTGCTCAGCTGAAGGGCTAGAAGGGTATGAGTCTAGGGCTGACAGTTTTGTCAGTGAGGACGCAAAGAAGATCTCCCTGGAACAGAAGCAGGTGGGGACAAACCAGCATAAAAAGTCTTCTCTGTTTCTGCTGAGTGTGGGGCTTGGGTTTGCCAAAGTCATATCACTTTACCCTTTCCCACCGAGGGGTAGAATTCAAGGTTTTGCAAGCGACATTCTATTGTGGCACCTGGTAAACTGAATGGGCATGAGACAATGAGGGAAGCACTGCACCAGCAAAATGGAAAAGTAAGGACTTTGCAGGGTTGCAACCTGCAGTCCTGGGCTAACCTAAGGCTGGAATTAGCCTTCATTCTTCAAGAGCTGCCTTGAGGCACCAGATCACCTTCATAAGTGCTAAAACCTGTCCCAGATCCAGTACAGAGTCAGGCCAGGCCTGTTTTGAAACAAATGAGCCACAGAGACAGAAGTTTCCCGCTTGAATCCAAAGAGAAACTCTTCTTAACCATCAAGTGGAAAAACACAGGCTTGCCTTTCACCTGAATCTTGGAAATCAATCTGAGATTTGAAGCAGAACTGGGTGTATTCCTTTGTTTTCCTTTTTTAGCTCGTGTCACTAGATAATGCCAACTTTTCCCTCAGAGGAGGGAACCCTTCAAATCAAAATGAAGGATGCAAATCTCTTGGCAATGAGTGCCAAGCCCTCCTTTTCAGAATCCTTCCAAGGGTTGACACAAGGGGGAAAGTGAATGAGAAGCAGATGGCAGGAGACGCATCCCAGAGGAACGATGGATATTTCTGCTGTGACCCACCAGGGAAAGGTTTGGAAGCGCTGACACTTTTATGGCATTCTGTTTTATTGTGAGAGCATTTTTTTCTTGTTAGTTGTATTCTGGCTTCTTTGGCCAACATGCTTCTAAAGGGCAATACACATGTACCCTGCATGCCCATCTGCAGCAGCAGAGACACAGCTGGCAATGACTGAGCTGAACATTACCTGGCCTAAAGCTCTCTCAACAGAGAAAATATCAATCTTATGCTAAATGAAAAATCACCAAAACAAAGGCCCAAGGATCTCTACTTTCACAGCACAAGCATGTATCTGATAGAAGACTGGCATGCCCCCCTGCTGTCTGCTGTCCTGCTCTTCTAATAGCATGTTCTCATTGAACACTAGCAGATCATCCTTTCATCATCAGATGTGGAATTTACATCAGTTTCCGTACTGACTGATAATGTGACCGTGCATGAACAAAAAGTCACTTCCTACACTTCTGCAAAAGATTCCCAGGACTTCAACTTTTTCCTTATTCCTTTTCTCAGCTCACCCCAAGGACATTCTTAAGTCATTTATCTGAAGATATCCAACAAGCAATTGTCCTCTTTTTCTTCAAACTTCATGGGGGGGTGGGGGGGATGGAAATCACAGCCCAAACCCATACATATTTTTGGCCTCTCTTCCCTTGATGTCCTTCAGAAGTTCCGGGATGTTTTAGGCCTGGAATGATGGTAAAGTGGAGTGGGGATATCCTTTATCTGAAGCTACGACTTCTATTAAAATCCAACATAAGATGTAGATATTAGAGGTGCAGACTTGAGAAGAGAGACGTGCAGAAAAGCTCTCAGGTTTATGGTGCAGAGCATCTGGGCAACACAGCACAGCAGTGGAGAGATCAGGACAGAGGAGAGTCTTGGCATACACCTCACAGCCAGCATCTGCCAGTGACTTTGCTAATTCATCAAAACAGTCAGATGAAAGCCAGGGACTAACCTCACTGTACATGGTGATTTAACAGCTCTCTGAAGAGAATGAAATAAACACAACTGCTGCCTTTCAAAGCTGTTCTGGTTTTCTTCCTTACAAAGATGATAAGGCTTCTAGGATACTATAAGAGATACTTCCTCCCCATTTCTTTTAAATACAAAATTTCCCACAATACAAACAACAGGATAAAGAGTAGAAGGACAGGCTAACTTTCTAATCATCCTGTTTGCCCATGGGATATTTTGGCTTGACTGCATACCCCAGTAGGATCCTGCATGTTACCAATCTAGGAGAATGTGGAGATACTAGCAAAGAACTCGATCCTTTCCATGTAGTCAACAGTAGCTACCAAGCTCTAGTAATGTGGACATGCTATCCATCTCCTCTGGTGCTGTGAGGGAGTCAAATTCTCTCAGAAAGACCTACAGGGTGTCTGATGTTGCAGGCAACACCACATTGAGAAACTGGATCTGGGTGAGCATCACAGGGGACAAACTCACAAAGAGCCAGACATGGAGCAAGTGTGTCAGGAATGCGTGTCTACCAAAAGCATTGAACCATCTGCTTTCCACAGTACTTAAATGATGAGCTGTCACCAGTGGTTTAGAACAGTATTTTCACCAAGTTGTGCAAAAGAAGAAGAAAGAAGAAGAAAGAAGGAAGAAGAAAGAAGCAAGAAGCCATCAAAGTTTTCCTCACTGTCCCATTGCAAAATATTTCCACTCTTGGGCTGCAGCTGCTGAATACCAACATCAGGGTTCTATGGTTTTAAAACTGAAGTGACTCTGGAGTAAAACAGAGTCAGCTGCAGATATTTCATTCACATGGGTAGTTGATGGCACCTGATAGACTTACTGAGATCTCCAGCTTGCGGTTCGTGCTTCTTTCCTCCGACGTCACTGAAAGCACCTCTAAGTCTGGGTCTCTTCCCTTCCTACCCTGGTGACCCAGAGGCTTTCTGGCATGATATTCCTGTCACCAGTGATAGGCAACCTTCATTAATATTTACTTTGACTGTTGTGGGATCCTTGTCTTCTTAAAGGCCTTCCCAAGAGCAAGAACAAATGCATACTGGTATCTTTTGAGCCCAACCATAATAAATAAAATCTGTAAATAATCTTGAGGGCTGAACTGCCAGTCAGTTATTGAGGGTTCACCAGTTATATTTTCTATTATTGTCTTTGACAAAGAAGAGAACCATGAACACATCACTTCTGTGTTGGCATCCAGTGTGTAGGCTTTAGTGCAGTCTGCTGAAGAGCAATGTGAACTTTGCAAAAAGATATAACTATAGCAAAACAAGCCTGTGGGATACAGTTTGGACCTTTTCAATCCCACCACTCTTCCTTTCCAGAGGAGCAATGTTACTGCCCTATTTGAACATGAAATCCAGCCCCTAAGAGCCAAATAGGATAGAGCAAACACCAAAATTGCACATGAAAAATATGGAATTATACAGCAACCAGAATATGAACACAGGGGGAAAAGTGCCAGAGGATGTGTATATCTAGTCCATTAAATATAGTTTATTTGAAAGAATTTTACATTTTATTAAAGTAGAGCTGACAGGATATAAGGATTATAAACTTTCCCCTGAAAGTAAGCATTGCTGGCATTCCACTTGCTTAAATTATTACTTTTTCAAAGGCTGATAAATCCTTGTCCTCTTAGTTAAAAGAAGAAATGGTATGTTGGGTGTTTTACTTCCTAGGCCAAAGCAAAATTATACTTCTGCAGGACTGGCAGAGTCTTTTACTGGTTGTTTTTGGGTTTTTTCCTTTGGGAATCTGTCTCTGTGTTCATGGCACATGACTGCATTTTTTCATGGAAAATATCTCTTGCTTGAGATCTCTTCTGACAAGTCACATTTTGCGTGAGATACATGATTAAAGAGACTAGCTTTTACATTTTATTACAGAAAGTTAATTGCCACTTACTTGTCTCCAACGGGCTATAGGGGAAAAAAATTCCCTTAAAGAGAAATTTGCGATTTGAAATGAAAAATGAACAGGTCAACAAACAGAAAAGATAAAATAGCAAGAAATGAGCCTTTTCTCATAAGGAAATGCCATTTTGTCAAAATAGACATGTTTTGCTGGAATATATTTTCAGACAGGGTAAATAATTATGAAATTATACTTGGACTTCCTTGGAGCATTTCATGGAGTTTGTAATTTATTTGAACTACCTTTTTAAAACTAGACCTTTTAAATACTGCTAACATGGATTTTTGAGCCATTTTTATGTCATTCTATAGAATGAGTAGTATTACTTTTGGACTACACCAAAATAGAAGATTCCCACTTGTTATTTTGATATTTCAGAAGCCAAGAAATTCAGAAGTTGCATTCTACAAATCATCTGAATATTTAATCATTTGTATCAATGCAAGATAATTGATTTAAATCCTTTCTGGAATTTTGACAGGATAAAAATTGCATCCTTGACAACTTTTCCTGCAAAGTTCAACATTTATTCTGAACCTGGACCAAACTAAAACTTCCCTCCTGCTCCAGACCCCAGTTTGGTCTTTCTGTTCCATCATTGTATCCAGTGGCATTGTTGGAAGTTCTTCAGAAACATAAACCTGTTGCACTGATAAGGTTATTCTCTTATAGGTTGACATTTTGGGCTCCTTTTCCTCTCTACCAGGAAATCTATCCAAGTGAAAGGTATTGGAGGGTGAAGGCCCCTGCTGGCACAGACACTGAGTCCTGGGTTCAGACACTGGTTGTAGGGTGCAGTTACGGGCACAGGCAGAGGAACAGAGGTACAGAAGGAGAGGGAGAAGGGAAAGCAGAGAGGTTGATTCCTCTCTCCTGCAGACCTGAGACATGTTTTGTGAAGCTAATGGGACAGAGGCATTACAGTCAAATTCCTCTTTCTTATTCCTAGTAAATCACATTCCTGGCCTACAAGCCAGCTATTCTCAAGATTAGTCAAAGGCAATGGCAGAAAATACACATTAGCTGCTTTATCTCAATGTAGTCACCACAGTTTTTAATTTATTTTAAGAGTTATGGGGCCACCAGAATTAGTTCTATTCCCTAAATCTGAGTTTAAAAAATTAGAAAAGAAATCCTTTTCGCTGTCTCCTTTGCTGCCTGCAGGGCAGGTGCAAGCTGACAGCTCCATGACTATAAATTGCTGCTGGAGCCATTGAAGCCTTCTCTTCAAACCAGATGCTCCTCTTTTCTGCATGAGTAGCAGAACACATGCCCTGACCGTCTACATCTATTTTTAAAATATGGATTTCTTCATCGCTTGTTTATAGCTTTATGTGTTGAAAAAAAACCAGATTTAACTTAAAAGAGGAAAAAGTGTCTGTGAGTCAACATGCATCCTCTGGAGGCACTGGAGAGATCTGGAGAATTAAAAAAATTATCTGGTTTGTTGCATGCAACTATAAAGCCAAATTAAAGCATTAAAATTTAAAAAAAAAAAATTCTTAAGGAGGTTTTTGAGTTAAAAGTAAAAAAGAATGCTGATAGAAAAGAATCTGTCACAGTAAAAAGTTTCAGGCCATTATCCTGCAGCTGCAATTTTCCTAACAGCAGTCGTATCACATGTTTGTCAGCTATGTGGGAGCTCAGTCCTTGCCAGGTCACTCAAGGATAATGTCCCGAGACTCTGGACTCCATTTTAAGAAACCATTTCACAGGCACCATCCTTCCTACCGCAGACTCATTCCTCCAGCTTGCCTGTGAAGAAGCCCCAAGTTTTGCATCTGTAAAGAAGAAAATGAAAACCAGAGGAAGCCCCCATCGATGGCCTGTCACGAATCTGGGAGCTCTGATACAAGCAGCAGCTCCCCAATGAAAGAATGACAAAAATATGGTTCTCAGAACTGGAGAACTTCCTGTTGCCTTTTAGCTTTCCCACTGAAGAGGGAGGAAATATGTGACACTACAATATAACTATTCTTTTTCTGCTGTCAGGGACCCAGGACAACCTCATTACTCATGTGGAGCTATGAACACGCTGCACAGGTCCTCCCAAACAAGTGGTAACAAAATTTTGCTCCTGACTGTGCCATCTCCAGAGCTGATGACACATCTTTGTTTGCTTCCATTCAGATTTATGTGGGTTTCCTAGGCCTCTTTTCCCTTTCTTTGATGTTGATCACGGACAAAATGATGTCACTCTTGGCCAGAAGCTGGCACCAGGCACAAGTGCTACAGCGCATGAATGTTATCAGTAATCAATGACATGCTGGCAGTGGACGGTTGGCCCTGGGAACCTCTTTGCCCAGGCCTGTGGCCAGGCTGGAGAGAGCAAGAACTTACACCCTGTCCAAATGTACTTCATTTATTTGTCTTTTTCCTATTCGGTCTCATGTTGCCACCTGTCTTCCTGATCAATCCTGTACAGCCCTGAACTCCTTATGTAAGAATAAAATAAGCCCTCTGCATACCCACTGTTTCCTAACTCTAAATACCTGAATCACTGCTGGTGTACAGGCTCATGCCTACTGTCCTGATAGGATAGATAAAATACACTGTTTTGAAATCTGACAAAATCTGGAAATACTTTGTATGTTCAGGACAATCAAGTGCAACTGTAGGTACATAAGTGCTCTCCACCATCAGATTCTGCATTAATATCCATTGTTTCAATATTTACTAAGAAAGCCATTATATCTCTAACATAAACCTTTTGAAAAACCGTGAGCTTCATTCTACTAGTGGTGTAGAGGAGATCTCAGCATTACTGTATCACACAGGAACTTTAATTTGTCATTACTCCTGCACCCAGCTTTGAATGCCTGGGCATTTGCCCAGAAGTTTGCACTTTAAAAATAAAAAGGAACAGTACTGGGTGTTTCCTTGTCCCACTGGGGTGCTCACTGGCTCAGTGGAGGAGCCCCAAGGCCGTGTCTGTGCAGCAATGCACATGTTCAGCAGGCAGAGGGGTCTCCCACCTCCTGTGGTCACTGTGGCAGGTCTCAGTCCAGACCAAACTGTTCAACAGCTTTGGGCCTGAGTTTCAGTTGCTTCAGCTCACTGGATGGGGTCCAAGAGCTTGTCATACTGCCACAGCTCTGCTGGGGAAGTTGCATGTCTTCCCCGGTGCCAGCTTTATCTCAGAGCTTTTCTTCTGTATATATTTCAGTGATTTAAGAAGATGACGCGGAGGCACAGGAGGTGGGAGCACTCGCATGCTGTGTGCGGCACCAGTGGATAAGAAGCGTGTGAAGGAAGTGAGTTATCCACCCACACACAATCAAGGCAGCCATTTGATTTCATTGCTTTCTTTCACATTTTTTCTCCTTTTTTTGCCATCGTAATGAAACTTTTTTTCACTACCTTGATCTCCAAGTTCTTCTTGATCTCTGAGTCCCTCTACCTCCTCCTCCTCTGTGTGTGTCCCTGTGGCTGGGTCCCATGAATGTTTATTTTTCTGCAAAGTGCAGTGATTTCTGGGCAGGATGTCCAAAGAGAAATTTGGCTTGTGGCAAGAGTTAAAAAGATTACAGTAAGGCCTTGTTTACAAAAGAGAAGGATCAGCTGCTGTTCTTGGAGTTTGTTTAAAAATTCTTTTTTTAACCGTCCTTCTTTGTGTTTAGGTTTGTTGCTCTTGTTAAATAAATAACTGATAAGGTCTCCATTGATCACCTCCATCCTGTGCATGTGCCTGAGGAGAAGAGAAAGAGAGGGGATTTGATACCTTTCTAGAGAGGCCAGAAAATTTCTAGGAAAACCTTGTTAAGCATCAGGGAGTGGCAGAATTAAATGCAGTTCAGAGCCAACCAAAAAGGTGGAACAGGTGAGAGAGGGGTCACTTATGGTAAACAATATACTTGTGAACACATTCACAGCTAAAGTTTTCATCTTCTGCCTTGTGTCCTTCCAGAAGGTGGTCTGAGTAGTGGCAGCTACTGACCCAACCTGCCTGTGGAGTCTTCTGCCTCCTTCCCAGAACAGGAGCCCCAGGATAGAACAATCAGAATAGCAGTAAGGTCTCTGGTAGGTAAAACAGCCTGGCCTGACTTGAGGGTTTTGCCAGTGACATCTTGTTGCCCTAAAAGCTGATGAACAGAAACCAGGGATGAAGAGGAAGCTAATGCTGACCTCTGTTGACAAATCAATAGAAGAAAAATCCAAAGACAGCTTTTGGCTCAGTAAGTCCCCAGATCACTTCCCAGTGTGACTTTCCATTCTCCTGCATGCTTGTCCTTCCCTAGGTTCACACTTAATAGGGACCGACAGCAATGCCTGAGATTTCTTCAGCTCACAGAGTGCTCAGCAGTGTTGCCTCCATAGGCATATCCCACATCTCTCCCATTCATTTCCCTGGCTGTATGGTGAAGACAGACTCATACTCTGGGGTTCAGTCCAGTTCTTTGGGACCACTTTGAAATACAGAACATAGGATGGTATGCCGCTTCCCAATGGTGAAAGCCTTTTTCTTATAACACACAAAGAAGTTGTTCAGGAAGATAGATCTGTGATTTTACATTGAAGAGAACAAACTTAATCTCAGTGCAACTGTGTTTGGAGGACAAAAACAGTGTTTTGTTAAGCTTAGATTTCCTAAAATAAAATAAAAGCAAGGTATGAGGGAGCAAGTGAGTAGAGTTCATTTTAGTAGCACAGCATGAACACATTTTAAGGTGAAGTAGGTGTTGTTTTTAAATAAAGCAGTGATGCATTTCAGGACCTTGAAGGCTGATTCATTGTTAGAACCATAATTAACTGCAGAGACCTGAATGCATTCATCAGTGTATATGACCTCTTTACCAATGCTTACCAGGAAATAATAAGCAACAGGGTGTAGGTCTGAAATTAAACAGAAGCTGCCACCATTGAAATTCCTCTATGGAATAAGAGCTTCGTCTTCAAAGAAGGACCTCATTCTGCCATGTCTCTCTCAAAAAAAAAAAAAGACCATTGCAAAACAGAGACCATTCTACATTGTTCAGACTTGCACTACATTTTTTGCAAGTTAAGAAAAAGATCTGATAAAACTGGGAAGATCTTCTATAAAATCATCTGGTCACATAACAAGACAAGATCTTTAAGGCTGACAGTTTAAACCATGAGAGTTATTGTGCTTTGGTCAAGACCTTCTTTCATTCTGAGTTAATAATTTGTTTGATTAATCAACTATTCAATCATTCAGGGCCTGCAGTAGTTATATACATTTTAAATTTATACAGGTAATTGTAGCAGTCTCAAGTTGAGGAAATAGAAGAATGGCCAAGTATCTTGTTATCCATTCCTCATGTAGCCTACAGACTTTTTTTTATCCTATTTTATAATGTTCTTGTAATGGCAAAGTGCTCAAACCAAGACATGCCTGAAGTGCTATTTTACAGTCATGGCACTTCAGACCAAGTTTGGCACCGATAGAAGTGACATTTTCCCAGGGAGCCTAATTTCACTCCTTATTTGCCATAGTGCCAGAATGAAATATGTGCGAAGTCTTTAGAAGGACTGAAGTAACATTTACCTCATGCCAGCCCTTCACCTGGGGTTAACATCAATGCCTGGATTTCCTCACTCTGTGCCAGCAATGACCAATTAGTCTCCTTCCTATCATCTCCTTTCAAAGTACTGCCAGTTTTTAGACAGCTATTCATGAGGTCCTTTAGAAATATGGTATCCCAAGATTTCCAGTTCTTGTCCATCCTTTTTCCCCGTAGGTTAGGACAAGTATGGCAGGGAGGCAGATGTTTCCAGCACTTTCTACTTTTCTATCTCTAATGGCACCATAATGAAGCTGACAGAACCATTAGGATTAGTTTAATGGAGGAATTAAGCATCTGGACAAAAATTGGATATGATGGATTTTCCCCATTAAGGTTTTTGGTCTGAGCCCAAGATAAATGATTATCAGTGTAATTACAGGGTGATTATGCTAAGTTAATTAATGGCATGTAGCTTTATTTACAACATATTCTCTTACCCCAGAGATTCAGTGTGTCTTCCCCTCCCAGTCCTCCCCTCCTTTAGCAGAATAGTTCTGCACAGACATTGGCATGCTCCAGAGGATTTAATCAGTTGCTTACTTACAGAAGCTATAAGCAGATGTATGGGTTTGAGGATTCACTCATCTGGCTTCTGATCTGGAAAGAAGTGGGGCTGTATCTGCTCAGAGCACCTGAGGATGTGGTCCCAAGGCATTTCTCATAGTTCAGAGCTGATCAGCATACAGCGCTCAATGCAGTTGCAGGGCTAATGGGGACAGAGACATGTCATGACCCGAGGACATCTTTCCCTTTCATAGGAGAGAACCTGGATAGTCCCAGGCTGACAGGGGAGACCTAAAGACAACATGTCATGATGATACCCCAGCAAATCTGTTCTTTTTGTAAATATGAAGAGGGGATAAACCAGACACACATAAAGCAAAGTGTTCAAGAGGGAAGTAAAAGAAGGAGCAAAACCAAATAACAGATGAACCACAAAACCCCTGCTGCAGTTACATTTGAAAACTCCCTGGGTATCCAGGCTAGCAATGTCATGCAAATTAAGTTTGAATGGTAGTCGCTTGCTTTGCTCACTCCTGATTCTTTGCAGCAAAGGGTATCCTACCCAACAGGGAATCTTACATAAAAGGAGGGTTGAGAAGGCAGCAGATGTAAAGGCACCTCTTCTACAAATGCACTTGTGTTCAGAGGAGGCACTCTGTGTGTTCCCCATCACTGTAGAGTGAATTCAGGGTGTCTTTACCTGCCGTGCCCTTGGGAAGGAAGCCAGAGACCAGGCCATGCAGGTAACCTCTAAACCATGCTGCAGCCTTCAGACTGCTCATTTCAGGATAGGCAAAGCAGAGGGATAAGAAATGGCCTCTCTTGTAAAGCATTCTTCTTACCCCTTTTTTTCAGTGGCTTGTACCAGTGATATGAGTACCCAGCTCATACTTTCAGGCTCTGACACATAACAACAGGAGTTCTAAGTGTGACCTTTCTTAGGCACTGACTTTACCCTTCTGCAAGTCTTGGTGGATCTCTTGCCTCTTTTAAGATACTAATGACCAAAAGCAGTCAAATACATACATAAATATTTACCTTATTTTGCTAAGGAGACAAGACTTACATGGTTGAACTGTGTACCCTTGAGTCAAATAGTAGAGACATTGAGCAACTAAAACTGGTGAGCAGAGGTCTCAAAACACTTTAAGCTGAATGCAAATAGGTGACCCATTAGAGAAGAGATACTTAGTCAATGCTAAGATATGTAAGTGTAGCACTGTATTAGGCATCAGAAAAGTTCCTTGCACAAACAGCATTCAAGTTTGCGAAAGAGATTATGTCATGAGTCATGACTTCTTCACCATGCATATTTCCTGGTATCTAGTAAGGGGGTTGGCAGCCTGTCATTACTTAGCTCTTATGAAAAACAAGCATCAGATAAAAAGTATTAAAAATTAAACCTCTCTGGAGGTTCATCAAAGGACCCTCTATCTTTAAAGGCCACTGAGATGGTTTCAAGTCTTCAGTCATCCCAGTCCATCATGCTTCCCTAACAAAAGTTTAAAGCCTTTATTTAGAAAGTCTTTTCACACCTTCTTGCCTTTGGGCTTCTTTGAAAAGGCTTTGTCAGCTGTCCCCAAAGCAAGCTAGTTTCCATTTTAAATGAGTGGGGACATTGCCATTTTGAGCTACACTCCCTCCTCCTTCATCAGTTGCTCTGAAAGTCTTGGCCTAAGTCATTTGCCTGCATTTGTGGCAAAACTAGAAGGGAGTCCCAGGGGTCCCATCCAAATGCCTGTCCTAGACAATCATCCTTCCTCTCTTTCCTGGGCTCTGAAAATGATGGGTTATTCCATTTGCCTCTGCATTGCCCAGAAGCCTGGCCCCATTAGGGGAAAGAGTTTATTAAAGTGATAATCATGAGTATAGTTCAGACTTCAGGAGAAGTACTATATCACACCTTAAAACCCTTGAAGAATCTGGCTAGATATGTGCATAAGCAAGTGCAAAAGACAAGTATACAGATTTTATCTATGATTTTTTCAATTTTCAGTGAATGCCTCTACAATTCATTGCTGCTGGTACTTGATTTTTCAGCTATTTCCCTTGTTCACAGGTAAAAATGGCACACCGGTCTGGAGACTAGAAAGGCAGGCTGTATGATTTCATTTGAGGTCTGGTCATCTAAAGGTCTGGACCTAAGGGACTTCCTCACAACAGATATACCAAGGGACAAGGATTTGAAGTTATTTGTCCTGTTGCCAGGCTGTCAGTCTCATTGATGAAGAGTCCTTTCTCTCATAGGCCTTGGAAGCATAATTATTACCAAGGCTCAAATTATCACATGACAATAGAGACATGGTGATGAACCGCATGAGAACTGTTAGGAGCAGAGAAATGAGGATTGAAATGGACCTCAGGAGGTCACCACAGCCGGCATTCTTCAGTCTGTGGTCCATGGTCTGGTAGGCATCAGGCAGTAGCAAGGAAACTTTGCAACAAGTTAATTTTCCATCATACATGCTCATTTCCACATGTGGGAGCAGGCAAGGAAGTCGAGGCGGGGCAGGGGGGGTTGGTGCTGGAGGGGAGTGGGGATGACGACAGTAACATGGTTCAGTGTTTGCACTAGGCTGGAAGTGTAATCTATTGTAGAAACATTGCACTAGGTGAACTGTAGTTCCTCCTGGATCAGGAAGGTGAAGTCATCCTTGGATGAATTAGAAGAGGAGAAACAAGGGCTGAGGAACACCACTTGAGTCCAATACCCTGTCCTAAGGCAGGATTCAGCTCTATTAAAACATTTGTGCCAAATACTTTTCTAACTTATACTTAAAAAATTCTAATAACACAGATTCCACCCCTTCCCTAGGCAATGTATTCCAGCATTTAACTATTCTGACTATGAAAAACTGTTTCCTGATGTCTAACCTGAATGTTTCTCAGTGCAATTTAATCCCATTACATCTTGTCCAATCCATAAGAGATCCAGAAAACAATTTATTCCCTTTCTTAGCCCCAGGCAGCACAAGGTAAAACATGTTAGCATAAAGCTCACTGAAATGCGTAAGCTATACAGTGTAGAGAAACTCAGATTATTTAGCCCAGGGAAATCTGTGTTGTTGGGAACCCACAACAGCATCCTTGTCCTCCTCAGCAAAGACAAATCCTTCATTAATTATAAAGAGGGTTAAACTGTAAGGCCCAAGACATCCTTGACCTATTCCCTGAAGTCTTCCTTGGGGGAAAAAAGCCCTTCTATTTGCTACCAAAATGGCTTACATTAGAAAAAAAAGGTACTGAAAGCAAGGTGTCCCCAAGAGGATCCCACTGTCTCTAGAGTTCTCTTATTCATCCTTAGCTGTGCCAAGAAATCAGAAGGGCCAATAAAAAGGAAAAAAAAAAATAAAAAAGGCTAAAGAAAGAAAGCTTTGTGGGCAGCTGTTAAAAGAAGGTTGAATGTTTATTTATTTATTTTTCTAGGGGGGAACATTGATGGGAAGAGAGAAAAACAAAGAGTTGCTTTTGGAGTAGTCCAAAAGCTCCCTGCTGACAGGTTGGCCCCACCCTCCCCTCTCCAGTGCACAAGGACCCTTTTCAAAGAGAATCACCTGGCCCATAAATTACAATTTATGGTAATTTAAGAAAACAAATTACCAACTCCAGCCTCCAACAGTGTTTAGGAAAGGCAGGATTAAGCGCAGTGATTTAAAAAGGAAAGCATTTCCTGCCACTTGACTTCGCAGGTGGGATTTCCTCCAATTCTCCCAGGTTTGTGACTTCACTATGCAGAGCCTTCAAGGGGTTAAACTGACACAGACTGGGGAGGGGGTTGCAAACACCGTGCAGGCTGGGGAAGGGGCAAGAGGAAATTAAGTGGCTTCTTTCTTTCCACCTTCCTTTTTCTAGTTATCTGTAACAAGCCCTCAGAGCACCTATATTTAGACTAGGATATATAAAGAGACACAGATGCACACTTGACACACGAACATTTCCCATTTTCTATTAAATTGACTAATTTTTAGCTTCTGTGTTGCTTTCTTCAGTGATCTGGGATTTGGCCAAGGACAAAAAAAAAAAAAAAAAGCTTTTCAGGGCACTTACTGAATAAAGATCTTGCCCAAGACTTAATTACAAATGTGGCACTCCAGATTAGATAGGCAGTGATGCTGGACTCAACAGAGAGATGCTTCAGAAGCCATGCCCACTTTGGCTTTGTGGGGCAGAAGAAGAGAAAATATGGGGGCATTATATCCCCTTCAGTCCTCGTAGGACCACGTCTTCTGTTGTCCTCTTGCCATAGGGCAAAACTCTATCAGAGGGCAAGTTGAATTCTTCATCTTTACTCCTCTTCTGGCAAGGCCAGAAGTTTACTCCTCAAATGGTCAGAAACTCTCTCCTTTCCAGTTTTAGTTTTTTCCTGACCACATTTATCTTTGTGCCTTCTGAAACATTTTTACTTCAGCTTAAATAGCTCTTCCCCTTCTGGCATCTTACTTTCTCTAACCTCAGCATAGTCACGGAAACTTTCTTCACCCTTGTTTTCCTGCAAAAGAAGCAAGCAAAGTTCTCTGGCTTCTCTTATGAAACAGGGTCTGCAATGCCATTTTTCTTCACAAAGTTCTACTATTTTATTCCTGCGCTAACCTCAGTGTTCTGTGTGTACAGAAAAAGGCTTCAAGTCTGGTCATGAAACAGAAACTGTACAGGATCCTGCTCAAAACCACAGTACCAAGGCTGTGGTACCATGGATAACCTGATGGAAAGTCCTGGGAGAAAAGCTCAGAAGGAGCTCCAGTCTGTACCCACAGTGTTTTATGTGGGTCTGCACCAAGGAGTGGCACCCTAAGCCTTCCTGGCCTAATATCGCATGTTTCTTCCAAAACTCCATGATGAGTACCAGGAGCCCACATCTCGCCTAGCCGTGTTAGCATGGCTTCCCTAGAAAGGAAATCCCATGGGAGATCCTTTCTACAGACGCATGGATCACAAGTCAGGTTGCCTTTGCCTCATGTGGGGTTGACAAAAGCTCCCCGCACCAGCCAGCATGATTGTGACATCCACATCTTCCCAGCCCTTCCCCACTGTGGACACCTGCTCCTACACTGCCACCCAAAACCTGCCATGTCAAAACCCAGGAGTTTGTTCCTCTCTCTGCATTGTGTCCTAACCACCCCTGGCCCAGGCTACATCTTTGTTCCTACCAGTCTAGCCTGCCTGATTTTCAGATCCTGTAGTCTTCACATTCCAGGCAGACTGAGCAGGTTCACTGGAAACATTTGGGGAGCAGAAGGCTGGCTAGGCTGGGGCAATAGGGGAGGATGCAGTCAACACTTCTTGGTCCTGCTGTGGTGACTAAGGTGGCAAAGGAAAGATGTGGACTTCTCTGAGTTCAGAAATACTGGACAATAGTGATGATGCATGGTGGAAAGTGCAGTCTGGCTAAGGCTGAGCTTGGCCATTGCAGTACCCTGACATCAAGTTTCCATTATGTTTTTGTTGCCATTTCCAAGTACAATCATCTTTTTCCTGGGAGAGAGGAAGTATTGAATATTTTCATTTTCCACCTGGAATTTCTGGGGGTTTTTCTAAAAGCAGAAGGCATGGGGGGAGATCTGCTTGCTTTCTTCCTTGACTTCCTTTCTCTTCGTTCTTTTATCTCTCTCATTCTTTCAAATACAATTATCTTTTTCACTGAAGCATGCCTCTCTCCTCCTCTTTCACTTTCTAACCAGATCTGGCCCGTATTTTCTTAGGCATAGATTAATAATTTAAGATGCCCAATTTAGCCTGCCTGAACTATTTTCCAGAAGATAAATGTACAGCTCTTTATGAAAACCCAGTTCCTGTGTTCTCTCTCTCAAGATGTTCCACATTAATTCCTCCATAACAGAAATAGTCAAAATCTCAATCATTTCAGAAAACATTGGTCTTTATCTTTGTATAGTGAAGGTAGTAATCTGAGCTTTAAAACAAACAAAATTTATCTCTTAAAAAACTCAAAAACTTTAGAGATGCCAGCATATTTACTCCTAAACAAAACTTCTTGAGCTCAACCCTGGACTTCCCTACAAGCAGTTTTGCAAGTGAACTTTATAGTATGACATCAGTGAACAGATGGCAGGCAAAGCTGTTGGCAGAGTGATGAGAAAGTTGGCCATTTATAATGGAAAATGTCCTGATAAAATGGAATGCGCTTATTTTATTCCACGGTAATGTTTATAAAATTCCTTTCCTCAGGCTTCTTCGAGGATCTTTTAATCATTATTGCATTATTATTAATAATAAAACATATAAAGAAAAAAAAATGCGTAACAAATTATATTTTAAATACCCCAGAGGGAAAGGGAAAGGTTTTCAGCACCAGTAGGGTCGATTGCATTGTGATGATTTGTTACAAGCTTTACAGTTACAATCCATGATGGCACAGACATTTCTCCCAACAGGGTTAATCATATAATAACACTCAATAACTGGCAAGCTTTCACCCTTTAAGAGAGGACACTGGAGTGTGAAGGCATGCACAGATGCTGCCAAATTTCTGTGCCTTGAGAATCTCTGAATGCTGATGTGCCTCGAGTCTTTCAAAGGTAGACTTTGAGCTGGATGCAATTCAGGATGAATCCATTACATAAGCAGTGGCGAACAAAGCTGGGCCTTCAAACACAGATTGATGCTGTTAAGGAATAGTTTTTGCCTTGGAAAGCCAAATCCAGGTATTGCAAGCTAATTTCAGTAAAATTCATTCTAGTAATGTTTTCTGGAAATTACCAGTGATAGCACAGGACACAAAGTTGGGAAGGAAGAGATTCTTCTTACAGATAACCACTGGAAATTCTGCAGTAGTGCCTGACAGGAGGAGACACAGGATGTGTTGGGAGTGGGATTCCTTGACCCACCACAGTGCTGAGTCATGGCATAGAGAAAGGAGACATTTCTTCCCGCTCCTCCACTTTCCACCCTATTTGTTTTCATTCCAGGAGCTCAAAACCAAATAGGCTCTGCTGAACCTAAAACTTCTTACAAAGTGATTTCATTTTGATAAGACAGGATGAAGATGTGTGGCTTGGATTAATCCCAACACGTTCCCTTCATACACAGCCCAACCAACCAGAGAGAAATCAGTGACAAGGTATAAAAGCGAATAAAGCAGGGGAGCATTTCATAATAATAATTGAAGGATTATTATCTGATAGTCCTTATCAGTCCTTATTTCCCAGCTGTTTATAAAAGCAGTTGTTATCATTATTGCCATTGTACAGACAATGAGGTCAAGGGAGATCAAACAATTGATGTATGGTTGCCTTGTCAGGCTATGGTAGAGTTATTAAGCTGTTTGATCTTTACCTGTTACATCCTGATACAATACATCGATCACAATAAAAATCTGACAAAATAGAGTTTGTCCCAGAACAAAATGATTGGAGTCAAAAATTTTGTTATCTTTCAGAGAAAAACCACCGTGGTAGACAGACTCCCTTTCCAATCTATTTAGCAATAAAACACAGAGAGGGTAGCTATGATCCCATGCTACCCACTCATGACCAACAGGCAGTGACCTTCTGGTGTGTTACAGCAACATAGCTAAACAAACAACTTGCTGTTCCAGCCCCCCTCAGGGCAGATTCCTTGGCGGGGACAATCTATTTCCAGCATTTCCATATCTAGATCTGGAAGTTATTATATGCACCTATTCCTACAGTGAGCCACCATGAGTATATCTAAAGTCTCTATCTCATCCTGAACAACATGCCAGAGACCAGCTGTGCTGGGAAAAACTTGTTTTCTAGTAGAATGTCAGACTCAAATCTTCTTAGACATGGAAGACCAGCTAGTCTGGGTGAACTGGATGCTGAATTCACAGCAAGCTCCAGGGCCATGCCTGAAATCCAGTATATCACCATTTTACATTGCTTCCTGCTTCCCCCTTTTCACAGTTCTGAGATGTCCTCAATTTACCTGCAGATACGTTAAGAAAACTCTTATCTTTTGGGCAAAATCTCAGCTTGGAAAAGCCACAGGAACTATAAACTATACTTCAGCAAATTGCCTTAAGCTCTCCAGCTCCCTGTGGTTTGATACCCTGCCTAGTGGACCATTCCTAGGCCTCAAATTCATCCACAAAATATTTTTTTCTGATTTCCTTCCATCTGCAGCATTTTCTGTTCCACCTCCTCTATACAGCTCTGCTGCCTTGGGACAACAATTGTAACAACAATAGAATCTCACAGCAACAACAGTGTGTTTAATTTCAGGCTCCGCTGTGGTCACTTCCCTGCTGAACATGGTAGAGAGACACGGGCACGGGCACTGGGTTCCATCTCTCTCCCACCAAGGATCCAATATCCTGTCCTCAGCTCATACATTTTGGATCTGTCACTGTTTCTGCCAAAAAAAAAGCTTCATTTTACAGGAGAGGAATGAGAAAAAAATAAGAAAGAAAGAAGATGAAGAAGGAAGATTTTTAAAGGGCAGCCAAGATAATTCCTTCTGGATGTTTTGGTCTCTTTAAATAATTTATTCTTGAAGAAACTGTATTCTGGTAGCCCTCTGCAAGAGAGTGCCTACTGGAACAAAATCTTATTACCATGGGAAAGAAAAAGGTGCACAATGATATTATTCTTTTCTGACTCTAAGAACATAAGAACTGTTGGGTAAGAAAACTCTACTAAGAACAAGAGGAAATTAATCCTTTTTCAGGTCTATTGCAGTGCTTTCTCTCACATGTGGACAGATGTGTAGGAGATACAAAAAAGGTTCAAAAATGGGTTCAGATGAAACAAATCAACACTGGATCCAGAACCACTAAAAATCACTTTCCCAGAAACTCCTTCTTGTTTTTATCTCCACTGCCAGGAATCATGTCACCTGTTTAGGGCACTGCAATAGCTCCACCTCTGTTCTCTGCTTGCTCAGATCTACCTCCAACCATCCAGTGTTTGTACCTAAAAGCTCCTTTGTGTACCGTCCAAATTCAGTTAGTGGTCACCTAGAGGCATGGTCCTCTTCTGTCTTCTTTCTGCTGGGGTGGGCATGCAGCTCTAGAGCTTGGTAAACAAAGCTCACACTTTTTAATATGCAAAACCAACCAAGACCATGACTTCCACTTTTTTTTTGCCAGGGTGCTCCTAGTCTGACCTCTCCTAACTTGTGCCAGTGTCAGAGGCCTGCTCTGGTATGCAAGGAGGTAGCACTAAGACGCATCACCCTGAAGATCCAAGTGAAAGTCATAAAGGCTGTTTACCACCACAGTTTTCATGGAATAACTCCAGGTTTACATCACGTTTGGGCAAATAGAGCCACTCTTTTATTTTTGTTTCCTGAATTTAGCATTGCTTCCAATTCATGTTCCCAGTCTGTACCCTACTAAAACTCCAGACTTTTAAGTTCTATTTTCTGTAGAGTCGTATTATTTTCTCCACATCAGTGGGGACATTTCTGTAAAGGTCTGATTTGGCTCACTACCATTCCCCTAGCTCCACTTTGTTTTGGAAGTTGAAAGTCTCAGACTGTAAAACTCATCCTGAGTTATAGAAAGCTCAAAAAAAAAAATCTCCTTTTTATGTTTGGTGGGTTTCTAGAAGAGATACAAGCCTTTTACCTATTTTTCCAGCTGAAGTGATTACACTAATGTTTTAGGTCCTACAGCTGGCTTGAATTTGACCTCCACTGCAATGACAACCTACAAAAAGAATGGAATGAAATAACAATTTTGAAACATGCTGATTTTTTATCTTTGCTGACCAGTTCAAGTGAAGTTCTGTTTAACAAGGAGTGCAGCAAGAATTATGCAGGAGTCTCAATATTCATAGGCAGGCACTCACCCACCATTACCAGACAGTAATGTTTAGAAAATCCCATTTTGTATTGTTATATGGAAATGGAGTACATTTAATACATGTCATGACCACTTTGAGACTACTTTATTTATTGCAAAAAAATTTAAAATATTAGTTCCAAAAATTAAATTCATTTTAAAAGACCATCTTTACTGAAGCAGATGCTGAAGAGCCTGTAATCTGAACACATCTCCTGAAGCTCAAAAAGCAGCAGAGCTGGGATTTTGGTCACGTTACTGTGACAGTTGAGCCAGTAACCAAAAATTCAGAAATTAGTGTAAAATGACGCCACTAGACTATGAAACTCAACTATTATGCTGTTGACATTTTCTTGTCATTTTGATCTGAAAAGAATCAAAATACCTTTAGTCATTCAGACTGTACTGCAAACACAGACCTATTTTCATTTCAGTGTTGTTGATGCATGTAGTTGTAATACTCTCCATGCATGTTTCTTGTCAATAACATTAAGAAAAAAACTTTTTATAGATTTCCCCTGCATAAAAAATGAGTTGTTCGTTAGAATGATATTGCAAATGGCTCCACTCTCCAGCTAAGTTCTAGCCCCTAAAATTCAGAAGCCTAACTCTGTAAGGTTCAGTCTCCTAGCAATAATATTCTGCTCTATGCTTCTGAGCATACAGCCAGCACTGGTTGGCAATGCCTGACATAGCCTTATTTAGGCAGAGCACAGGAACAGCCTAGAGACACTCATGCCCCCAAGTCTCAGACCAGATGAAGGGTTCTGATATGAGACTTTGCTACCCTTGGGAGCCCAAATAACACAGCAGTCACTGTATTTGGAAAGGATTTGTATGCCTTACACAGTAGATTAATGTTTTGCCTCTTTAAACAGGGATCTGCACACTGTTGTATTATTCCTTGGCCAGGTAAATGAAGTGTTTCTAATTGGTAAGCAGGCATGCAGAAGTTTATCAACAAGATTTAGCACAAGATCTGGTGCCCTGGCTCTCTGGTTTATCAGAGTAGACAGTGGATCATCCACCAAATCATATAAAAAACAGTTTCTTTTGCATCTTATGGGGCTGCATAAAAACGTTATTGTTTTTCTAACAGTGATTGCCTCCTTCTCCACGTGAGACTGCAAAATGGCTTACCACAAATAAAAGCATGATCTAAAATATCTCACTTCCTTCAATTTTTGCTTCCATCACTTCTTCCTAGAACTATTTTTTCCCCTGCCCTGACTTCAGTGATAAGATGACTTCATTGAACTTGCATTCAGGCCTTACATGATTCAGCCAGGTGTTACTTATACATCTACATAAAAGCTACGCAGAAGAGGAGAGAAATCCTTCCTTCTCCAGAGATCGCTTTTATGCCCCTTCCACCAAATTAGCACTGGCAGAAAGGGGAAGGCAGTGACACACTTGACTATACTGCTCCCTGCTAAGTAAGTGTGTGTCTAACTCCCATTATAGGATTTTGCCCTGTAATTACTGCATGGCTTAATCCCGCATTAGAAAGCTAATGTGGCTGAATTAGGCAGGACCTTTTTCAACCCTAACTCAGCAGTTCTTCTAGTAGAGTCAGTCCAGAAGGATTCTATCAGTCCATGAGTTTTCTTAGCGGACTTCAGGGGGTCAAACTCAAAGAGGCAAGTCCACCACTGGAACTGTATGTTCATTCTAGCTGAATGTCAATGAAACTGCTTTTGTATCCCAACATTCCCCCTCTTACCTTCTGTGTCTATAATAATAAATTCAGTCAATACAGCCTTCATTTTCAAGTCAGATTCTTCTTTGCATATTTGTTTCCATAATTGCAATATTCCCAGCTTTATGCCAGACTGTACAAGTGTGGTAGATCATTTATTTTGGAATCCATTGAGTGTGAGAACTCCTTGCAATCATCAAGCAATGTTTTTTATCCCCACATGTCCCTTTCTAAGCTATTAGCCTAACCTAGCAGAGATCGGTACTTTGGAACCCCCACAACACTGTCTTGTCTTTGCCTGTTATCAGTTTTCAAGGTGAAACTTAGAAAATATCTAGACTTTTCCTCTTTAAATTAATTGGAATAAAATGGATAGTCTGTTCCATTGTTCTTGTTAATACTTGAAGTGTTCCTCCATCCCTCAAACAGCTTTGATGTCATCTAGCTCCACTTGAAGGGGAAAGAATGTGTTTGGGAATAATTAACAAGCTAAAAATTACTTTGTCAGAACATTTGTGTTATTGAATTACTTGCAGCTACCAGCTTTAGAGAGCTGAGACAGTGGCTGGGCACAACTAGAGCCCTTTAAAGGGAAAAAAAAAAAAAGAATAGTCTTTTGATGAAGTACATAAAGTTGGACTTCAGAGGGGCAGGTTAATCTCCTGTTTCTGCCTCAAAATTCTCATGTAACTTCAGGTACATAATTTACTCTACCTACACTTCAGCCCCTCACAAAGAATCCCCCTGGTGATTTTTGACTCATTATAGCATAAGCAAATATTAACGTTACAACAGAGTTGTCTCTTAACCTGCATTCCTACCTCATCCAGTATGAGAGTCCTGGATTTTGTCAGTGCCCCTAAGAACTACTTTAGTACAAATAATAGTCAAGTTAGAAGTCTTTCTTTCTTCCCTCTTATGTAGAGCATTGTTATTTTGAGGAGATGCAATAATAAAACCACCAGCCTTTATAACAAGGACTGTGAGCAATCAATACAAAAAAGTCAACTAACACATGGCTCTTTCTTCTGCCACTACAAAGCAGGAAAAAAGACACTTCTCTTACCCCTCTACAACTGATTTAGAAACTCAGATCACTTAGTCTCTTGCTTCATAGGAAGAATTAGCAAATATATAGATGATTGCTTCAAAACTTCATTTTTATTTGGGGTAATTTTATAGAAAAGAAAAAGTTCTGGCCTTAATAAACAGCATTTCATGCCTAGATTTCCAAGGAGTTGAGCTATCTCACCCCTACAACTAAGATAGCTGTTTTACCAGCTGTACCCTGATCTCACCTGTGGCTCTTGGAGATTTAATTTTTTCAAGCCACAGTGAAGAACCCAAGATAGATTTAGAAACCCAGTTTACCTTCAGGTCTTCTTTAAATTTTTGCTCTAATAGATCAGACTGCCTGTTCTGAACCCAAAAAATTATACAGACCAAAACCTGTACATACAAGATCATCACTTACTCAATAGGAAATCAGCCTTGATAGTAAAGAAGGAGAGCCTAGACAAGCAAGCAAATCTTTTAGCACAGCCTCTGCCCAGTAACACAAACGCTTGAAGCCTTCNCTTTCCCCCCCCCCCCCTTCATCCCTTTTAAATCAAAGCTAGACCTGGCAACATCTGTGGCTCATTAATGTTATCTCCAGTGTCTGTGGTTCATTGCTCTTACATAAACCCTCATTTTAGGCTAGCCAGTATCCTCTGAGATGCTTTGTCAGGGAACTGTTGGTAGTACTTTGGAGGGAGGAGTAGTTCTTCATTTGGGAAGAAAATAGTGAAGTGTAAAAATGTTTTTTGTTTCTACAGAGCTGCTGTTAATGGTCTGTTGTAACAACAGGAAGTGTCTCTGTAAGAAACCAGAAGAAACTCTGGTCTGTCCTAGATGTCTGAAAGCCTAGGTAGGCAAACTTTGTCTGTTGCTGTTGCACTGCAAACTTAGTTTCTGCTGTATGACTTCTAAGGGCAACTTGCACTTAAAAAATGAGAATTATTTCTGATAGTAATTCTTATTTCTTCAGTAATACGTTTTATTGTAAAAGCTTTATTGTACTTGTTCATCTTATCCTAATACCTTCAGTTGAAGGGAGGGGCAGAGCACACAATGTGAAGGGGCAGCAAAAATTAAAAATCCATGAGGAGCCAGGAAAGGAGCTTTTGGTTGCAGAGGGTGGGGAAGGATGGGTTGTCCTTGACAACTAACGTAGCCAAGCACGGCATGTGTGAAAGCTATTTGCTTGTCTTTGAGCTCCCCACAGGAAATATCTGGTCTTTGAACCGGGAGGCACCCAAAGCCATGCACCATGATTCAGCACCCTTTTTTTCTGTCTCTGCAGAAAACTGTAGATTCTAAATACAGATTATGCTGCTAAATGAGTTTGTTGTATGTGTATTAAATCCTGTATTGAACGCACTTATATTAAGCTCAGCTGTGTTGTATTTCTTTTGTTGAAAAACAAAAGAATGTTGTGCCTTCCTAAGGAGTTAATCCATTGCCTGTTACCCTGTGGTCTGCCTCAGAAGCTATGGTTAAAGCTCTGCCTTTAACCACATCCTCTGTGTGCTGTGTTTTGAGTTTGTGCTACTTTGTGTTTCTTCCTCTCCTGATTGTGAGATGAATAAAAGGTGTGAGGGAAGCCATTGGGAAGTGTGGCTAAGGAAAAGGAAATATGACATATCAGCCAGACCACCCAGTTGTCACTAAGTTGGAAGGTGTCAAAATGTAAATAGAGGTTGCTGTCCCAGTGCAAGCTTAAAAAAATTAAAAAAGTGAAAATTCAATTTACTGTGTAGTGGGAAAACAATCTTGATGATTAAAGTGTGTGATGAGATCTGAAAACTTGGAGGGCCAGACATTGTAGCAGGATGCATAAACATGAATTTCTAAATAATGTGTGTCAAGTGCTGATGTCCTGATTTGAACCCTTAATGCTAGCTGAGGAGGCAGCACAAGATGTTTGCTGCATATCCCCAGCATGCGTGCACCCCCAGTGTCTCTACAGCCTGTGCATGGTTGTTCTCTCTTTCTGCTTCAGTTTAGAATTCTTTGAACTTTAGTTCTCATTATTTTTGGACTTGTCACTTTGTTTGGAAAGATTTATTTCCACTGTTCCTTCTCTGTTCTTTCCTTGCCTCTTCTCCTCTGGATGCCTTTTTGGCAAAGCTCATTGCTATTTTTTATGACTTTGTGTACGGTTTCAAAACAGTAAAATGTTTTTGAAGCAAGATGATCCTGTGTTGCTATGTTCATGCAGTAGCTCCTCCACCTCTGCTCTGTTTTAAAAGGCTTGTGCTGTACTTCTGGTTTGCAGTGCTCATTAAGAAAATAAGTTGCTCCAAATTGCCAAACTAAAAAAAAAATCCACTTTTCTGTGTAAGTATCATGATGTTACTGAGTATTTTTACTTCCCTCCATGACAGCAAGCCAGGTGTCTTTTTGTGACTTTTACTCACAGATATGAGTAAAAAGGAGCAGTCCTGATAGTTCTGCCAGATGAGGTTGAAGTTGGCTGAAGTAAGTGTGTAAGAGGGACAGCTGGCCAGTGTGATTTCTGAGTTGTCACTTCCTTTGGACACCACGACTAAGGTTAAAATGTTTGTCCCTGCATATTTTGGGTCATGTTGTACCATTCTAGCGACAACTGAACTGATTTCACTTGGAAGCTGGAGGCAAAGATCTAAATCTAATTTTAGTAGCTCAAAAATCATGCCAGTATATAAATACACATGTAAATAGATTTGATTGGCTGAAATGGTTTTCCTTTAGTACTCTGGGGTGAGTCTCGTCTTGTGTCTACAGGCTCTTACAAGAAGCTCTTGAAAATGCTTCATTTTATTCAGTACACTAAATGACAGCAATAGACTTTTATATCAAGACTATTTGGAGAAGTTGTTTCTGTGTACTTTACCTGTATAGCTTGAATGTTAATTTCATATTGGGGAGGGGCACAAAGACCAGAGTCCTGTACTTATAATGGGAATAAAAGCAACTATTAAAGTTGGATTTCTAGAGCTAATACTTGTGCTTCTCAACTCTTTTTTTTTTTTTCCCTACATTCAGGTATCTGTAAAAACAGTCTTTCTCACTTTTCTACCAGTTGATATTTTATTTGCAGAACTTGTTTTTGAGGTGCTGAGGTTGCTATGCAATATTGGTCTCTGTTAGGGGTGTAAACACAGGTAAGGAAGATGACATATGAATAATAGTTAAAAATTAGAAAAATTGTCATGTGATGTGCTCTTCAATGCCAAAAAAAAAGCTGTAAGAGAAGTACAGTTCTGTCTTATGCTAAGGTATAGCATAGTCTTACATGCTAAGAGTGCAAACTCACAACCAGTATAAGAGGTCTGTCCCTGATGGAGCTTTTCCTGACTTGGAGCCTCAGTTTTCCCATCACAAGAATAAAAAGATCTTAACCTGTGTTACAGTGGCCTCCATCAGTATTGTATTTTCGTGTTTCATTTGGTGCTCTAGACCCTTTGACTGCTGGTGTCACATTTCCAAGGTTAAAAAAAAAAGCTTTCCATTGGTGTTGCATGAATCATATAAAAAAAATTAATCTCTGGATCAGTGTCCTCCATCGAGTCCAAATCTAGATTAAAAGACTCTAAAGCGGTGTAGATTTCAATTTCCCTTGCTGAATTGTATGGATGGCTACAGAAAAACCCCTAATCAGTAGATAAGGTGCACCAAGGTGTAGTCTGCTCGCTGGTGGCCTGACAAGATGCTGGAAATACATATCTGTAGCTTTCCAGAGATGTGGAACTGAGGGGCTAGTGTGACTCTTTAGGGAAGATTTCTGCAGCACTGTCCAGAAGGAGAGTGGCTCCCTGATTTGAACCTGTAACCAGTATCAGTGAACGACAGCCAAATGTCAAATTTAGGGCCAGGAAGGATGTTTGATCATCACATGTAGTTATCTACAGAGACCATCACACAGTCTTATGTGGGAAGATTATTGCTTCTTTCAAAGGTAACAATTTCTTGTATCTTTTCCATTAGAAAATTTTCAAAGAACTTTATTCTTCTCAGTTATTTAAAGTTTCTCTGCACTTTCCCCCTGATGCTCTCTTGAGATAGTTTGTCCCTATACCTTTCTCTGAGTCAGTACTGGCTGCAACACCTTTTTTTCCCTCCTGATGAATAACTTCAATGAATTACTAAACAAAAGCTTAATTCCACTTTTAGCAGGCTATCTCCTGCACCTGCTTCCTCTTTGTTGAAGAGCACTAGCCAGAGCTGTACACTCAGGTGTGCCAAATATACAATCTTAGAGGAGAGGATTGTGAACAACTCAGGAGAAAGTGGTGAATTCATCCCCTTTAGGTGGAAACGGACATCCCAAAATGAGAGCAACTCTGTCAACAGTTGTAGCGCTGCTGCAATTTGAACCAGACCTGTGCACATCTGCAAAAATAATTTGTGCAGCAGTCACTAGAGGGGTAATGAAGTTTTTGGTTTTGTTTTTTAATCCAGTCATTGGTAGAATGAATGGCTATTGTCAAAAGAATTCCTTTCCTGTGTTAAAAATAAGCATGCCTTGCTTCAACTTCTGCAAGGCACAAATGCCCCAATCATTTCCCCTTCCTTTCCGGAACTCAGTGCAGGCCTTCAAGGACAAAACAAAGAAGTTCAAATTCTAGTGAGACCTGTGGAATGCAGCTCACAGTGAGTTCTATACAGGGGGTCTTCAGGCAACAAGGAAATTTCCTCTGGAAAGTGAAACACAACTCTCATCTGAAGAAATAAATTTAAATACATTGAAGCTGGAAGTGTGCGAGTTTGGTATTGCCTGTGTTAATGGTCTACAGGGACAAAAGCTGTGAGAGAGGAGCTGCTGTCAATCACTGTTGCTAAGGCATTGTCTTGTTATTTTGCCTTGTGGTGTGGAGTTTCCAGCTCAACCAGCTTCAAACCCAAGGAAATGTCTCTGTTCTCTGCACTGAATAGGACTACTTCTCTTTTTGGAGGCACATTTGCAGGGCTGAGACTGCGAGTGTTGTGGCTGCCTGCACTGGAAATGAATAATATGAGACCAGGGAGAGGCAGTGTCTGCTATGGCACGAGCTTTTCACACAGTACTGATGGCTGTCACTTGGGCTCAAATGATCCACAGAGAGAACATATTTGGCTAAATTCCTAGTTTAAGAACTTCAGAGATCAGGTTTGTGGTCTCTTCCAAGGTTTCTGTTGTAGAGGAGGTGTAACTGTTACTTGTATGCAGGTGGCAGTTTGGCTCTGAACACCATACAGATTGTCCTGATCAGCTTGACTGCATCTCGTCTGTGCATCCCAGAAGGGAGGAAGGGATGACTTGTCATGGCGCTATTTGGGATGCAACACCATCAGTCTCAGGTCTTCTAACCCTCTCAGGTGTTTGCAGCATGGGAAGTTGTCATGTTAAGAGTCTTAACAAGCCCCAAAACATCAGGATAGTGGGTCATTAGTAGAAATACTTTTTTGAAAAGGCTGCTATTAATCAAAGATACTTTGGAGAAGAAGAGAATTTCCTAGGAAGAATGTTTTCTTGAGCATCATATGCAAGTTATTCCCTGTTGTACTGTTTTTTGAGCCCTGTAGAAGGTATGTGTGTTTGCCCACATAACTTTCAGCTGTATGTTTGCCTTCCATGCCCACTCTCTCCTCTAGTGTTCAGGGCAGCACCTGCCATTCTCCCATCCAGTTACTGATCTTGCTATGCACACTCTCTATACTTTATTTCTAATCAGTTGCAGGGAGAAGGGAATCCTGTGTTTGGTAGAGTTCGTTTCAATTCTGTTTGATTTAGCTTAGCTCTCATAAAGTTGATCCCAAAGGGCCCTGTCCATTGCATCAGCTTGCTGCTTACTTTCAGCTTCCATGCTTTTGCTTGCTTGCAGCCAGTCACCCAAGAGCAGTCAAACAAACTAGGCTACCAGGAGGCCAGCCAGAGGCTGTTCTTGCAAAAGAAATTTCACCCATCTTACCCAGAAAAGGGTGGGGAAACAGACAAATTCTCCATTAAACTGCTGGCCAAGGGACACCCTGAATACTCCCATCTCCCTTTTGAAACAAATATAAGTAATTTATTTTTATTATGGGAGTGGAGAGACCTGTTATGGACACAAATATTTTACTGCTTGTAGTTTCAATCTAAATTTCAGCTGCCAGCATTTCAGGGCTATGTAACAGCCAAAACAGAGGAAAAAAATTAAAATAACTACAAATTTAACAGTAAAGCTCCAAAACTGAAACATTCATCAGTTAAGGAAAGCTAGATGTAAAGGTTTCATGGTCAATCTCTGTTCATCTTTTTTTTGTTGTTGTTGTCATACATTATCACAGCCTTCACTTAATGAAATAAGGCACACTGTCTAATTTGCATTGCTTTAATGTGTGGAGTCTGCTCCTCTTCTGGTCCAGATAGATATTAACAAGAGAAGAAATGGGAGCACAGAAGATGCTGTCCACCTGCATCAATGCAGTGCCACAATGTTCTCCAGCAGCTGGTGCCAGAAAGCCCCACTCAGCTCTTGGCACACAAAGCAGCAGCACACTGCATGCGTAGGAGCAGTGAGGGGATTGGAGCACATTCCTTGTATGTTGAATTTAGTTGCCAAACAGTGACAAATTTTCTATTAAGCCTGTGGGGCGGAGGGATTTAACTTTACAACTTGACCGTATTTATGTAGATTTTTGTTTTTCACATTAATGGTATAAGGGCCATCTGTGAGATCAGGGCAATCCCCCTGTCAAATTTCACATTTCTATTCTAAGAAAAAGCATTACAGTTTTTCAATGGAATTTTTGGGTGGTTTTTTTTTTGTTTTGTTTTGTTTTTGTTTTTTGGGTTTTCTTGGTTTTTTTAATTTGGAAAAAAGGTGTCTTTCTTCAATTTTCCTTGGGAGAGGAACTGGTTTAGCTGAAATTTGAAAAAAAATAATTCTGAAGTACTATCATGGAAAACTTCAAGTTGTGTCATTTCAGTGTGATAGGTTTAAAAGCAATGATAAAACAGAAGCCTTTCTTAAAGAAAAACATGTTACAGTCTATCTGCATTGCCTATGTTCACAAAACATGAGATGATAGGGCTTTTTAGGAATCCCCGTGCAAATGTTCTCCTGTTCTCTGTGAGAATAGCACCAAATTCACCTCAAATCCTACCATTGATTTGTGTGGAGGATCAAGAGCTCTGGAACCTTCAACTTCTTCAGGGATATTGAGTACATTTAGAGACAACCTTGCCTGATGCCAAGTGCAGGAAAGGCTAAGGTCTATATTAATCCCTCAGTTCCCAGGAGACACCAAAGGATGGTGCTAGCATGAGAACACCCAAGTACTCTCTTCTGAACTCAGTTATATCTTGATGACCTTCAAGTCCTGTGAAAGTACTGTGCCTGAGCAACCCCTGTCAGCAACCCAGAGCTCCATGCAGTCCTGCTGTCTCTGCTTGGAAAATTTCCTTGGCTTTGCTTCCTCAGCAACTTTTTAAAGCTCCATAGAGACTGTAACTCCGATGGCTCAAGTCAGCAAACCCACACTGTTCATCCATTCCCAAACACATTACTTATTTTGAGAAAGAAAATGGAATTAAGAGCTTTCTTTAATATATGTGTATATATAAAAGGAAAATACAAATAAAAATAAGGAAAGAAGCATTTGAGGCAATCTGAAATATTTTTTTTATTGCCTCTGCTTGAATTAAACCATTTAAACTAACATTATTCTTTCCAACATATTTATGAATATGTTACTTCCATGGCCCATTTATGACATGGGAAGTGTGTGAGGGGCATGTGCCTGGGAGCCTGTTGCCAATGGGGTCTCTGCTGTTAGGCCCAAAGAAAAGGCTAACAGTCATTATTTTCTTTGTCTCTATTCTCATGGAAACAGAAAGTGGATTTGAGGTGAAACATCTGGATTGTTTTGGATAAAAGTTACTTATCTCTTCTTTCCCCTTGGCTTTTCAAGTATTTCTTTTTTCCTAAACTCCTGCCCCTTTTTAGAATAAGAGCCTTATTTGAAGCCCATTGGACTTTTCCATCAGCTTCAGCAAGACCTTGGACCAGGCCCTAGATACAGATATGAGATTTTTTTCTGCTCTCCTTTTTAACTGTCCTCTTGTGATTCCTGGTGGAAACGCCTTGCACATTTGCTATGGTGTTTGTTATATCCCTACCTATTGCATGTGGAGGTGTGTTTCCTCATTCTTGAATTTCTATTCATACCAACAACATTCTAGATAATATACAAATATTTGGGGGAGTTCAGAAGAGAGGTAAAGTCCTTTCCCCAGGAGACAAAGGTCATGGTGGATTGAGGGAAAGGATGATGACACTGATTCCAATGCATTGCAATGCTGTCAGGGACATGTCAGTTGTATATGGAAATAAAAAAGAGCCTGCCTTTAATTAAAATCTCTATCCAGACCATCAAGAGCTCCAAGTATGTGAGAAGTTATGTCTCCCAAACCTGCATGTGATCTACTGCTTGAACAAGTTCCCAAGGGTGTGCTCATGGCCCAAGCAACCAGGAGAGCAGCATTACAGACTGAGCTTCTTCCATCCTAAACAGTAGGCTCTGGACAGAAATTTTAAGGTTTAATACCATCACTACTGGCTGACAACCTCTGGCATGTAATGTGCCTATAAACCTAGGGCTGGAGAAAATTTTATCTTTCTTCAAACAATGGCATCCTCTACATATTAGCAAAAATAATTCTTGCATGTCTGGTATTCAGAAAGACTTTCTACTTCCAGTAGTTCTATGGGAGGACACTGATTCTACTTAACAGCTATCTTCCAGCCAAATTAGGCTTAAATTTGCCTTAGTACTCAGTCAGTAGTAGAGTGGATGGACATTTCCTTAGGTATGTATCACACTGACCACACAAGAATTCCTTTTTTGGGGGGAAAAAGGTTTAAAATACAGATATCTCACTGGGTGTGTTTGAAACCCGATGTTGTTGAGCCCATTTTGCATCTTGCTCAAGTTTTTCGTCTGACCCTGTGTACATACACTCTAACATCTCACATATCGTGGTAGCTTTGAGAAAGAGTTTGCAGCTAAGCAGTTCACCTCTGCCCATCTGCCTTCCCTTCCTTCTTAATTTATGAACCCACAAAGCAGTCAATGTTATTTAAAAATTCTTGCTGCTTGACTTTATGCTGCTTCTTTCACTATCTGAGCTTAGGGTATAACCCTACATTTATACCCGTTATTCTACTTTCACTTTATCAGTGCACATTTTGATTTCTGTGTGCTTTTCCATTAGTCCTCCTTGCCTTTTCTCCCTGAACACCAAAGCAAAAGTGTCCCTATGGGTTCTGGTTTCTCCTTATCTTCAGAACTGACAAAGGGAAAATTTGGTCTATATTAGTAGGACTGTCAAAACCAGACTTTATTTCTAAATCAGTTGTTAAAATTCTCTTCTAGGAAGCTTTACATGCTGTGTTGGTTCAATCATGGTCTCTCTTCCCCTTTCAGTTTACTAAGAGTACTTCTGAAGCCTTCATCCCCACTCCACCACAGCCAGCTTTTAGTCTTGTTTCTGTATCCACCCACTCCTAGCGAGCCAGTGGATACTTGTCTGATATTGTAAATCCACATAGGGTCTCTCTTTACTTGTCTGCACATGATGCCTCCTTTGTTGTTCCTCTTTAGGCAGCCAAGGAACCATTTCTTATCTCTGTTAGCCTTATTCAGGAATCTAGTTTACATGGCTTCCCTGGAGGTTTGACTAATCAGAACTGTCCTTTGTAGCTGCACGGGACAAACAGCCAGTAGGAATATTTGCAGGTTTTGCTACTGTTCTCTATTGCCAGGCTACCAGTGTACAAAGATGAAAAATAATTATGCACTTCAAAGTGAGTCAATTCAGTGGAAGTAAATATTTGCAGGATATTCTGTCCCCTCTTCCTTGCCTGTCAGTGTAAGTGAACACTGCAGGAAATTTCTAAAGCACCTGGAAATCTAGCCATCAAGTCTATGTAGAAAGATCAGTTGCATTTTCACACAAGCCTTCAGTTTATTCACTAGTTCTTTGTGCAGACTAATAGGGTTTCCCTGTCTTTCTTGGGTTTAACCCAGGTATAGGAGAAGGTAATAATTGAACCCAGGGTTGTGGAAACTCACAAGTTATTGTAGAAGTGGTTACCAGCAGAAAGCAATGACTGGAGCAGCCTTGCCAGCCTTCTGATAAGAAAGCCCTTTCCCTGCACAACATTATTTGGTTTCCTGGAGCAAGGCCGTGTACTCTTACAGTCCCTTAGGTGGGGCATTCTCAGGAATGCTTGTGAGCATCTAGGTTTAGGAAACCAGTAGTTTCTATCTTGTTGCTCCCAATCAAGACACTTGTTTTTAAATAACTTCCCTCTTTCTTGGCTTAAAGTCCATCTGCTGTTGTTTCTTACATTCAAAGGATCTTACAGGAGGAAGTGGGTGGTCATCCAGCTAGAAATACCACCATGCTCTTACAGCATCTGGTTGTTTCCTGAGATCCTCCCAAGCATGTTGCCCAAAAGTGACCTCCAGACTACTTATGTGCTGGTGGGGATTAAATGTTCAGACAAAATATGTGAGCAACAGATGAAGCTGTATTGTAAGAAGCTATTCATCAAGGACATTCCTCCACTTGTCTCTTGAACAAGATGTGAAACAACATCTGCCCAGAATTTTTGTCACGTGACTTTAAATATGCTGACAATTTATTTCAGTGACACATTATGATACCCTTTCAAAATGAAGCACCTACCAGACGAGGATTTAATTTAGATTTAAAATTGTATTTACTGTCTATTACTAAAGTACTACATAATAACTCAAACCACATTTATTGACACCACTGCTATTATGTAACAAGATATTATGCTTCTATTACTTAGCTGGCACCATTCAATTACATATGAATTAAAGAAATTTTCTAGTTTACTAAGAAGCCAGGAGTTGTTCTTAGCATGGGTTTGGTGTTTGTAACCAGAGCAACCTCATGCTCTGGAAACTAGTTTTTTCCTAGGTGAAAGCTGCCTACAGTTTTGGCTCATGTTTTCATTCTTGACTTTTACAGATCACCCTGAAAAGGGAAGATGAGGAAAAGTAGAGAGCATGGGTTCAGGAACAGGCAGGTGAAGAGGCTGGCCCAAGATAACACAGCAGGAAGTCTGAGGTGGACCAACATGTGAATGTGGATCTCCTGAAGCTGTAGTCTCATTTCACGTAGCCTTATGCTGCAGGTGGAAATCTTGCCCTTGCTGCTATTCCATACCCCAGGGAAATCTCGTAACTTCCCAGCAAGTGTTCCCCTGTGGTATGGGAGTCTGTTTTTACAAAAGAAATCAAAAACTTTGAAAGATCTTTTTTTTTTTCCACTATAATGTGGAAAGAGAACATTTATGAAATCTCAGTTTCATGGGGTGGAAAATTGCTTCCCTCTCTACTCTAGAGCAGATTGATAAAAGACTCATGATAGCAATTGAATGCTGGGGGGATTTTTGATCTGTGCAGCTGTGCATAATCCTTATTACTTTTACAAGTCACTGGAGGCATTTGGTAGGGTCAACATGGTAAGAAATCTGGACCTGAAAGTGAAACACAGTGTCTGTCAGAGAGGCCAGATTTTAATTGGAAACTAAATTTCATTTTAGAGGAAGAGGAAAATACCACACTTCTAATGAGATCCAGGGCACTCCAGAGAGCAGCCTGCAAAGAATATTTAAATAAAAAACTCCTATGTAGAAAGACCTTTTGTAAATTACTCCTTGTCTCAGTTTAAAAGAAAATCAAGATATCTACCAAGGAAAGTGAAGCACCCTTCCTGACTGGGAAGGGGGTGGAGAGGGCAGCTCTCTCCCCAAAAACCACCATAACCTTTGAAATGAAGAGGCTTTAATCAGAAAATATAGAGGAAAAGGATAACAGTTCTTTATTACAAATACATATATGTATAACGAAAAGAAAAAAAAAAAAAAAACAGAACAGAACAAACAGCAACAACATAACCAAAACTTTCAAACAAATCAAGTCCTATCTGCCTGTTCAATGGAGTTATGTTTGCAGAGAGATGGAGGCGATGCTGCACCTCAGGAGGCAGTGATGGCTGTGATGACCCACAGGCTCCAGAGAGGCAAAGACTGAGGGTAGGGAGAGGTGCTGGTTCTGAAAACTGCCATGGGAATGGTTGCCACAGGGACAGCATGAAACCTTTCCCATGGGCAGTGTAAAGACCCTCTCACCATCCATTGTCCCAAAACACTGGGCAGGTGGGGGGTAACAACTCCTCTACAGGGTGGCATCGAGACCTCGAGGACTCTGGAGAGAATCCAGGCAGCAGTGACTGTTCTCTCAGGAGAATGGCACAGGACACGCAGAGTCAGGGGCTGAGCCAGAGGAACCCCCCTCCCAGTGCTCCCACCAGCCCAGCAAGTGGTGGCTGGCACACAAAGCAGCCACAGAAGAGAAGTGTGGCAAAAAACCCAGAAACCTCTCTCTCCACCCCCATGTCCCCCCAGTCCTCTCCCCAGCCATCACACTGGAATGCAAAGCTATTAGCTATCCTCTTGTTCAGCCTTTAAACAGCTGGCTGGCTCTGGGAGCAGGCAGTGGGAGGCTGGGCTTCAACAAGATGTCTGTCCTGGCCTCCAACTCCCAAACCACAGTGTTGGTAAGAGACAGAAGAAAAATTCCATGAAAGATTTTGAAACTATAACACTCCTTGATATTGCAGGTAGATAAATGCACTTGAGCTCATTCCTCACAAATTAAAAACCATATATAAAACATGCTGATGACTTAAAGTAAGATTTTGAGAGCAATTTTAACTTTAACCAGGAAAAGCTGATCATTATTTTTCAAATTGCTCAGAGAAGCTATAGGTTTTCTGAAATACTTAAAAGGGGATTGCTTTTATATGAAGGTGGAAAGCAAGGACCAAATTAATTGTAAGTGAAAAATTCCAGTTTTTGTGAGATGCTTTCAATTAAAAGACAAATTGAGAAGGTGTTTTTATGCTTGGAATTTTATTTTGTTTTGTTTTGTTTGCTTGGCTTTTTGTTTTTTTTGTTAAGCTTAGATTTCTGAACCTTGAAATAATTCACGCTATTCAAAACATTTTACAATTGTTGATACTTATAAATGAGCTTTTAGAAGTGGTAGTGAGGATTTTGTTTTGGTATTTTGCTCAAACAACTTGAAACCTTGAGCTCAGGTTTTGATCCTTAAATAGCCACTTGATGAGGTTGGAATTTTTGTGCTTTATGCATTATAACAGCCGGAGGGTGAGGGCCTAGGAAGAAAGGGTGGTGGGTTCCTGTCTCTTCCAGCATGCAAGACCCTTGGGACAACCTGGGAAATGGAGAGGGATGCAATGGTCCTAAGAGGACCAAAACTCGGGTTCACTACCTTAAGGACAAAACGAGGCAGAGACAAGAGGTTTTACTTTCCTATTTCACCAAGTGTACTTAAATACCTTAAGTAAGCTGAAAGTCTTTTTGGTTGAGAATGAGAATGTCATTCCTTCCTCTTTCCCCCTCGATTTACTCAATACAGCAGAGCCTTGAAGCCAGAGATCTCAGCAGAATAATGATGGCATTTGAAAGGATGCAGCCACCCCCATAGTGTCCTCATGTGGTAATTAAAAGTAAGTCAGGGCTAAAGAGATTAGTAACCAACTCCAAAATGAAAAATTGGGTGAGGAAGAGTTAAAAATGTCTCTTTCTTTCTCTCATGTGAAAGTGCAAGGCTGATAAAATAATTGAATGTGTTGAAATCAGACATTTCAGGGCAAAGACTGGTCATTCTTAGCTCTCTAAGGAATAAGGGCAATACATGTCTCCATACCACATATCAGGTGACACTTGGATTTTTTAGTTGGACTACCCCTAAGTCCAATTTAAGTGGGTTGTCATCCTGTGAAAGAACGTGACACAACCCCAAATCCCCTGAACTGACAGATTCACAGTAACTTATTTTACACCTGGGTTGACTTTGTACTCTGAGTGTAGAGGGAGAAGGTTGAATAGAGGAGAGAAGTGAAAAAGAAATGATACATGAAAAAAAAACATATTTTTGCCTGCCCTCCAGCATATATCAGTGGATAATGAAATTTTTCAACTGATTAGATGCCCCATTGGTTGGAAAATTTGGAAGCAATCATGCAATTATATCGCAAAACCTCAGAGTCATGTACATTCAGCCAAGTAGAGAAACCAACTATTAGCAAAAATAGAGAGAGAGAGAAGAAAAGAAAAAAAGACTATTTATATTGCAATACTGGTCCTAAAAAATGGAAAAGAAAACACAATGGAAACTTTTCTGCAAACAATTAAAGGAGGGGGGGAAGGCTTGGGATGGGGCTGGTGTTTCAGGATAAATATAGAATTTATAACATAGTAAGAGCTGTTTTTAGTGGGCCTTAATTGAAACTACATTGCTTGCCCCTCTACTGCTGCATCCCGGTGCTACAGTCCATGAGAAAAAGAGGGACTGGGTGACTTTCCTAGTAAGGGACTGATACATCTCACTAGAGAAAACAATGATTGGCAATGCTTATTGCAAGCTCTTGGGGCACTTTTCTAATCAGGGGCAAGGACTTGTGCTCTGCTCCACACCACTGTGTCTCTGCTCCTGACAGGCACTGTTCAGCCTCCATCTGCTTCAGGAGGCATCAGACACATAGAGTTTTGCTAAATGAAGTCATTTGCTGAATTAATTCTGTTCTTTTTTTTTTTCCTAATAGGAGGGTTTCTTGCTCCTCTTGGTGACAGGATAAAGAGAAGCATAGCCTTTGTGCACCCCAAATCATTTAAATAAGGACTCAGAAATGCAATGTTTTAATTGGTAGGAAGATGGAGCAATTTGGGGGGTGAAATCTGAACCCACTGAAATCTCAATGACATCGTTTTCATCTTAGGGATTAGAAACTGACCAGCATTTGTAACCTCTCTGTCAACAGCCTCCTCTTTCTGCTGCCCACCCTCTCCCCAGGGTCTCTGGTGATGACTTTGCATGTGGAGGCTGAGGTGACGTCTAAAAGGGAACATCTGTGCAGCAGTGATTGAATGGTGTGTATGGCAAGATGATCAGAGGAGGATCAGTGGCAACTGAGGAAGGGCAGGTGTCTGCAGCATGCTCTGTTGCAAGCTGAGGACCACATCAACTTCCCAGAATCCAGGATCCTGGCTTAACCTATTCACTAGTGATGGATCCAGCCACTGGTGAATATCTGAGATCCAGAACCTGGTCCAAGTCCACATTTTTAATCTTCCTTTCCCCCTTTGAATAGACTTTAAATCAATTTTATATTCTTTCCCACCAAGGAACAAATAGGAAGAGACAGGCCAGGATGGAGTGGGCAGAGGAATGAAAAGAAATACTAGTATGTTGTTGGCACGTATGAATGGGGGAAAAGATGCTGAGGTGATCCAAAGCATAAATTGAACCTTAACTTACCTGATTGCTTTACCTTGTCCCCATCTTGATCGTGACAATTGATTTCTTCCCACAGAGGAACTTCATCCCATAATTCCTGCTAGGATTCTAAATGCTCCACTAGTTTTGATGTCTTGGTACTATTCTATTAATGGAAGAAAAGTGTCCCTTCTCCTTGGCATTACAGATATATTACATTCACAAAAACTAGAAATGCTTTTATTATTTAATACTATTATTTTCCAAGAGAAAAAAGAAAATATTTGGCAATTCCGTACTTGTTGGTGCTGTGGTTTGATCTGGTTCCATAGAAAAGTGGGAGCTGTTCTTTGGATTCTGCAAAGCCTCCTGGGGTGAGGGGAAATTGGTGGCTCTTTGGGAGCTTTCTGGAATGTGAAATGCTGTTTAACACTGGCTTTGTGTCCTCAGAGTCTTGGGATCTCCAGCTCTCAAAGGCCTAGGGAATGCCAGGAAGATGGACAATTAGAGGAGTTAAAAAGGGGAATTCACCAGAAGCATATTCAGACCAGAAACTGCAAGAGAACAGTTACATTCTTTGTCTTATTCTTTACATGAATTTTGAGAGCCAGTGGAAAAAACAGATTGACACAGGGCTGGATCCAGGCCTGGTAGAGGCAGGGTAATGTTTTTGCTTTGTTTTCCACCAAAAACTCAGCACCCCAATTTTCTCTTTTTTTCTTGCAGGGAAAGAAATTGAATTCAATAAAGAGCTCTTCACCCACCAGCTCTCACTGTCCCAGAGTATTTTACAAAACTGGGTGCCATTGGGGCCAGGGCTTTTTTACGAGAATTATTTGCCTAGTCTCTGGATGGATTTGCGTCAAATCTGTCCCACAACAAGGGAAACAAATACTGATCTCTAATCTGCTCACACTGAAGAACCACAACTCTACCAGACAATTGACGGGTAGCAGAGCAAGCCTTAAATGCAATCTCAGATACTTATATGCAAGTGACAGTAATGGCTATAGCCATCCACACTGAACAAGTTTTGCAGGGAGATCAAAATGATGGTGCTTTTCCATATGTTGAAGGACCTGACATTGTGCTCTGTGACTCTGTAAGGCTGACTTTAAAACAACATGTGGAAAAATAAAAGGGAAAGTATATTTATTTGAAGCTTTCAGCCACATGTTGACATTTTTTACTTCTTTAGTGAAAAATGGACACCTGTCTTGAATCTGTCCAACTTCTCATGAAAGTTTCCGAATGCTTCCTGGTCTGACAGAAACTAATTTTTTTGTATACGAAAATCCACAATTTTTTATAAGAAAGGAGAAGTAAGTGTATTTTCTGTTCACTTCTGTTGAATGGATGATCATCTGTGTTTCCTTCAGGCCAGTCATTGCCTTTGTCCCCACTAAGACATGAAGGACTAATTTGAGCCAAATTCTGTCTAGGGAGCTCATGAAAATCACTGAGTTGTGTTCTCTATTTGCATCATGAACTGAGAATAAACTTTAGCCTCCTCTTTTCAGGTCCAGAAGTTTCACCCCTGTGCACAGAACTGCGTGCCATTTTAGACAAATGTTACAGTCTTGGTTATTGCCTTTTCATCCAAAAGAATCCCCATGCCTTCTGATCTGGATGGAGAGGAGGGGTTTCCCCCACTATTCTTCTCAGCACAGTGACTACTCACAGTGTTCCAACAGTGGCTGTGAAGGGGAACCCTTGCATAATCCATTGAGTCCCGGATGAAAGTCTGTAAAATGAAGGATTGAGGGCCAGTGTTCTGAGCCTGCCAGTTCAACTGCTTCACAGCTTTGTCCTCAGCATCTTCTAAACTGTAATTGTTATAATATCTGAAACTCAGACTAGTAAAATGAGAGGCCTGGGAGAGAGCTGGTGGACTTCATTATCCAATCTTGCTAATTTCTCAATAATTTAATTCTTTTGGCATGATTTAAATTGTTGATTGGAGTTTGAAGGCAGATCAGCTCTTTCAGCTTCAGAAATCCTTTTATTTCCCTTGTAGAAAAGGAAGAACTTATAGGTAGATCACCCACAGTCACTAAATTTGTGTCCATTTCTGTATCCCTGAAGATCTTCCAAGGGCTTGTCTGTAATCAAGGTTATTTCACATGAAATCAAATCTGAAGGTGGAACAGTTTAGTTTGGGGACTTATATTAAGCAGAATGGGAATCAATTCTCTAAGCTGTTTGAACCCTCTGGAGTCTTTTTGGTGATCAAGGGGTCAATTTTGCCATATGGAAATAGATCTTCTGAGGGAAAAATAAAACAACATGCCTGCAAAAACAGCAAAAGTCCTACAACACTGCACACACAAAATGTTTTAATTTATATATTAAAAATTTAGTCATTAAGCCAGTCTGAATTGACAATTTTGCACAAGATGCCAGTGCCACTAATCACTTGCAGCATAAAATTAAAAAAAGTTATAGAGGAGTCCAAAGTCTGTTCCATTACAGATTTTGGTGGTTCTTTTGTCCATTTACATTGCTTTTTGTGGGATCACTTCAACACAATTAAGAACACTTCCTTTGACCTATGCAATTTATATCAAAAACCTTTTGGTTATAAAACCAAACTGAGTACAATTCCACTTTTAAGAATTAAATCCTTCAATTACCCATGTACAAATCCTCAGTAAAGGTTTTGGATTTACTGCTAAAGCCTTTATAACCCACAGAGGAGAGCCTGCACATAAAAACCCATGAAAATTAATGAACATGGACTTACAACAGTGAGAAAGTTGAAATTCCTGTTCCTTGGGAACTTCCAGCGTGTCAAAACTTATTATTCTAAGCTGAAGCAAGTAATTTCAACATAATAAATTTTCACAAAAACTGGAATTTCTTATAATTTCTGTTAAGATTTGCCAATACTTCCATTGTTCTTGAATAGAAATCATGATGAATAACTACCTATATTGAAATGTTTCCTTTTGTTTGCTAGATTTGACACACATGCTCAATTTGCCTGAAATTTGGTTAATATCGAACTTCACATTTTGTGAGGGTCTCTATTTTGGCTTTGTAGTTAAATGGCCAGAACCCCTAGATTTCCCTACAGGCTAAACTTTTCTCTCCAAACTGCATTTCTCCTACAGCACTAAAATCACACAAGTAATACGGTACATAATTCCAGCCAAGCCAAGTGCATGTTATTTCCTGGGACCTGAGTTCTCCAAAGGACTATGGACCCATAGCAGAGAAAAGAAAGTTACCAATTTAAACTTCCACAAGGTAATGCTCAAATAACAAAATTAAGCTGAATGCCATGGTGAATCAAGACCAAAAGAATTAATTATTTTGTATAAATAAAAAGGAAAGCAGTTTTTTTATGAACCTGGGTTGTGTTTCATTTGGATTGCAACACTTCATTTTGCATCATTCCCATTGTGATTTTTAAACTTCTTCACTTTGAAAAATCAGTTTGGAAATTGTCATTCCTGCTGGAACCTCACACCCATGTAAGTAAGGACCATCTCTGCTGCTGGTAGATACCTCCTCCTCTCTGGCAAGGTCAAGCACAATCCAACATTTTGGCGAATCAAGATAGGCAGGAAAAAAGAAGCCAGAGCAAGTTAGGTGAAGTAGCCAAACATCACCAGTAAAAGTGTAGGGCTGTTAGTCATCTAGAATGACTTCTCTTTCTCACCCTCTCCCTGCCAGCCCTATGTCTTTTCTGCTGGCAGATAACTGCTATCCTAATTGTTCTTACTCCACAGTACATTAGCAGGAGTTCCACTGACCTAAGGGGATGAATATGTAAAGAGCAAGGATACTAAAACCTAAGACATTTCTGAGAAAGAACTGATCTTTCCAGTGCACTTGCTCTATTACAGAGCAACAGGCTGCAGTTGCATTAGACACATACTCGTATTTTAGCCAGAATTTGAGCTTCTTGTAGCAGCTCAGAAATGGTCTTGGGGTCAGATCCCCAGTGGGTACAAAACAAAGTAGTTACTGCTGGTTACGCAGTTTGAAATGAGAGAAGAGTCCCATTTTCTCTGGCATTCATTGCACTTGTTCCTGTTATACATTATGCTCACAGTGCATTAGGAATTGTCCCAAACACCACCCATAAGGCTCCCTGTCCTAATCCAACCCATGGAGTCAAGAGCTCAAGAAGTGAATAAAACTGACTGTGCAAATGCATTTTGTAGGTCACGAGGAAGAAAAAAAGGGTTCATAGAGCACATTTCACTTTTCATTGGTGCTTCTAGCAACTTTCTTCCCCTGCACATCACCATCAAAGAGACAAAACCCAGGCTGACTGTTGCATACATAAGAAAGGGAGACTTCCCTTGTGCTTCGCTGTGCTGTGAGCTGTAAATTTTTGAAGAGCTCTGCTATAATCTTTTACAGTCTGCAATCCCACCCTTCAGCTTAATGAAATGGAATGGTACAAATGCTCTCTGGACATTTCACTGCTGACAGTTACCCAAGGTTTGTTTCAGCTGTTACAATATGGCTATTTTTTGTCTTTTCTTTTTTTTCTCTTGTACAATTTCATGACTAACTATGTGTAAAATGGAAGGAATTTGACTAGCCTTTCTTCATGCAGTTGGACACAAACTGGACTGGTTCCTTTAACTCATTTTTCAGCTGGCAGGGCTTGCTTTCTGTTTTCTTTTAAATGTCAGAAAAGGTTAAATAGGCTCTTCAAATCTGCAATAGATTTTGAAGATCTCTGGGGGTAAAACCTTAACAAGAGGAACAGTTTATACTAGTTCAAACAACAAACTCAAGTTCTGAACCTGGAAGGCAAGAAAAACAAACCTCAAGCATGTCTCACAAAAAAATCGTAGAATTTTTGTTTTGCCTAATCTCACAATATAGTGAAAAGAAGGGTTTGAATCTCTTTAATTGTCTTGTTGATTGGGGCAGGGGGAGGTTTGCTGGTGGTGGTGGTTTGTTTTGACTTGTGAGTTTTATTGGTTTTTTGGTTTGGTTGTTTTTAAAGTTGATTTATATTACAGTTATATATTACAGCTTGGAAATACTCATGCAGATCAGGGAGCTGGACATTGGAAAGTGACTCCCACCATTTTCCTGTGTTTGCCTGGTATCCTGCTTGGCTGCAGGACTTAGAAGGAGATCAAGGCCCTAGCTAGCCTGCAACATCTCTTCCTCACTTGAAACAGAAAGCAAACGCAAACACTGTCTAAAAAGCTTGAGAGAAAGTTGGCAAGGACTTTTGCTTTCACAACTTACTGAAAAATTCAGCGTTCCTCATACCAGCAAAACACTACCATCCCAACTCAGCATTTCCCTGGAACATACAATCTTTGCCCTGGGTAAAGGGCAGGAGAGAAGACAGTAAAGTGATGCATTAATCAGTAGAGCTTCCTATTAGATATATCATCTCAAGCTACTTTAATTTTGAGGTCTGTAAGACAGGACTTTGTACAGGAGTGAGAAATGATATGCAGAGATTTTGAAGAGTGGCATTGAGCATTAGGTGACTAAGGCCTTATGCTTTCAAAGTCCATAGTCCATAGTAGCATACAAAGATGCTAATATCAAATGCCTTCTGATTCAAAAATAGCTTGTCTTCTACTGCCAGCTATCTGCAAGGACCTTACAAATTCAGGGTGACCATGGTTTTAAAGTTCTTTGGATGCATCTTCTTTTGTTTCTCACCACTAATACTGTTCATGGGGAAAATGATAAAGTTTGGCCACTAGGGGAAACTTCTTGTACAAGGCAGCAACTCTGAATTTGTTGCACCTGCTCTGGGGTACTTTGAGTCAGAGACACAGAACATGGCAGGCATCTCGCAAGGCAATGCTTCCCTGATAACTTGGCCAATGGCTAGTGTACCCCAAAGGAAATGGACCTCTGCTTCAGCTTCAGGTTTCCTGCTGCAAATGGAAAAGTTAAGGTAGCACACATAAACTGTAGAACTCCTTGCTGTTATCATGGATAACTGAGGTTAGTGGTAACTGGTAATTCCTGCTTGCTCTATCCTCATCTTGCTATGGAGAAGCCAACCCTGTGTCCAAGCTACAGACAGGAGCACGGGTAGCATGTGGTGGAGGGAGCACAGGTGTCTCTGAGCAGAGAGAGATCACATTACTGTGGCGTTAAGCCCCTCACCTCAGCACTCTTGCTGGTGCCAGGACCCCTTCCCACCATTCCCTCACTTTGAGAAAAATGTGAAAAGTGGTTTAATTGGCCTCAGGCGTGTTATCACTTAAGACAGCAGTGATCGAAAACAGAGTCCATTAACAAACCTAGTATTTAACTCTCACGTTTACTTATGTGTAGAGGGTTCCCAGTCCATATGATTAATGTCATCTCAACATATTCCATTAACAAAAATATGAAGTGCTTTGATTTTTTCCCCTCATGTGACTGACAACATAAACACTTTGTCAAAAGCACCGAACAGATGGTAAGGCACTTAGGAAAATCTGCTACATTTAAAGAAGTCACTGGCCTTCAGAGAGTACTTAAACCATGAGTAGTAACTGAAAGAAGGCAGTCCTTCGATTCCAGAGTGAAATGGAATGAAACATGGTCACTCTTTGCATCATTCATGCAACAGTAAACCTGCATTCCCATGATGGACTCTAATGGTAAGCACCCTCTTATCTGAAATTGGTGGTCTATCAGTAAAGAATGGCACAAGGAGCAAAGGATAGATGACTGGTGTGGGACAGCAGCAGTCAGTACATATAGGAGAGATGCTTGCCACAGTGTCAGCATTTGCTCTTGGATCACTTACAGATGCCTTCTCCATCCTTCTCTGCTGGAAAGTATGCTCAGCTTGCATTTTCTACACAGTAAGCCTGACATCCTCACCTGCCAGTATGCTTGGGTCTCGATGTCTTGGCAATCGGACTATTCTTTCTCATAATTTCCTATAAACCATTACCAGTTTCACCCTCCCCAGTGTCTTGTTTCACTTTTGGATCTTTCAACAGCTTGAGTAAGGAGCATTGATCAACATCAACTTCACTCCACAACATGAATTAATTATTTCTGCAGAGACCTCTTACCATGAAGACAAACCTGCAGGGAACATTGTTTTCCCTGCTACTACCTGAGGGAGTTTCAGATTTTGTTGTTCTCATGTTCCTACTACATGGATTGCCTTTAGCCTCTCTCTCTCTAGCAGCTGGTATAGCCTGCAACATATCCAGGGCTAAAACCTGGTAGCATTTGCTAAAAACTGGAAACGAATAAACTACTGTGAGAAGTCTGAAACATCCTTTTCCCACTTCTGCTTTTTACCGTGTATGTTGAGTTATGCTCATTCCTCATGCTTTAGAATCCCTTTATGAAAGCAGGCATCCAGAAGTCAGTTTACTCAATTTCTTCTGAATTATTTCCCACAAATATTCTTGTTATTTTCTCATTCTACTACTATAAAGTCTAAATACAAGGATTTTTCCATACTGAATAGCATTTGTTCACAAGGTTTCCAGTGTTAGTACATTACTATAATTTGTTTTACTATGCATTTTTTAAGGTAGATCCTTCATCCCCAGTGGAGATGTGGTGACCTTTCATAAAGTAACTTGAATACTGTGGCATCTTTTCATGTACAAGCACTGTCCTGATAGCTCTCTTCCTTGATTCCTTCTATTGATGAACTGTCTGAACCCGTTTCAAACTTTCTGTTTGTTCTTGGATGGCTATTAGCTCACTAAATAAATACTGAATAAAGAGAGAGAACTTATATGTAAAGTAGTCTGATTAAAGAAATGTGGAAGAAATATCATGAAAGTAAACCCTGGACACACTTTGGACAATAGATAGGTCTTGTCAAACAAACTTGATGCCATTCTGTAGGGTAACCTATTGTTTAAGTCTGACTCTAAGGCATAAAGTAATCCAAGCCAGCTGAAAAACTGTTACGGTTCTCATCTGCTTAGCCTCTCATTGGTGGCAAAGATTTGTGACTTGGTATTTGACACAACAAAGAGCCAGGCATGGTCAAGAAGGCTGGGGTGGGGGACCTCTAAAAACATAGATATCGATACAAGAAACTTCCCCACCCTGAGAAAGGAGCCATGTTTCCACTGAGGACACAGAAATCTTTCAAAAACTTACTAAAACTTCTAAGTTAGTATGGCTTCTGAAAACTGCAATCACTACCCAGTCACTGCTTAGCAGCATTAATTAAACATAGCTTATTAGAAAGCTCATTAGAAATGTATATTTGGATTACTGTATTTAGTTTACTGAATTGTTAGGGCTCCATATTTTGATTTAAAGCAAATGAGCACTGAAAAATACATAAAGCAGGAATTAATTAAAAACTGACAGATCTCAAAACTTGCATCTGGGGTAAAAGCCTGAATGATTGTATTTTTGGTGCTGCTGTTCTAAGACAAGACTTATTTTGGATCTGCACTTTCATCACTGATTTAGTAATGGAGATAAAATCCCTGCTGATAAAAGTTACTTTCTGACATAAGCATTGCTGAGCAATTATTTATAATATTTATAATCAAAGTAATCAATTGATTCATTCAAATGAAATATTCCAGTAATAATTTTGCCTAAAAGAAAGGTAGTTCATCATACCTAGATGAAGACAGGGCCTCACCATAGATGTCTTAACTTAAGATAGAATTTAGCAAAAGACTATTTGTTTGGTTATGAACACAGGCTAACCAGGGTTGCTGATTTCATAGAGTACATTGAAAGAGAAGTAATAACCCAACAGATCACATCATTACCTCTGCAGGTGACATTTACTGATGTCAGCTGGTTGCATACTGTTCTGAATCCACACCTAAAAAAAGTATAGAAAGCCACAATATATAGCATAACAGAACCACATGGTTATTTTGGGTCTGTAGAAATCCCCTCACCATGGGAGAGTTAAAGAAATTAATCTGTTTAACTAATCATAAAGGCAACTGGGGAGACAAGAGGTGGCTTGATTACTCTATAATTACCTTCCCAAGGAGAAAATAGCAGTTGCTAAAGAAATCTTAATTCAGCAGAGAAATGCAGAGCAAGAATCAGTAGCTTGGAGTTGAATTAAAACTTGGCATGTTATTTAACTGGGAAGGGATAAGAATCAGTTAATTGGAGTAATCTGCTTGCAAGAAACCATGAGCATGCCTTGTTCTCTTGTTCTCATGCCTTGTCTTCTCTGAATTCTTGTCTTCTCCACTTTCATGGAGGATTATTAGTGGATTTTATTAGGGGTAAAACTGCACCTAAGGTTCATGAACCAGGTAACTCCAATGGCATGGTCTAGATGCAGAGACTGTAAACTAAGAACTGCCCAAAACTGAGATGTTTCATGGTAGTACAGTAACATTCCGAACAAGCTATACTTGTCTTCTGCATCATAGTTGCAGATAATCCTCTTGGGAAAAATGTTTTAAAAGGCATTTGTTGAAAGTTTGGCTTCCTATACATTGATTGGGTTACTGGGAGTTGGACAGTCTGAGAAAAACCTTGCAAAGTCATCTAGTATGACTAATATTTATATGCTCTTTTTACTTCTTTCTAGGTGAAAAAAAAAAGTCTGAAATGACACGAAGAAGGTTCTGCTGTAACTATTCAAGTGGCACCAGCACACTGAGCTGCAGTTACAAACTGATCCGAACTGAACCTTCAATGACGGTAGTTAGTTATCTTTTTATCTGCTGCTAATAAGGTCAATTTCTCATAGAAATTACTTTTTTTTTTCCTGTTTTGATTTGCCTTCTTTTGGGCTGAGGAAAACCAATACAAAATAATCAAAATTTCATTGGCATCTATCCAGACAATATTATTTTATTTCTCTTTTTTTCTTAGATAATTTTTTATATGTATATTGCTCTTGCAGAAGAAGAATATAAGATCTTGGATATATCTCATGTAGGATAAGCTGTAGAAAGTGAACATCTTTCTCAGTACTCCTGCAGTAAAATCACCAGGTTAGCTTGCCTCATGTTTTGCTGCCTTCCACAGACACCCCTCTCTCCCACCATGCTAAGGTTTTTGGAGAAGTCACATTAGATGAACTTATCTTTACTGTTGAAAACTTTCTTTGCATTCTCTGTACTCTCTTGAATACTCATACCAAGATACATGTGCACATCTCATCCATAATATCCTCAAAGTGTTATTCATGACATACTACTTTCCAAGGCATACGGGAGAAATAAAATGACTGATTTCACCGATGTTGTTCCTTCTTAATCCATTCAGAACATTTTGAATTTGAGAGAGGAGTTGTTTTCTTGAGCAATTTAGTTTTTTCTGGTTGTTTTCCAAAAACTAGGCAATGTTGGATAATCATTCATTTTCCAAGCACACCAGTGCATGGTCAGACTGTGACCTGTCTCTCTGGAACAATTTGCAGGATGCATTTTATCATTTTATCCCACAGACGTGACACTAAGACACATCTTCCATTGGCACTTGTTTATGCACTGTGATACACAGGTAAAACTAGCCAGTCAAGTCACTTTAACTATTCATAGTGTTCATGTATGGACAGGTGGACTACTAAGCACTTGTTAGTTATTTCAGGATATTTGGAGCTAAGGATACTCTAATAAACAAGAAAAACAAGTTATGATTTCTGAAGCTCTCATATCTTACAGCCACTGAGTATACTCCCAAGTATTTGAGTCTTCTCATAAATGTCCATCCAGAAGAAGTCTGTGGATCTCTTCCTTTATGATATGCATCCTGTCAATGTAAAAGTTGTTTGAAAATACAGTACATTTTATATGCTAGAAGGGTATTCAATTCATGTATCTTCCTCTATCAACACTAGCATCTCCACCCAGCTGTTAAAATTGCATTTTCTTTCAGCCAAATGTTGTAGATCTAAAAAGAATGTATCCATTTTTTGGCAAATTTCTCAGAATTATCATTGACTCTTTTGTTGTTGGTTTGGTACTTTAGATTGCTGGAGGAATACATTCCAAAGCAATGCAGGGAATGGTTTTTGCTTTATTTCTCTGGAAAGGTCACTAAACTGAAGTAAAAATCTGTGTCGTTGTTTTGTGAAGAAACTGAGATGTTTTGGCCCTGAAAGACACTGAACAGGACTCAAAACACCACAGAAACCTGTAGCCTCAGGTTTGAAAAATACGAGCAGTCAAGTTGTGCTAGAAAAGAAATCAGTGCCATGCTTTGAAAGGCAAAATCAAAGAATTCTGTGTGCCATATAAAGTTGAAAAGAAAGCAGAATCCAAAAGGCTTGGGTGACCAGTTTTGAAGCACTATTTGAATAAGATGGATGGATTGGAGCTTGCCGTACTTGGTTTGCAGCCAGGAATAATCTTTTCAAAGCTAGAACTGCTTTTGATCTTTGCCTACTCCTCCTCATCACTGTGAATCTCCAGGGATACAACCCTACCATGCAATACAAGGGAAAGAAAATGTGCTTCAGAAGAGGGAGAGGAAAAAGGAGAAGGAAGCCAATGAAATAGTATCTGAGAACAACACCGCTGCCTGTAATGACACTGACCTGCTGATGCCAGTGGAAGAGCTTTGTAATATTTTTCCAGGTCTGCTCTTGTTTTTGATACTAGGCTGAGGAGCTGGCTCTGTTACTCTATACCACCCTCCACATGCTTCCAGGGGTACTGGGAATGAATCTTACAAACCTGTGACTTGGAAGTAAACCCAAAATGTTTACAGGCCAGAAGTCCCATCAGGCAAAATTCAGCCAAATTGAACTGACATCAGTGAGAGTAGATACACTGAAGAGCAGGGGTTTTCTGAATCAGTATCTCTATCCCAGCTGTGGGGTGGCTGTGTTAGAGGTGGAATGTAATGTATTTGTAGTGTGCAGCAAAACTAGAGAATAATTTGGGAAGAAATAAAGCAGAATATTCCATCAAATGAGTACAACAGAGGAGTCAAAGGGCACATGGTATTTTTTATAACGGAATGCACACAGCTCAGCTGGAATGACATCGCATCTTGTCTTTCAAGGACCATCAGACCTATTAGCTGCAGAGTGCCTCCAAAAGCACCTTAGCATTAATTTTGGTTTAGACTTTACTTGGAGAGAAGGATGTGTCCGTGGAATTACTGAGGCTGCAGACCTCTTCCTGGAGGTCTGTTGTAGTAGCCTGTAAACACCAGAAAATTAGAAGGTCCTACTGGGAGCAGTCATTTCTGGATGCCTCTTCTTCTCTACAACTCAGATGCCACTAAGACCGAGACAGAATCACCACCTCCTGTTGGGTGGCATATCTTATGATGCATGGGAGATTTTAATAAGCTTTTTCTGTGAGTAATAGAATCTCCTGGGACTGTGGATACAGGCTTGAGCCATGGAATAAATGTGGCTTTTTTGGGCTTACACTCGTCCTGAGCAATATTCTCCACTCAAAACCGCACCCTGTGCTTGCTGGCGGGAGAGTATAAACACTCAGTTGGAAGCTTCCTCTGGTTTCTTCCTGTCTGATTCAGAAATCCCCAGTATGGAGGTACCCAGTGGCACCTCCAGCAGTGACCACCATGAAGACCTTTTCCAAAAGTCATCATAGTTGTGGCTCCAGAGAAGCCTGTGGACTGCTGGTTTCCCTGAAGTCCTGCCAGAGAACCAGGCCCTCAGAGGTTATGGAGTGGGCAAACCCCAGAGGGGCACAGGTCCTATATGGCAATAGAGATGCCTGCTGGGTGGTTGAAGGGCTGCCCAGGACCCACTCAAGGCCCACATTCTGACCGGTTCCTTTGCAAAGTAGTTCTCTTTTGTTCACCACCAAGCCTCACATGCATACTTCACTCATTTCGTGTAATTTTTGGAGTGCCCAAGACAAGTGTGTATTTCTTGGTGTTCTCCTTTCTACTCTTCTGCATCATACAGCCCCAAAATTCCTGCCAATTCACTTTCACCTGCTATTTCTCAGAACACTATTAATTCTACAGAAATGGTATCCTCTACTGTTTGGCATCCTTTTGTGCACAGAAAAACATTGCAATCTTTACTGAAAAACCGTGAATAAAAAAACAATTTGTGTCAATGGAAAGGGGGGCAAAGGGAGGAGGACAAGGGAAGAAGACAGAAGAAAAATTAAAAGAATCTTGCCTTTGCCCTCAAAGGCTTTTTTTTTTTTAAGGTTTTAGTTGTTTTTTGACAATATTAATTTACTGGCATCTCCTTCAACACCCTATCTATTCCATAGATCCCTTAGCCAACTTTTAAAACCAAACTGAATTCTAGGGAAAATTCACAAGATGCACAGAGAAGCAAATTTTAGCTTGTCAAGCTTTACACTGATTAGTGGTAGAGTAAAACAAAATTTCAAAGAACCTTTGCTCTCACTCTTCTTGTCAAAACCCACATCCTCCTGTTCTGCTCCCTCAACACCACCCTCACCTTAAAAATAAAAGAAGTAAAAAGGAAAATAAAACAAACCCCTTTCTAACCACTTTGGAGAACGAAAGCTTTGAAAGCAAAACAATTCCGTAAAATGATCCAACTGCAATTCAAAATAAACTGGTCACACAGAATAAGTTCAGTTATAATATTTGGAAAAACCACTGCATACGTTCCTACCCAAGGTCTGGTAAAGGGCAGCCACAAATTGTCTGATCACAAAGAAGGAATTTCCCCTTCACTGGTTTGTGGCAAGTGTACGTGAGGCTGAGAGTGATGTTCAAATGAGAAGAGCTGAGCACATCTTCTGCTAAGTGACCCCTTCTCAGTCTCCACATTCAGTAACAGTGAAAATGGAGTAAGGAGAGAGGAGGAGACACAGTACCATATGTCAGCAGAGGTGGGAGCCAGCACAGACACAAGGTGTTTAAGATCAGCATCTGAGCAGGAGGGAATCCATAAAACATGTTTAAAAATATCCTGATTATGGCTGATAGGAACAGGATGCTCAGACATTAGCATGAAGAAGTTTCTCATCCTCTGCATCTCTGAAGAACTAACTCAACAGAAGAATTCACAATGCAAGGCCCCTTTTGGGTGTGCTCAGATACAGAAGACACCAGGTATCTTCCATCCCACTAAAATTTCACCATGTCAAGGGGACCTCAGTAGCAAAAAGGAGAACCTCATTCTTGATGAAAATGTTGGTGTTGGTAACGTAGTATTTTTCAGGTTCATTCATTACATGGAAAACAGTAAAAAAAATTGCTGCCATCCTGTGTTACAGAACTCTGTACAACTCCAGAAGCTTTCTCCTAGAGCTTGTATAGGATTAACTGATAAAGCAGAAATGAAAACAAGTGAAACAGAAGCTAAGGAGAAGCATCATATGCATTGCATTTGGAATTCTACACTGTTTTGACTGCTAAATGGGAGGTGCTGTGATTAATCTGTGATTATGTGACTCACCATAATTATGTCTTGTTGAAATTGAATTTATTGAAGCATGAATCATTCCACCCAAAGTAGAACCTAATTGCACCATTGCTGTGGCAGCCATTTAGGGTTTAGAGGAGAGGTCACTATGTTACATGAAGCCTTTCATTCAATTCAAGCAATGAAAACTTTGTCTTGTGACTTACAAAAGAGTTAAATTAGTCTCTGAAATGAGAAGAAGAGAACGTATTCCATCAAGTTCCATTGGAAATGCTGTGAAATGCCCAGCCAGGCTGATGGTGAAAAATTTCCTTAGGCTGAGAAGGTGCACTGATGATCAGTTTGGGTCTGTGACACTGCCATCAGTATTCAAATGCTGTATCCCTCAAATCACAGACCTCCCACTACTTCACTGTTATTCCTGGGCACATGCTCACCAGGGCTGGTATATATTCACAATAAATCTGTAATTTCATCAGTAACACTAGACTAGAGAAAGACGAGCCTGGCACTGCTGCTTTGGATGACACATGCAGGAGGTTGAAGTAAATGGTGTGTCTGTGGGGTGTCTCCCAACCAGCAGTTCTGTGTAACAGAGAGAAAATTAAGGTCAACTTGTATTTTTTCCCCATTTTAAGGAAGAGATCCACATTTTCTACTCAGCTGTTGGATTTTTGGATGGAAAAGGCTTCTTTCAGATGGGAATTTTTATGGGTAGACTTTTTGTTCCATTTTTTAACTAAAAAGCCACATTTAATGAAACAGTCTTTGTATTCAGTTTAGGAGAAAAAAAATTACATTTTCTCCTCTGTTGTAAAATGGACCCTTTTTCCTAACCAGACTTTAGTATAATTATTGCTAGCACACATGAAGGAGTATAAACAACGACTCTCCAGGGTAAAGAGTTTTGTACAGTCGCTAAATTTCCTGCTCTATTTTTAAAGTTCTTATTACTGCTGCTGTCTATAACACACCAGTAGCAAAGGCCCACAATAGCAGTTAAGGTTGAAAGGGGGATGAAAATTACAATTAAAAATAAAACCGAAGCTAGGAATTACTTTGCAGTCCATAATGCCCCACCAGGCAGAAGAATTAGAAAGGAAAAAAGGGGGAAATTTACACTTTTATTTCCCACTTAGTGCCCATTCAGAGATCTGCCACTAGTTTCTAGAATGAAGTAAACAGTCCTGCCTCGTATCAGTCAACCTCAGTACTCTGTGTTGGTACTATTGTTTCCCCCCAGTTACATTTAGCCAAGGAGAAAAGGGTGCAGGAGTCCCATTTGGTACAACAGAAGATGCTCCTTTGTTGGGATCACATCTGTTTTATGTTCACACTGAATCTTGGAAAGGAGATGCTGAGCCAGGGTATTTGCTTTGCTATTACAAATTTGTTACTTATTTCTAGCAATGCACCCTTGAAAGCAAACATTTGGTGCAAAAATAGCTGGGCTTTATGGACAGGGAAAAGGAAATAAATATAATGTTTTTTGAGGGATCCTATATGAATATGTCTTTCAGAGGTGTTGTATTAGTTATCCCATTCAAGAGGAAAGGTTGTGTTTTCTTTTCTAGATCTGCCTCTCCAAAGAAGGTTTTCACTGGCCTGTCAAAAAAACTTTCCAATTTTCAGTCTGATACTAGAAACACTGGTTCATATGTAGGTCATCCATGTTCCTTTTTCTTTCTCTTTTTTTTTTTTTTAAAGGCTTGACCTGTTCACATCTATCTATGGCCATCATTTTATTCCCAGGCTCCTGCAATCTACTGCAGAAGAGATTTCTGTTCATCATTGTTTCTTGCGGTGACTGCTTTTGTTTGCTCTTAGGTTTTTTTGGAATAGAGTGATGGAGTCACTTGTTTTTTTCATTGCCAAGTAAATTGCAGTAATTGTTCTCTTTGAATGCAAAGTTGACAAGAGGAAACCTTTTGCCTATAACTCAAATTTCATTCAAGCCTTTGTCAATAACTCTATACATTTTCTGAGGTCCATCTATTTGTGGTACAAAAGACTTCTGAAATTAATCTTGAACATGATGCTAGATCACCTTCTCTTGCTACCTTTATGTGTCCATTTCTGACTTGACATTGCCGAATGCTTAAGGTTTTGAAGACGGTATGCAAACAACCCTGTTCCAGGATTACCCACAACTTCTCTTCTGGGGCTTGAAAATCAGTCCCTGCATACCCTGTGCATGAACCGGCACACAGTCCCTGTGAGAATTGACAGCTGAGACTTGCACAAGAGAAAACAACAGAACTAAGTCCCCAAGACTGGGAGGAAAACATGTTCTTTACCTTGACACAGCACTAGATTTTCTTTCTGGTTCTCTGCATCTGCCAACTGGAGTTAGAGTTGCAGAGAGGGATGGATGAACATTTGCATGGATGCACAGGGAGTATAACTGCTAGCAGCATTGCAGGCCACAGGTAGAGGGGCAAAGATGTTACTAAACCAGAATTTGTAAAGCCATTCTGCTACTTCATCCCCAAGCAGATTTGTGGGTGTTTTCCCTTTCTAGAGTGAGAGGAATGGAAAAAACAGTGACATTTCAAGATCAAGGTAGCCACAATCATTTTGCCGTGACTTTCAGTGGTGGCTCTGACACCACCAGAGTATGAGTCTTGTCCTTTTACTGGTACTCTGATCTACACCAGAAGGTCTGAACACAGCAGAATCAGTGATCTTTTCCCAGAGTATGGAGACAGCCATGATTAAATCAACAAAAGCCATCTGACCAAGAGCTGTCTACTGCCTCCACCTCCACAGGAGCCAATCTGCTGATCTCCCAGCCATGCTGCAGTTATTTACATCATTTTCATCCTTTCTCTTTCTGTGTTAATTTTTTTTTTCTCTCCTGTGTCCAGGAATAAACTGATAGGTTTGTAGTTCTTGAGTTTCATGCTAGGTAAATGTGACAGAACAGCTGTCCATTTGCTGGAAGCAAATATTTCTGTATTTCTATCTATCTACCTATCTATCTATCTATCTATCTATCTATCTATCTATCTATCCATCTATCTTCATTTTCTGAGAAATTCATAACCAGTTTGATGATTGTTTTGCTGATTTTTATTTGCTTTCCCTACTTCTTTTCCAGTACGTTTTTTAAAAAATCCCATTCTTTTAAAGGAAGAAAAACTCCCTCCAGAAGACATTTACAGACAGAAAAAAAGAAACTTTATTTTCTCTTCAAGCCCTTACAATTAGTTGTCTGAAAGTTACTATCTTCCTCTCCACCATCTTTGCAGATGTCTCCATCAAATCAATTTTGTTACTTTGGAGCACCTTTCCCAGGAAACGGAGTTTAATGTGACTATGCTGTTTATGTGTCAACCCATACAACTTCCAGTTTTGTAACCTGACAGGCAGGGAAGAATGCTTAAAAATATTGCGACTATCATATTTCATCAAAATAAGCAAGTGGAGAAAGGAGAAAGACTTTCTTACTCACGGATCACACCTTTTATTGAACACTAGAGAATCCACACAAGTGAGAGTCTTTGGAACAAGCTTTTGCTTCTTCCTCTACTTATGGAATCACTTTGTCTGTGGGTTGTCACTGCTCTCCCTAATTACAGCCCCATCCCCTGGGCTGTATCTCTTTTTCAGCAAGTGTGAAATACTGCCTTGGAACACATCATCTCACAATTCACCTTGGGTCTGGCCTAGAGGATTGTGCAATTTCTGCGGTCTGCTCCAGTGCAAACAGGAAAAAGAATCTGAGCCTCGGTTTTTACAATGTGCAGCTTGCGTGCAGGAAACGGACCTGCTCAGCAGCATCTCGGGGATGTTTATTGCTCTGCACTCCCGCCAGCGAGGCCAGGGCCATTAGCTCTGCTGGCAGAGGGCTCAGAGCCGTCAGCATTCATCGAGCCTCTGGTGGCCCATCATCCTGCTGGAGGTCAGCTGGAACAGGCCAGGAGAGGTACTCAGGCACTGTTTGGGGAAGAGGGGAAGGTTTCATCTTTTTCCAGAAGAGGTGAAGTGAACAAATGCAATGTTCCCACCTTCCCAACCCCAAAAAGAATGAGCTCCAAGTTACAAGCCAAATCTATTCACTTGTTTTCAATAGCAACTCTCTGTCAAGTGGTAATGGCACAGCCATCTGCAGTACCATTCAGACCACAGGTGAATCCATCTCTGTCCAAGGCATCCCCTTTTTTCATCCACATGCTACATTTTTCACTAAGCTCAACTTCTCTATGTCACTTTGGTCTTGGCACCTTTTGGGGATGAACTTTCTCTGGAATAGAGATGAAGGCTTGGGGAAGTAGGTTGAAATCTTCAGCCTTTTTATTAATTTGTCCCATTCATATCCACATGGGATGAATCCCCATCCTCCATGCAGTGCATTAATGCTGCACAAATGAATCCTACAGCTCACTAGTGAGTAGTTCATGCCAGCTAAAACAGAAAAGCTCTAAAAAAAGTCCTTCTCCCACACTTTTCATGTTGTCCAAATCCATCAAGGAATAATTTCTTTTTCTGAATTAATCCACTGACATATTTTCTTCACAGTTAACTTTACTCAAAGGAGGAAATGGCCTAGTCCTTGTTTTTTTACTGCAGACAAGGAATTTGCATTCTTTCCTTTAATCTTTCACACCATGAAAGCAGATGTGTCAATGTGGCACTGATATTTTGGGATTTCCGCTTCTAGGTTTCCAGACTCCATGCCCTGTCACTAGGTTGCTGAACTGGGTACTCCCTCTGGACAAGTCACTTTCTCTATACATATACCTTGGTTTCTCTACCTTTTATAAACTCCATTTGGGTTACTGGGTGAGAAGAAGCCCCAGAGAAGACAGTATTGGTAGCAGCACAAAGTCTACTGTCAGGTATGGGCTAAATTCAGAAGATTCTTAACCTTACCTTGGTTAAGGTAACCTTAAACCACCTTTGTGGTTTGTGGTTTTCACCTCTCTGTTCTTTTGACCCTTAAGCAATACTGGGATATCCAGATGTGTTGGGACAGAAAACTGCCTTCTCTTTGTCTTGAGCTTTTAGTTCAATCCTGAGGAGCAGAGGGAGCCACCACATATATTTGTGGAAAGTGAGTGCCTCTATATGCAGCTGCAGATGTGCTCCTGCCTGAGGACAGGACCTGAAGTCCAGGCTTCATTGTGCCAGGACTTTAGGCCACACAGCAAAACTGCAACATCAGCCAGAGAGACGATGAGCCACTGAGAGGGGTGAGGCAGTGAGGATGTTTGAGACATGCAGACCCTTTCCTCAAACAGGCACCCACTGAAGGAGCTACAGGAAAACATACAATCAGTGGAAAAATTGAGCTATATCAGTCCTTGACATCCAGGATTATGGAGGAATGAGAGCAATTGCTAGAAAAGCATCAAGCTCTGTTGAAGACCAATAGAAGGGCAAGGTTTAGACTGCAGACTGCTTCATGTCACTGCTTCATTCTTAAATCACAGCATTGACTTGAGGAATGAACTCAACAGATCTTTCTTGCTTCCCCCCTGCTGTCCTCAGTTTATGTATTGGATGATCAGACGCAGCTGAACAGTAGCCCTGACTTACTAGCACGAGGTATGACATGCTGCAGTGAAAGTTTACCTGAGGCTTTCCTATGGGATGCTTGAATATCAAAACTTTCTGCAGAAAAGATGTCATTTTAAAGGTACAGAGAAAATCTGATTTGGTTTCAGTTGCTTCAAACGTGTCCTTCTTTACATGATCTCAAAGTACTTTCTGAATCTGTGTGATGGTATGTGTCTTTATGGTACTCTGGAAAAGATCAGGTGTCCGTTCTCCCTCTTAGGAGTGAACATTTCCTAGAAAACTACACATCCCACAGGGCAAACAAAAGTTGGAACTTTTTTTGACACATGATGCCACTCCTATTTGGGTAGTTTAATGGGAGATGTAGTCAGTCTGGTTACTAGCCTATAGAAGACAACACAGGCTGGGACAACAGCTCCCAGAAGGCAACATAATGATGAAGCGGAAACTAAGTGCTAAAATTACCTCAGAGAAAGGGATGCCTCTCAGGCTGTCTCAGGGATGAAGTGCTTCCAGTATTTACATTTTAAATGTCAAAACAAGATGTTTTGACATTTACTACTAATATAAAACACTTTTGACATTTTCTGCAGACTAGAAATTCTGGATTTTTTTGACTTTTTTTCTTAACCTCATGTTTGGAACCTAAAGCAAATTTTAAAATGTCAGATTTTCCCTTGGGATGGAGATTCAGAACTTTTTCTCAGCTGTAGTTGTGATCCTTGGAATTGCCTCTGAGAGCCAAGGGACCTACAGTCTAAACAGTGAAACAGTCTGCAGGCTCAAGCAGAGGAGAATTTCCTCCCTTTGTTCTATATTTCGAAACAGAGCCCTTTCTTAATTCCATGCCTCCATTATCTGATAGAGTTTTGCAAAGTAGGCAATTCCATCTAATAACTTTCTTCTTTGCTATCCAGTAATCCCCTTGTTACTTAACTCTGCTTAAGTCATTTGTGTAAATTTCTTAGGGAAGAAAAAAGTACCTTAGTGCTGCAGTTGGGACCCATTGATGATATTTCTCATTCTGCAGTTCAGACTGAGGTTGTATACACCCCATGGCTGTTCCCTGGCCTGCCAACAAAGGTCTGAGTTCTGAAGATTGTCAACATCTTGTCTGGATATCCCACCCCAATAAAAGACCGGGAGTTGACCCTCGGTATCCGCCCTGTCAGCAGGAAGTGCATTACACCTGGGAAAAATTGAAAAGCAATGAAAATCTACTATTGCACAGTAACCAAGACATGAGAGACACACACATCTTCATCCAAAGATTCCGCTCATATAATCAGGTGTCAAGTCACTGTTAAAGAAGATTTGGGTTTCATACTGGAGGCCAAAGGAGCTTTTTTCTGACCAAGCTTTGTACTTTTAAAGAAGAGGAGGGTAGATGAGGGGAGAAGAGCATGTTGATGGGATGACATGAAAAGGAATTGATGCATAAAAGGTGGGAAGTGTGTTCCCTTGTGCTAGCAAACCAAGGCACTAAGCTGATTGCCTTTGGACTTGCCAGTGTAAGGGAGGCATGTTTGAACCTGTGATTCAGACCCATGAGGGACAACTCAAGTTCATTCATGTGCCTTTGCAAACAGACTGTTCCTCCAAGTTGTGCCATCATTATAGTGTTAGCACTGAACATGAAATAAGACAGGCCACTCACACCTACAACAAAAAGCTGTTGATACTGAGGACTGGTCTGATGATGCTGACCAGTGACAGCTGCTCCAGGATAAGTGCAAGAAGTTCCATGAGCAAAAGTGATAGGTTATGCGGAGATAGTCAGAATGGTTTGTATCCTACATCTGTCAGATACCTTTCATTTTTAGTTTAGGATTCACTGTTGCAACCCCAGATGTTCAAACTCTTACTATGACGATTCTTTGATTGACTATACCAGTGAGCTACAAAGAGTCATGCTCTGTAGAATATATATTGTAAATAGGTACCCTAAATAAATTTGACAAAGCATATATATCCTACAGAAAAAGTGAGTAAAGGTAAAGCAGGACTGATGGCATGCCAAAGAGTGAGCAGGGAATCATCAGAAATGGTGAATCAAGGGACAAGAGTTGTCACCATCTTCCCTTACAGAAGAACAGTGGCTGCAAACAAGAATCTGATGTAATCTTGACAACTGCTTGATAATTTAGTGGTGTTGGCTCCAGAGCACATTCCTTGCAGGGTGCTTCCAGCAAAGGATGCTTTTGGACTTCAATAGAGTGTCAGAAGCTCCTATCACAGCTTTGCCTACACAGGGGCATGCAGCATTGTTCACTTGAATTAACCAGTGGGGTGAATATAAAGCTGATGTTTAAACTACATTGAACCCATCGTTAGACTACCTCATTTGGAATTAATGTGGCTTCAGTCTGATTTACCTTAATTCACTCTGGGAGCAAAGTTGATGACTTAAATCTTAGGAAGAAATTGTCTTTAAGATGGAATTTTAAAGACCTTAGGGACAAATGGACTTGTCCAAGTTATTTTGAGTTAAATAATCTACTTGGAAAAAAGCTAGTTCAGGTTCTTTTTTTTTTTCTTGAATATTTCTTTGCACTTAAATCCATGCAGATAATGGTTTTCTCATCCTGTGAAGCTTTCTGAGACTTCAGAATTTTTTCATGTCCCACCACAAGATAAACCCCAACTCTTTTATAGTGGTTTTGGTTCATTTCATTGGGATTTTTGGGGCATTTGCTCTCTCTTCCCCTCCTCACCCTGAAAAAACAAACAAAAACTATCTCTGAAAAAGTCAGATAACTAAAATAGCAAACAGATCAGCTGGGGAGGGAGTTACTACCCCCATGAAGTCAACACCAGCTTAAGACACTCTTTCAACTTTTTATGATTATGAATGAGACCCCAAAACATCATTGTCTTAGTCTGAGACCTAGTCATACTTATTCCAAGACATATATCCTCTATATTTGCAGCTCTTCTGAGCGGAAATCATCTACGTTTGATCAGAAATTCCATCATCCAGCTAGGAAACCCACCATTATTTAATGTTTGGATTTGGTTCATTTTATAGTGATGATTTCTTGTATAAAGATGGGTGGGCAGAAGGTTGGAATAGAAACATTTTCTAATGAAAACATTTTCAGTCACCAATCCTGTCTGTCTACAACCTACTGTTCCCTGGTGTGCGACCTTTGTGTGCTGCTACTGTCTGTCTCAAGGACTGCGCTTACATGTTTGGTTTTTATGTCCCCCCTTGTTGCACAGGCTAAACAATCCCCCTCTCTGGGAGGCTTAGAAATTACCATATCCAAGAGGCTGTACGGTCACTCTCTTCAAGTGACCCGACCTAAAGGAAGAATGTAACAAAAGTCCAAGGAAAGGAAAGATAAGGAACTAAGGAATGTTGAGTGAGTCTAGACAAAGGTCATCTAAATCCTTAGGCTTGTTTAAGATTATTCTGATTAGGACTTGAATAATCTCATTCCTAAATTGCCAACTATTTCTGCAGAACTGATGCTTAAAAAATCATTTGGGGAATATATTTCTGATATCAGCTTTATTCCTGTCAAGGTCCATGTAGCCAAAAGAACTTAATGCCAAAGGTTTAGCATGAGTTTTATGCCATAAATGAAGAGAAGTAATATAGAGTCTAGTAATCAAACTAATTTTTCTAACTACAGTGATGAAGGAAAAGAACTTGTGAGCATTTTAATTCAAAACTTGAATCTGTGAGTAACTTAGCAATCATGACAACTTATGACAAGTTGTTGATAGAGTCTGGTGAATGAGGTTGTAGAAATTCAGATTCTCTCCACAGTGCGTGTAAGGAAGCAACGGTGTAAACATGGATGTCTAAGAAGTATCTTCTGCTCATGGCTAAGGATGGGACTCATTGATCCTTACAAGTCCCTTTCTACTTAGCATATTCTGTGATTCTCACTGAAGATGAGCAAGGAGAACAGACTGCCAAAGCCATTTCTCTCACCAAAGCCAGTAGCTTGAGGTCAGATGAGAATAAAGACCAGGACAGCTCCTTGGGCTTGTGATTTTGGGTTGTTTGTATTTTTATCTTGAGGAATGAGTATTACTTTGGCCTCACTACTTTGAACTGGTGGGTCTTTGTCAACAGATTGAGAAATAGCTAATCACTGCTCTGAAACTAGTTTAGTGACAGTTACAAATGGTCCCAACAAGGAAAATCAGTCAGAAATTTTATCAGCTCACACTTCCATTGGTTTTGAAGAAAGTAGCAATGCCTTAACAGTGTTGATTAGAACTCTGACTTTTTATGGAGAGGAGGAGTTTGAAGAACAGTATTAATTTAGCAAGGCAATCTAATGCTTTTGTCCTGATCAGGTCCAGCTCCTGCTTCCTCATAGACTAACACCTGTGTGGCTTATCTTTACATATTATCCCTTGGTACTGCAAAATAAAGCCCCTTCTATGTCCTAAGGACAGGGATATGGGTCCAACAAAAGACCTAGGTGTAGCTTTGCTAGGGTGGCTTAAGAAAAAACGCCTACATCCCTGCTGAGAGGTTCACCGAGCCAAGAACTTTTCAGGGAATCAAACACATTTACATTATGTCACATTGCACCATGTCCTCATTCAGTCATCCTCTAAACTAGCCTATGACTACATCCAGCTGTGTGTTTTCCTATGATTTTTCACTGGAAGAAGAGACCTTGGGTCACTGAAAATTCAACCAGAATAGAGCATGAGAGTACCTGTAATAGAGGGAGAACCCAACGGCTTCCAGCATGGATTGGGAAAGGGGCAGCTTGTTTGGATAGTTGGGGCAGTTGCTTATTCAGTGCATTTCTGTGTCCATGGTCAGTTTGCAGTGTGCTATAAGACCCTTAGTAAACTTGATGAGGATGTAGGAATAGAAATAAGACTGAAATTCCCAAGTAGGTCAGGGAGGGTAAAATATCCATCTGTCTATTTTATTGGAGAACACATGAAGGGACAGGGCAATATTCACGACACAGACTTTGTAAATTAAGAGCCAAATTAACAACATACAGTTTGAGTGGATTTTTCTTTTTTCCTTTTTTTTTTCTTAAGGAATATTTGGAGCCAAATTTCTAGGAACAATTGCAGTGAATTAGCCTTGCAATTCCTGCTAACAGGAGTCTGGAGACCCTTCCATATGTGCTCTCATCCTCTCCCCTAGATCTATGCTGAAAAACCTACCCTCTGGGGGTTATCTGAATGCTGCTAACAGGAAGGCAGCTAAACATTTGTCTTGCAGCAAGGACAGAAAGAAAAATGAAGCAGGGTTTTTCTTCTCCTCCTCATAAAACTTGAGCATTCATACTCAGAGTAACTGCAGACTACCCTGGGACCTGTATAAAAAACTAGCAACTGGCTGTAAGCATCATAACTTAGAGCACATTCCACACTAAAATGAGGAGAACTTGGGAATAACAGAAATAGAATAACAGAAAGGGCCTCATCAAGCAAATTCCCAGCACCCAGCTCAGGGAGAGGTGAAAAGTAAAGGCAATTAATTGAAGAGGATGGATTGAGATTTCTGTGCCTGGATGAAGAGAAAACATAAGAGGAAAAAGTGAGTGTATATAAGCAGTTGATGCCTTCCAGTAAATCTTGAAATGTTTGCTCATCAGGAGCAGTTCTGTTCTTCACAGAGTGCTGATGTCTGTGATCTTCCCCTTTCACTTGATACTTCCTGCTATGGATGCTCACTGAATAAGCTCTTTTGTTTTCCATCAGCTTATGCTCAGGGAGGAAAGCAAACATATCTTCCTTGTATTCAGTTATTGTGGTGGGAAAGGAATAAACAGAGTATTTTGAGCTTTAAGGCAAAAGTACCACAGTTAGTATGCTATTTTTTAAGTGGCCCAGATGACACATCTCCTGGGTGTACCATATTTGCCCAGGTTTACTTGCATCTCAAGTGTTTGACTGTTCCATGTCCAACTGACCTACAGTGTGAGATCATGAATCATAACATTCTGCAATTTCAGCTCATTGAAATTGAAACCCATCATCTGAGAATCTGGTACTTTTAAATCAGCTGCAGCTTCTTGGGAGCCTGTACAGCACACAGCTTTAAGGCATCACATCCAAACTTCATTGAATTTCTAGAAGGAAGGTTTGGATTCAAGGCTGTGGAAGACTGACTGTTCCTCACAAAGGGCATGTACTTAGAGATCTCAAAGGCATCAGTGTCCTGTGAGTGTTCATTCACTTTCCCATATGCCACTGATTCTGAAGAACAGAGAGATTATTCCCAGATTCTTTGGAAACTCTGCTATGAATCTGAGAAAAGATGTTCAGTTTCTGCCTAATGACATGAAAAATTTTCAAAAATTGTTATCACAGTTTTTGTAACTGTCTGCAAAAATCTGATTCTGTCTCTGGCTTTTGTTCTCCTGTGAGCGTATGTTAACCTGAAGAGTCTAAATGCAATAGCCCCTGCTAGGCATTCCCTCTAATAGTTACACAGTCCTACAAAGGAAACCATCCATTCCTGCTGAATGTGTTCTTAACAATGTTTTCCCAGCATTGTTTGTAGATCACTTTCTTTACCAATAAAGTCACTGCATCTTGTTTAACAGGAGAAGAAATGAGATCTCCTTCTTGAAATCCCTTACTTACAAAAGAGCAATTAAAGATGTGTCCATATAGCTCAGTTGTGCCCTCTCCCTTCATACATAAAAAGACTTTAAGTCACGTTTCTATAAGAAAGCTGCACACAGACTTTTTCACCCTGTAGTCAGAGACCACGCAAACAAAATCTCTCAGCTATCATCACCTCCAGCTAAAATTATCACGACTGAATTATTCCCAATTTACTCAAAGGCAATGTTAGCTGGAAAGATGAAAAGAGTTTATTTTTGTCTTTTGCTTTTTTTATGTAAATTTTTTCAAATAATAAATCTTCATTTGCGAGAGTGGAAATTCCTTCTAGCACTTGGTTTAGAAGACACAAGGAAAAAAAAACATACTTCATCTATTTTTATTTTTTAATAATTAATGTGGTTTGATTGGTCACTTCACAAAAATGCTTCAGCCTGTTTGATGCTGATGAAACTGTGGTGAGGTTAAAGAACAGAAGAGGTTCAGTGCTTACACAAACTGTCCAGTTTCTAAGGCATCTGCTGCTGGTATGAAAATTAAATATGGTTATCATGCATCACACATAATGGGACCCAGTTTTACTGTTGTGAATCCAGATGCTATAAACCAGACACATCCTGAAAGCTGATTAAGTGCCACTTGGTGAGCCCAAATCCAAAGAAGAAAATCATGGCATCATCAGAGCAGGAGCCAGGCATGTCTCCTATGGTCATTTTTCAATTCCTTTTGAGAAAGGACTGATGTTGGGGGTTTCACTGGGCAGAAAAAGGACACATCATTGCATAAACGTGTGAAAATGCACCTTTTTGTGTCACTTATAGCTTAAGAGTGAGGCAGAGTCAAGAAGTCATTGAAGAGTGAGGGAGAACATGGGAAAGGTGTATCTAGCACAGCCAGGTTGCAAGGTGGTGGGTCTGACAGACTGGTGTCCAGATGTGAGATGTGAGCCCTGTTCTCATGGGAGTGTGATGCAGCTGTGCACCATTAGGCTTGCCCGTGAATGTGTGTTGAAAGCCAAGAACATTTATACCCCAGAAGCAAAGTCTGATGGCTGAACGCCTCCAGATGGATCACTTGAGTAAATTTCTTCCAGTTGAGACATGACCTGAGCCAGGTTTTAAGCACTTTCTTGCATAAGCATGGTTTGCAAGCACAAATGTGTGGTTTGGGGCACACTGCACTCTGCTTGAACACATGGGTCTTTTCAGGGAAAGACCTTTTAATTGCTGCATTTGCTTCTAATGAGTCTGTTGCTTCCCGAGTAGCATTTGCATCTGTGCTACAAACTCTAGGGCAGAGTCCTCTTTTGAAACACTGTGCTTGTTTCAGGGCTAGAGTTTCTTCTCAGACAGTAAGCCAACAAGTCCTGAGTGATTTTTGGACCATGCACCATTGTGTACCAAGAGGTGATGGATACCATCATGGTCCATGAGGTGGTTTAGTGAGCCAGAAGGCAGAAACAGGTGCAATCTGAAGTTTGTCTGTAAGGAAGCCATGTGGGTGAAAGGGACAACATTGTTCTCGGAGCTCCAGCATGAGAGTAGTGCAGATATAGTCAAAACAGGATGGGGGACGAGCTGAAAGCTTCCCACCACCCAATGGGGAATGAGAAGCAGTCTAAGATACCAATATATCTGTAGCCCCAGCAACACCAAGAAAAGCTGAACCAGACCATCATATGTCTGTTTTAATGAAAGCCTGAGGGAATGAGCACTTAACATGTCATTTCAGGCTGCTACTCCTGATCTCAATATCCTTTTCTCTAGTTCATCTTTTTCCTTAAAATACTATCTATAAGAATTTAGTCATGACAGTATCATTTTGTCCATTTAAGATATACTGAGAGTTTCTTCCCATTTAAATAAGCAGTAAATTGCTGCGATATTAAAAGGTAATTTTTCATCAGTAATGCTTTTTTTTCATCTGTATGCCCACTTTTTTTACCCAACCTTGTTGTAATCATACAAGATTCATTTATATTCTCGGCTTGATATGGTGCATTTATCTTGAAAAATTTCCTGGTTTTCACAAAAGCCCATAGTGTTCATCAGATTTCACAAAAGTAACTTGGATTGTCAGGTAAAATCTCCTCTTCCACAACTTTCTAATTCCACAGATTATTTGTTTCAGTGCAGAGAGATACCAAAAGAAAGAACCAAACCAACAAACAAAAATAAGTAAACTCCCAAACAATTTTCCAATGATATTACTGAAGATGAGGAGCATCCAATCCTCTGGTCCTCTAGTCTCTGTCGAAAACAGCCACAGGCTCAAGCACAGTTGTCAGCTTTACTCTGCTGCAATGACAGCTCAGGGGGTTCATGTGGCAACAGATTTCTGGTACCAGTTTCCTGGAGACTGGACCTGAGCTCCTGAGAGAAATGATTGCACTGTGTGCTTGCTGTGCTGCAGAGAGGGTATCTCTATCGGAGTGATACAGGTGCACATCTGCACTCAGACTCCCTGCTCTGTAGGCAGTTGTCTCCCTGGTTTCAGAAGCTGAAAGCTGGACATCTCCACGAAGAGCACACTCTGTACACTTATAAACTAGTCACCTTTTGCCTCATTTTACAGAGAGGCATTATTGACTCTTCTGCATGGCACACACACACGAGTCCCAGACTGCCACTGGCCAGCCATCCATTATGGGCCGTGTGGGATGTCCAGCACTGGCTTCACCCACAGTGAGTCCAGCCAGCCACCTGCCTAGAGGTAAGCCTCCCTTCTCATAATTCTCAGGGCAATGGACCCTTGCCACAAAGGCACTCAAAATATAACTTGATGTGTGTTCTTCTTTCAAGGGACAGGAAGGCAAATAACCACACTGGGTTAGCTGGCAAGGGAGAGCTCAGTTACATGAATACAGCACCATTTTGCAGAAGTGTTGCAGAACAGGAGCTTCCACCCATGGGATCCTTTCAGGACCACATTGGAGTTAGGTTGGTTTTATGTGTCTGCTGTGAACAAAACCCATCCCTGTTCCAAACCAGCCTGTTTTTTTGCTGCCGTGGTAAAAAAGGATTGTTTTCTTCCTGCAGTCTGATTCAATTTTAAACCCAACTTTTATAGCTCCTATCTGTATAGGCTTCCAGTAAGACTATTCTCATCCAAGCAAAAACTGTTTTGAGGAAGTCTTACCACAAACCCTTAAATACTTTGATATGACAGTGTCCATTGCACTGACAAATTCAAGGTTAAAAATAGAGTTTATGGGCTTAAGTTTGGCCTTCAAGTTGACTGCAGTATTGCAAAGCAATTTAAAGTCAGCAAAATAATGTTTAACATGTCCCAGATCCCAGAGCTCCTTGGAGGAGCAAGTTTAAAAAAAAAGAAGAAAAAGCTCAACAACCACAACATCAGGTCAGATGGTAATTTACTGCTGCCAAGCCTCTTCCATACAAAGTCATTGCAGATGCTTCCTGGTCAGTGACAGTCTAAACAAGCAGTAAAACATTTACAGCTGTAAGCCTGCATGACTATCTAAAACAACCTTCTGGAAAGGAAGGTGCATGGTTTCAGAGAGGAGCCTGATGAAGTTAGAACCCTGTGGCAGAATCAAGGCAAACTTACAGTTAAGAGAATTGTCTTAATGAGGAGGTGCACAGGTATTCCTACAAGGGATGATGAGAGAAGTTCATTGGCATTTTGCTGCTCCTTTTTGCACTGTTGCTAACAGGGCCTGTAGAGGAGTCACATCAGTTAGAGAGAGGAAAAGGAAGATTTTATTTCCCATGATTCATAGGCCCACTGCTGTCACTTTTCAGTATTTTTTCTCCCATTGCTCTGCAGCTGAGTTGTACCTAGGCAGGGTGCGGAACAAACATCCTGATGGTGCCAGAGTAATGTGAATTTCCCCTGAAGCTCAGCAGGTGTGAGGTACTCATGCCATCCAGATAAATCTCATTTCCGGATGTGGCTTTATGAAGGATTTCTCACTCCCCTCCCTCCCCCCNCCTTTATGAAGGATTTCTCACTCCCCCCCCTCCCCCCCCTTCACTATCCTCCCCCTTCCCCTCCCCTATTGCTCAGATCTGGTATGGATTATTTTAGAGAGATTTTGCTTTTCTCTATGAAGTAGGGGTATAATCTGTTCTTCAGGACTCCCATCATAATAAACTCTTCCCTGAAAGTGAAGGTGCTAGCTCTCACCCTGAGTGTGTGATGGTTCTCATATTCTTTCAGAATTTTACAGGGTCTTACACTTCAATAGCACAAATATGGATTGTGTTGGGAGAAAACACCAATCCTGAGAACACTTTTTGACTGCAGCTTTCTAGGTGGTGGCTTTAAACTATCAAGATGGGGAGATTTTTTTCCACCCAATCTGCTTGTTTTCTGTCCACAGCTTGTTGTAGTTTGTTGTAGTGGCATCACACCATCACTGCAAAGCCTCAGCAAAAATGAGGCTGATGATGTGCTCAAAACTCCGTGACTTTATTAGAGACTGACTTGGGAACACTGGCCACTTGCAAGGCTCCCCAGTGCCTCCTCTTGCAACACAGGCTGTTTTCAGTTGTTTATGACTTTGTCAAAGCTGAATGTTTGGGTTCAGGTTTTCCATGCTGGATGTATGCCTTCAAGCTGAATTGGTTTTTGTTCCTTTTCCAGCCTTCAAACACCTTTCTCATCTAAGTTCACCTGACAAATATCTGAAAGAAGTCACACAGTCTCCATTTTTCAGGCTTCGGTCTGAGCAATACTGAGAAGAGTGTGTCAATAAGCATTGCTCCACAGAAGGAATGAAAACACTTGGAAAACATCAGGAAGGAAGTCCTTGGAGGAGCCAAGAATCGCAATCAGGTTCCCCTAGCCTACAAACTCTGTCCTAAATCTCAGGATTTTGTTCTTCTTGCCCCTTGCTGTGGGACTTGTGAGTTAAAGAGTAGGATGGGACAGGTGTCAGAGGAGTCAGAAACTCTGAGTCAGTTGGGTTAGGGGAGGTCTGTTCTGCAAAGAGTTTTTCTTGTAAGACTTGTGGTGGAAATGTCTCATAATGCAGTATTTCTGTACACTAACCCCATTCTCATTTGTTGCCCTACAGGCATCTACCTTCCCTGCTGAACTTCTCAGCAATGAGTCCAGAGCCTGACACAAGAACAAAATAATAAAACCCATTTCACAGGAAAGAGTGACTTGGCAGCAGGTAGAGGACAAAGACAGAAAAAGGAGGGTGATGTGAGGATAGCAGAGCACGGCCCAGCAAAGCACCTGGATAGCAGAGCACAGCCCAGCAAAGCACCTGGCCTCTCCATGAAGAGCTCCAAGGTGGCTATCAGTACCACCCCATGGTGTTTAATGTGTCTCAGGAAAATTAATTGCATAGGCTACACGATTGCCCTCCTTTCTCTTCCTCCGTGCTCTGGGGATGGCCAACTTGGAACTGGCCTTTTGGTTCTTACTGTGACTTCCCAGGAATGGGGCAGAGGGAAAAAAACACATCCAGAACCCTGGTGGAAGGTCTCAGGGAACTCTTTGGGAGCTACAGAAACCCCTTTGTGGTACAAATGGGGCCTCAGCTACCTGCACATCTAGATGGAGGACTCTGAGAACGGCAAAACAGCTGATGGAATGAGATGCCAAAACTTCAGCTGTCTCAGAAGAGATCTCTCTAACATGTGAGGAAATGTGGCCTATTGAAAGTTTTTCAGATGGGAAGGCTGAGTAAAGCTGTCTGCTTTCTTTCCCAAATACATGTGTGATTTAGTTTTGTTTAGAAAAATGTAATGACTCACCATCTTTTCAAACAAAAGTTCCTTTAGATGATGATTTGGAGTAGGAGCCTGATTTCTTGTGCACTGGATCACCAATCTCCCCACTGCATCTGACAGATAAAGGCAACACGATATCTGTAAATGTCTGTAGCTGGATGCTGGGGCGTGAATGCTCTGAAGGTGATTTTAGGTCCTGTTCTAATACCTTTCCCACTTGAGGCCGTAGTGCCTTTCTCCTTCCTGCTCTCAAAACTGGTTGTAATTTACAGATATATGAAGGGTAGATGCAGGCAGCCAGCTCAGTTGTTTCAGACACATTAAATCAACCCTTTTCCTTGGGTCGTCTCATTATTATTATGGTCAGGAAGCCTTGGGGACTCAAGGTCCATTGCACAAGGATACCTAAGTCTAATTTACATCACTGCACAAAGCAAGGAGGCTTTAGAGGGAATGAGGGATTTCCCCTACGAAGCCAGTGCAGATGACTGTCTTATATGAATTGCAGTCTCTGGCTTGTTCCTTTCGCCCAGTGCACCAGGTCAGAGAGGGTGTTGAATACATCTCCCTGTGATCTACTGCTGATGTGGCATCAGCAGCAATAGGAAAGCTTTAGTCTAGCTCCTAGTCAGAATCACCCAGTGCAAATTCTGCTGCCACTGAAGGACTCAGTCCTGCTCCAGCCACATGATATTTAAGACTGGAAAGCTCAGCCAGCTGAAACTGAACTGTTTTTATACTTCCACTAGTTTTCAACCAGATCAGTTCCCTGACCCCATTCATCATGAGACCACTGTTGCTATAAGAGCAGAGAAGGGAATGGGAGAAATGTGGGTAGGTGGGTTTACCCCTGAGCATTAATGCTGGCTTTGCTCACCCTGACTCAGGGTAGTAGTCACAGGCAGACACGTCTGACATGCTCTACCTCCAGAACAATACAGTTCTGTGACATTTCCTTATTGTGAAAATATACCGATGAACTCTAGTTCAAATTTTAAATGATACATAAATCACAGCAGTTTTTGGCTTAAAATACAATGCCTTACCAAAAGAAAAAAAAAAAGTATATTCATTAATCCAGCCAAGAACTGTAATAAACTGTCAACATCAGTCTTATTCACTTCATTTTGGGGTCTTGCTAGTCCTTACAGAAAGGTTCTTCAGCTATGATCTCCAGGCTGGTGGTCTGTGGAGATTTTTCTGTTCCTGTGATTCTGTTTTTTCTATCTGAATCTGATAAACCTCATTAAAAAGAGTCAGAATCCTATGGGATGAAATGTCAGGCCTGTCTTCATAAAATATTGTGCTTTGAATTGACCCAATACAAGCCAGCTGCATGTGGGAACTATTGCAGTCATTTTTGTGCATTGCTGAGCCCAGATAATAAGTGCTTTTGAGTAGTAGGTTATATTAGTTGCCACTCAGCACCTTCTGATTGCATTTCCATGGCTGTTGGACCAGTTTGGAGTGTGGGCAAAACATGTCCTGCCTGCTTGCAAAAGACCATGTGGATCCATGTGCATGCATATCTAATCACATTAATGAATTCTCTAGGTGACATGAAAATCCTTGCCCAGAGTATAGGAAGGATATAAGGAGCTGCATCATCCTTGCCTCCCAAAGTGCTGGGGCCACTTTGAATAGAAATCTGAACATAAGAAACTTGCCTGAGGGAAGGCAGAGTCGAGTCAGAGTATTTCAGAGCTACACAAGTAATATAAAAGTGCAAGAAAGACATAAAGACTTACAGACAGGATGTCCTCTCTTCTCAAGTAAAGGAAAACAAGTACTTCCACAACAAAAGGAGGAGGAATGGGAAAAGCATAATTCTTTCTGTAAATTTCATTTAAATTAGGGCTGTGATATAGAGACAGCACATGTGGCAGCTCAGCTTGGTTTTCACAGTCCCATACCTTGCTTGTTTGATTTTGGTGGGGATTTTTCCTAAGATGCTGTTCTCTCCTGAGCCATGCATGCCCTAATCCTCCCTGTGACATAATTTTACTATGTTAATCAATAGTTGCCATACCACATATTTGTGCCTGCTTCCTGCACCCTGCGCCAAACCTACCTTGGTTTTGCTGCTACGCAGTTTCAGCCTTCACTCAGCTAGGCCAGTTTTTGCCAGTACAACTTGTCATCAGCTCTAAGGTCAGTTCCTCGCCGACATCCCGTTCACACGTCATCAGGCAGCCATGGGCTCTAAGCTAAATCCAACCCTAAAGAAGAAAGGGCTTAGCAGTGCTATAAAAATTAAAGAGTTGCCTCTGTTTGTCTTCATCACCTCTCAGGTGACACTCTACTGAGACCAGCAGTTTCTGATCTGAGCCTTGTGCCCGTCATGAAGTCTATGTGGTAGGCACATTTAGTTCAGGAGGCAATCAGCCTGGAGTGAAAAGACCACACTGGCAGCTGCTATTGCAAGAGACAACATTTTTGTTTAGATTTTCTCTTACAGCAGGCTGTGTCCATCCAGTGACATTTCATTTACCACTTCTTAATTGTCTTAGGAATGTTTCAGACAGGTGCAGTTCTAGTGGGGTGCCAATTCTTAATACCACACCTCACAGGTCTGGTTGAAACAAGTACTTCAGTGGGAGCAACAGAGCAGTTGTTCCTTTCTCTTCTTCCTTCATTGAGCCCCAGGTAATGGAGCTCATGACAGGGTCCCTCAGCTCAAGCCATGAAGAATCTATTTTCCTGCTTATTTGTTATGCCCACTACCAGAGGTGCAGATAGTTCCCTGTGGCATGGAGAAGTGACTTTTACTCCTTACAGCTTAATCAGATAACGAATGTGGCATCATCACTGGAGATGAGGCATTCATTTTCAGGGCTAAAGACTAGAGATTTCAGCCATGTCCCTGCCTGGAAGCAGTCCCTGAAGGTGACCTCCTGACATCCACCAGCTCGTGAAATCTCACCGAGCTCTGCACTCAGGTGCTATGCATGTTTTTGTCACACAGACCTGTGCATACCTACCCTGTGCAGCCCTTTCTGGCTGAGCTTGCAGGCTGGGCAAATAGGTCTGACCTTCCGAGTGACCCAATGGTCACATTTGGCATTGTGTTGTGCCTTTGCTCACATAGGACTGACCAAGTCACTTTAATCTCACTTGGAGGAAGGAGAGCAAAAAACTTCTTAGTTTCCAGGTTTGTTTGGGAGTGATGTATGCCTGGAAAACTGACTTGAGAACAAGAGCAATCTGAACAAAATACAAGGCCCCAGAGCCCAAAGTAGATGGAACCTGGTGAATCAGACTCTTTTGTTCTCCAGAGAAGGGGGTGGCCTCTTACTGCTGGCTTACAAACACCAGTCCTCTACAATGCAAGGGGTTGTTGCTTCTGTGTGTAGTTGTCTGTCACTGCAGAGTTCACTGTGGGAGTGTGGCTGTAAACGTGCTGAAAAGCCAGCTTGTACTCAGGAAGCACAGGAATGCCTGCAGAATAAATAACAATGTAAATTAGACAGGACTGGAGCTCACCAGCCTCAGCAGGAGTTATCCCCTTGTCCAAACATTGAGCCAGCAGCTGATGAGCTTCCTTGTGTGCTCAGCAGTGCTCCTGCCAAGCTGAAAAGATTAAGAAGGAAAACTTGCCCCAGCTGAACAAATAGCCCAAAGGTCTGCCTGCAGCTCAAGAGATGATTGGGGTGGCATGGTTAGGCATTAGTTTCTGTAGCCTGAGAGACAGATGCAACTAGCATCCCATCCAGCAGCAGCTGCCACACTAGCCTGCAGGACCTGAAATGCACCTGAAATTGTACCGTCTGGAAAAGACCTTCACTCAAGGTGAGAGCAAGATTCAGTTCCAATGATACAAATTCAGATACTATCCATTTAGTCATGCTGTCCTTTTAGCCACAAGAACAGATAACTGGGAAATCAAATGCCACCTGCTTTCTTTGTCCCAGTCCTAGCACAGGAACACCACTAATTTGTAAAAGAGACATCATGTCTTCCAGAAATGTTGACAGTCCTGCATGTTTCACCACTGCTTCTGAGCCCAAGAGTCAAGTTCTTCTTGGCTTATCTCTCCTAGGATGGTTGATGGCTCAGCAGGGACTGCAAATCTATGTCTTCCAGCTAGTGAAGCATGGCTCAAAAACATATTCTAATTTACAGCCAAGCATTTATGCAAACAACATAAATCCAGGGTTGATCCATAGGGACTAGCATAATCTTATATTAAGAATAACAGAGCATTTTGAAACACTCATGACAGGTTCAACTCCACCTACCTTAAATCACCTTCAGTGATCTTGGCCTCATCTTAGTCCCCAGCTGAAAATAAACCTGCTGTCACACTACTTTTTCTGAGTGCCTGTTGCACCCAAACTCATCACCAGAGACTGATAGCAGGAAAGAGAGGGGCTGGAGAACCCAGTGAATAATATCATCACCAGGGGAACTTTTAATAGGTTTTCCATCATAGCCATAAACTGAATGATCCAGGGACTTCTATGATGCTCTCCCAATGGCATCCCAAAGGATGGAAAATAAAATATATTTTTATTAAGCCTTTTGAAAGATACAGCCATTCATTTTTCTCTGATGGAATCCTGCAGATGGGAAACTCAACAACTACTTTGCTTTCGGAATGCAAGAAAGTCTCTTGGGTGGTCAAACCAATTGTCACTGTCATGGGTTAACACCAGGACACCCAAAAACAATGTAGGGAGGGTTTGGCACCCCTAGACCTGCAAAGGTCAGTTTTGGGGTACCATGGACTTAGGCTGTGACTTTAAGAAAAATTTGAGTGATCATTCCCATTCTCTCTGAAAATGAAACATGGAGGTCTTTGCTTGCTGACATTTGTTATAAGCAAATGTGACTTTTCTCTGCTTTCCTCTGAAACTTTCACCAGAAATTGCTCATCATATTATCCTGTTTGTGTTGTTCTCTGCCTGCACTCATTAACTAGATATTAAAATGAGATCTAGTAATGATTCTTCTGAAATCCCAGACTCTGGAGGGACAGGTAGGTTTTCTACCAATTAAGTAGAAACCATAGAGTTTTGGTCATGGGAATGGTATGTGACAGGAACCCAGTGGAAAATACTGCTGGGTCTCTGGGAAGTTTTTTTGCACTGTCCTAAAAGGAACCAGAGAAATCCAAACTCTAAAGAGAAAGCTCCTCACATGAGAGAAAGAACTGACACAGCAGATCTTCCCAGATGATATTGTGGGAACAAGAAACAAACAGAAGTCTAACTTCTGTAAAGCATTTAAGGAAACTGGATTTAGCTTGTGATCTCTGAGATGCTTAAAACCAAGGTACCCATGTCACGGATGTTGTGCAGTGGGGATCCCTACATGGACTATAGAGTGACATTAACGCTTAAAACTTCAGTCTTAGATCTGTATTCCTTAGGATGCACCCTTCTTTTGTTCTTAAGCACGTGCAGAGTGTCTACAGTTACTCTGCTCCTAATATAAGCACCTAGAATTAGAGAACACTTAGATGTGTTTGCACATCTCCAGTCTTAAAGAGTTTCCATCAGAGCATCTACAAACCATATGAGCATTCTTGATATCACTGTCTCTATGTAAGAAACAGTAAAAAACACAACCCATGGACACCAAAAGATTTACAAATCCAGAAAGCAGGACAGTTGTTATGGAGCTGAATATATAGCACCCAAGGATAGGAGGTGATTTAAAGGGACCTATAAATATCCAAGCACTTTTCACTGTGGATGGTTTAGATGTGTCACCTCTGAAGCCTTCAACAAATCACGTGAATAAGGAAGTTGCACAAACAGAAGTAAATTTAGAAATGTTTTAATAATCAGATACTCTGAAAAGGCCTCTGACGTGGCAGAAAGTTAAGATTACAAAGTTTAAAAATATTAACTTAGCAAAAAGAAAAAAATGCACTTTTCTCCCACTGTGCCATTCTTTTTCTTTGTCCTGGCATCAGGCCACAAGCTGCCTAAATCTTGGAGGCATCTCATAGTACATGCATGGTTTCTGGACTAGAAATGGTGTCAGTCCATCTTAGATAACAGAAATGCCCATTGCTCCACTATAAAAGGTACTACAGAGAAGTGTCACCGACAGGAAGGCCTTTGCGAAGGAATGACTCTGTAGAGGTAACAGGGTCACTGTGAGCAGCTCCCCATTGAAGATTGTTGAAGTGTACATTGGAAAAGATGCTTGAATGTCATACTCTGTTCTTCAGCTGTCTTCCCATAGACTTAAAAAACATGGCACATTCCCATAACTCAGTATGTCCTTGATTTCCTTGGGCTTCAAATCAGTTCATTCTCTTTAAAAAAATAGTAATTTAAAGGATTGTCTAAGTCTGTTACTGAACCACACTGGACAGCTTCTCTTCCTTTTCTGAATAGTAAATGAATATTTAAAGAGTATTCTGCTACTTCCAGTGTCTTATGTGCAGTTATTGTGGTCTATAGATCAAACCTAATGAATCCTGATAAATGTCTTGAGTTCCCCTGGTTCCTTACATGGCTGTATTAAAATTGTCAGGCAAAGGTATCTGGCAAGAATTGCTTTAGTTTCTGACCTCATTATTCATGAATCTGCATACAGCTGCCTCTTACACCCATCAAATCCAAACCCTAGAGGCCTGAAAGATGATTGTACACACTTGAACATGCCAAATTCCCAGTAGATTAGCCCCCCTCCACGCACCACATCAGAACTCTTTACCCATGCTTTGAAGAAATCACTTCCTTAAAATGCCTCTGGTTTAAAGCAACAGATGAGTTCACCCCTGTGGCCCAGTCTTGGCCCTCTTTCTATGCTGAGGCTGACATTTTATACACAAGTTGATGTCTTCCAAAGGCTTTAAGGGTTGCAAAAGTTTCTCCAATCCTTTGTGATATACCCACACTTCATGTGCACTGTGCCCCCTTCAATGGACACATGTGGTCATTTGCCCATAGATCCAGGTTCTTTCTGACTCTTTCTTCTTCAGGTCCTCCAAGACCAAAATATTTGTGACTCACTAACCTCTTCAGACAAGATGTTATTTTTTTGTTAAAGCCCTTTAATGTATTTTACTTCTGTGAATTTGTCTAGATACTTTTGAACCCAAATACTTTCTACAACCACACAACACTGCAGCAAGAAGTTCCACAGCTGAATTGCAAAATGTGAAAAAGCATCCTCTCTTCCATTCTCTGTCCTGCCACTTAGCTTTTTTTGATGTGTCGCAGTTCTTGAATGGGAAGAGACAGTGGGAAATTATTTCACATCCATTCTTTCAGAGAAATCTCCAGATTTCCACCCTACCTTTCCCCAATTGCCTTTTTAATTCTGGGCATCTCATTAGCTTTGTACAGATGGGCAGATCGTTCCTTTTCTACTTCTATTTTTTATGTCAACAATTTCTGTAATGAACATGCATTCTTCAGAAATGGACTAAGAACCATCAACCTGAATGTATGTCACCAAATAGCCATTTCAGTCTCTTACTGACATGTCCTGCATTTGGACTACCTTCTTAGGTCAGTAAGTGGTTAAACGTCTGTACAATAATGGGGCAGAACTGCTAAGCAACAGTTGTTTTCCATTCCCATCAGTATGAAAGGGCTCAAGCTTCTCAAGTGACCAGAATTGTGAGTTGCTCTGTCTCCCCTCAGTGTGGCAATTGCCTACATCTCTTCTCTTTGATTGTGGCAAAGACAAAGAGATTCATTTTGGCTTAGTCTGAAGTGTTAAATTACATTATTCTACATTTGCCCAGGGATAAATTGACTCAGCATTTAGGCTAAGCATTTACTTACATTGAGGTTTGCATCCAGACAATTACCTCAGCTTAGCTGATGCTTGGTAACATGTTAAGCCACAGTATCTTAATTACAAGACCTAAGGCCCTCATAAAACAGATTGGGATTTTGAGATAACTTCTTCTATTTTGGAAAGCTGGAATAAATTCCAGGGCAAAACTATTCTAAAACAAAGCTCTGCATTACAGTCTCCCATCATGTAGTCAGAAGAGTTTTGTATATAAAACAGGAGTTGCAGCCATTTCTTTTCTAATCCAAACTGTCCACCAGATACAGAAATAAGATGAAAAACTACCCTTGGCATAGCTAATTGCAATTAGAGACTTTTGAAAATTCAAGTACTCATTCCCCACTTCAAACACAATTCAGCAAAATGTTTAAGCTCTGACTTGAATGGGATGACTTAAGTGATTAGAATTAACCAAGTGCTGAAGCATTTTACTGAACCAGGACCTAAGGGGGAGAATAATGCCTTAAAACGATGACAATTCTTCAGCTGAAAGAACACAAAAGACCATGCTTCTGGGTACCAAAAATATATTTCTTAAAGATTTTTTTATCTCCAAAAACAAGAGACTCTTTTTACACAGCCTGTGATGCAGCTTTTGGATGAGTCTGATCTTTTGCAAGCTGCAAAATAACTTCTCGATGAAAATGTCTCCCCTTAGCAGTTAAGAGATAGTGCCTTACGTTAGATGATTCTACAATACTGACAGCAAGACTTTTACCCAGCCATTTTGCAATTTGGTTTAACATGTATTCAAAGGTGTGTACACAACAAGGAATCCTAATTTTTGTACTCTGCTTATTAGGAACAATTTTGAAAGCAACATAATCTGAGTAACTTCATCACTTGCTCAAGACTGGCACAATATAATTTAGAGTAGTTTTTGGCACAGTACAGCTCTTAATACATAGACACTAAAGTCACTCATGCTATGTACTAAAATTCATTCCCATATGTTTCCGCTGAATTTGTTAATATTCTGTACTCAGAGCATAGATATGTGGAATAGGCCTTTAATTAGTTTGAGTCAGTCCTTGAGACTGGGACGTGATGTTTTGGTGGGGTAACATCAGAGGATGTACTTGCTCCTCCCCAACTATTCACCACACATAACATGTACATCCATGATTTTTATGACCTTATAAATTCTTCTCTCACTCATTTGCCATGGTAAATGCCAGTCATTTGCCATGGTAAATGCCAGTATTTGCCATGGTAAATGTGACTGCAATACCAAGGAAAGAAACTGTGAAGGCTGCAGTACAAATTCAGTTCTTTTAAATATTCCAGGCACTCATGTTAGGCATCAGCTGTGGTCAAAATATGGGGGTTTGTGTTTTTTTTATTTTGTTAGATGACATCTCTGCTTGGGATAATTACTGTAGCATGGCTTTGAAAGAAATGCCTTTACTCTGGTTCTGAGAGAACACCCTTGCCAGTTAAGATCCATCAGTCTAAGAATTGCATGCTAGTGCTGCTTCTGAGAAAGTGGTAAGGAGAGCAGTTTCATCTCAATACACTTTACTGTGTTTTTTTGTGTTCTGTAATAAAGGTAAATTGACTTCCATAGTCCATCTATTCTACTATCTCACTGCTATAATCTCTTCATGGTGCCATCATCAGCAATTAATTAATTCAGGCCAATAAGCCACTCAAAGATCAAAATTAAACTCTAACAGCACATTAGAACAGCAGACTTCATGTATTCTGTGTCAAGCTCAGAACTGTGTTGAGCTACCACATAACTATCAGCATGTTATCCAATCCCGACTTGTGCATCAGGCTAAAGAGAACCGAGGCCATTCCTGGATAAACTGCTCCACTGTTGAAAAATGTGCAATTTATATTTTTCCTCAATTTGTCACTCATCTTGCAGTGTCTGGATTATGTATGGTCTTCATTCAGTAGATCAGAGTCCTGTATCAATGAACCACTTTAGCAAACAGAGCTGGAAGAAATGCCAAGAGATCTTCTGGCCCATCTCCATGCCCTAAGGTAAGACCTGCTCTTCCTGTGCCCTTCGTAAGACCTCCTACAGTCTCACAAGGCCTTGTAAGCAAAAAGTCTCATTATCCTTCAGGGAGTTTTACATATTTCAACTATTTTGATGGTGTGGTGGCTCTTCATGGAAGAAGCCCTACACCAGACAGTACAGCTGTGCTGTGCTGGGCATCTGTCTTGGGTGTTGAAAGCAGTGAGGTTCCTGCTTGCTGGTCTTAGGAACTTTCTTGTCTTCCTTCTCACAGAGACACATTCTCAAGAACCATTCTCCTATGTGGCACTGACAGACACCTATGTACAAAATGTTCAGAGACCTTCAACTTATAACCCTCTCTGATAGCATGTGGGCTTCTGGCTCCTGTGGGGAGTCCAGCAGTTTTGCCCCAGACTTTGAACTCCTTATCAAAACTCCTTCATTTTTAGAGGAGTTTAAAATGCCTGGCTCCCCCAGTCTGTACACATGAGGTCTGGCAAATGTTGCAGATGATGAGGCTTCTCAGTCTAAGGAAAACACTGCAATTAACACGACATTAATTAACAGAAGAAAAAGCAGGCTATTTTTAGAAGTATGGCCTGCCCACTCAAAATCATTCAGGAGCCACCCTTCCGCTAACAAAGCCTCATTGGCCTCCCAGACTAACCAATCCAGAGATGGGGAAAGATGGTTTAAACTGGAGCTACACACTGTGCAGATACAGATTCTGAGAATCCATTTCCTGGCCTATGTCCCAAAATTCTTCTGGACTGGAAAAGGAAATCTTGGGATGCCAGTAGAAGCAGAAGCTTAAAAGTAGCAGGGACAGCACTGCTTTTCATAATTCTGCTGTCATAGGACAGAAGAACCAAGGCTCCAGCATGTGCTTGGCTGAGAGATCTAAGTCTGCTTTTAGATATCCATACTTGGCTCTTTTTTGATAGATAAGGTCTCTTTGATGCAGAAAAAAAAAAAGGTGCTCACAGAACCTGGCTTGTCTAATTTGCCAGTGTAAGAAGAGCCAGGGCTCTGCCTGATGTCATTTTTCACATCCAGATAAGAGGAGCAGCTTTTTAGCCATCTGTGGTCAGTGTCATGATGGTCTTGTAAGGAAGCTTCCTTGAGGAAAGAGATAAATAAAGGTAAACCACAGAAAAACCAATTATAATGAAGCTATATGCTAAAAAATACCCCCAGAAATGCTAACTGCTTCAGTTTGGTCAGACCTGTTTATGAAACTCATTTGGGTGGTGTTTTATTGATTTAAAGACCATCTATCTATGCTCACCAGAGGTGCAAGACAGGAGTAACAGCAGTGTTATGCTTACATACCTGTAACACAAAGCCACGTTGCTGCCATTCAGGAGACCCATTGCAGCTGCTGTCTTAGCAGCCACATTCTGGGTATTGCTGACTCTGTGAGCAGCTCTGGGGACTCAGAGAAGGAATAAATTAGTGCTCATCATTGAGAACTGGGAAGGAATTTTCCGATGGAAGTGTTTGTTGTCGGAAAATGTGGGTTCATTGACAGCTGCACACGTGGCAAGGGTGGACTGACTTCAGTGACACTTTTTGCTTTTTTTTTGGACAAGAACAGTTTTCAGGTCCAAGCATGGAATGTTTATTAAAAAACAGAGCTGAAAACAGCAGCTCCAGAGTGCTCATTTATCCAGTGATTTCCATGTAAATTCAGAGATGGAAAGGATGGGTATAAGTCCCTGTTGCATATGATTCGACTTTCATGTCCCTGCATCTCCGGCGAGTCCCCTCACTCTGGAGGTGGTTATCTGGGAAGAAGAACATGATCCCTCTTTATGGGAAGGACTGTCTCTGTCTTTGTTTTGCTCTGTTTGTTTGTTAAGAATACAGCATTATTTCATGCAGTAAGAGAAAAAGAAAAACAAAGTTCTTGAAATCTCAAGTGATGCCAGGACATATTTTCTACCCAGCTACTTGCCATAAATAAAACTGACATTTTATATCTTGGCCATTACAGCTAAATGACTGCCATGATTATTTTTTTTCTTCTTAATAAAATAGAAGTCATGTTAACACACACTCGCTACCAGAAAGTTTGGGCTTGTTTCAGTTGGTGCAAAATGCAAATACTGAAATATCAGTTCAGCAATACTGAAACACTTTAGAAAGATACATGGGGAGCTTTCTTTTTCCTGTCAAGCTTAATTTTAATTTGTGTGACTCGTCTGAAATCCAGATGGTATCTATGAGGAGGGATGAAGACAGGCAGCATTACTTTGCCTCTTTTTCGTCCAAGAACCACATTACAAGTAAGTTTGAAAAGGGGACCATTTAGAGAAGACGTGTTCCAGGACATCCCAAATTTAATTTTACAAAGGTGATTAACACAGCTCTATTTCCATATGGTTCTTTAAATTTTTCTAAGTTCTCAACTGGACATCTAGTGACTCACCAGTATTAAGAATATTCTTTTTCAGCTGAAACATTTCTCACTGTGCCCTTTGGCAATGGATTTTTATGATGTAATTTTGTCAAAAAGTTTTCATGAAGAACTTTAAGGTTAAACCAGTTAAAAAGGTCATGTCTCCATCTATAAGTGTCTAGTTCTACACATCTGGAGAGTACCTGGGGATGGGATCTTTCCTTTTCCTGGAACAGATCTGAGTTTTATCCAATGCTTCCATTGCATTACACATTGTAATGCATTTTTCTGCGTTCTCAGACAGTGATTTTTATGAGTAAATAGCATTAACAATGAATAGCTCAGAATGTTAAGCTCTTGAACTCAGAATTGAGTTGCACAGTGAAGACTGGAGTTCACTGTCTCAGGATGAAAATAACAGGCTTGCATCTGACAGAACCAAGTTAAATTCTTGCCATGGACTTTTTCAGTCTTTGTGATGCCTCTGGAGCTAAGACTGGGCTTTGCACATGTATACAAATACACTCAATGGTATGCTGCTTTTAGTAAGACCCTTTTATTTCCTCTGAGTCCTGGACTCTGTTCATGCAATGACTCATGAGCAAACAGCTTTGCAGAACTTATCCTTTGATTTGTAATGCTCCCTGCTGTGCGTCTGCAAAGTCTTTTATTTCTTTGCAAAGTTTGCACAGAACACTTTCATAACTACAATCTCCCAAAAGCTGGAATCAAAGAGAACTGTATTCATTACACTAGGGATGTATTTGTCTTGCCATTCTTGACTTTGAAAATTTGAAGCTTTAGAACATTCATTATTGAAGGCAAGAACACATACTACTACTTAGGAGTCCAAATCCTGTTAGCTTTCAGAGGAGTTCAGGTACTAATGTCAGATCCTTAAATAGTGTTTTTAGCAAGCAGTCTAAGGTGCTTAAACCTCTTTTTAAAATCCAAGCTCCACAGCTATGTTTGCACTGCCTCCAGTAGAAGTACTGGAGTTCAAAGCCAAGTGCCTTGAGATGTTAACACCTGCACTTAAGGTGGGATTCCAAGTCCCAGTCAAGCTTCACCACCTCAGAAATGCATTTACCTGCCTGAAAATTCTGAATTCAGCTCAGAAGCCAGACCTGGCCTGGCTTTTAGCTCATGGTTCTGGCAAGCAAGGGAGGCTTACAAAGAGGTTAGCCTCTCCAGACATAGGCAGGGTGAACAGGAATGACTTAGCTAACATGTCAGGTATAAGTACTAGAAGAAGCTGCTCAGAGAGGTTGTGTAGTCTCCTCTGGAGATATTCAAAACCTACCTGAACACAATCCTCTGCAACTTGCTTTAGGTGAAACTGTTTTAGAAGGGGATTTGGAGTAAATGATCTCCAGAGGTCCCTTCCAACCCAAATCATCCTGTGATTGTGTGATTTTGTGATAAGGTACTCTTAGGTGCTTTCCATAATGTTCACTCGTCTTTTCTCTCCAGCTCTCATTTCAGTGGCAATTCAAACTCTCCCAGAAGCCCAAGGCAAACCTGGTAACTGCAGATAGCACTGGTGGCAACATATTTTTCTCTCATCCTGTCACACAATCTGAACAATAAATGCTGAGAGATACAGGCTCTGCAGTACCTCAGAGAAGAGCAGGCTTGTACTACCTGTTTTTATTGACAGATGGAGAGCTGAATTATGCAATTATTTAGCAGAGGTTATCACAAAATTTTCCAGCTAAGTGATGATTGACATAAATTGTTTTATATTTCCTTCTCCTACTTGCCTGAAAATTGAGGAACAACTAAATATTGGCTGGACAGTGAGAGCTAGGTGGGAAATTTTGTCCCATTCATCTTTCATTCTCTCTTCTTACAGAACTCTTTATTGTGTTGGGGACTTCAAAGCACCAGATAAGCAGAGGAGAAACACAGATTAGCTGAGACATCAATAAGCATTGGATGAGGTCAATTAAAAGCCAAATTAAACAAATGGAGCTTTCAACTAATATCCAGACAGGAAGAAGCAGTTGAGTTGCAAGGGTTGGAGATGAAAAGAATTCCAAAGGGCTGATGCAGAACAGGAGCATGGAGGTGGGAAGGGCAGGGGCAGCTAGGGGTGAGATGGGAATGCAGGGCAGAAGTACCTTCCATCTATTGTCTTCAGACAGGGCCAAAACTCAAACTCATCTGTTTCGATGATACCTGAGGAGCTAATATGGAAAAGCCCTGGCCAAGTTAAGAACTGTCTTGGTGCCTACAAAAAGGAAGGAGAAGCAGAGTGCCAGAGTAAGGGTCGGGGTGAGTGAGGGTGAGGACAAGCTGTGCATCAGCAGGCAGAGCAGTAGTCCAGCAGTGAGAGGAGACAGATTTTGTGCCAAGTGGATTCTGGGTCACGTAACCAGAGCCAAGCTGCTGAGTCACTCTGCAGAGCCTTCCAAGAGTCACTTTGCCCACCTCCTGCTGCCTCTGTCAAACCTGTCTGAAAACAGGGGTCAGGACTGTCGGGAACTGTGCCGAGAAAACAAGGTGCTGGTTGAATATGCCAGAGGTGAGCATGAAAAGGTCTGAGCCCACATCAAGGCCCCCTGACTCAACAGCTAAGTACCCCTGAAATGCCGGGATAAAAAGGCTGGCTTTTTCTCATAGTGGAGTATTTTCAAGCCTTGCCATTCTTCTTTGCCCATCCAGTCCACTAACTTGGAACACTTTCTGTTCTTCAAGGCTGTTTTTAAAGTATGGACAACTAAAACAAAAGCTGTACTTGTAGCAGTGGTAGGTTAGAGTGTAAGCAGATCATACCCCCTTCCCCTAGACTGCCTCAATGATATTTTTTCCTAACATCTCCTGAGTTTACTCCACTGAGCATTAAGAAAAGGGTACCTTTATTTAAATGGTTGTTCCAAAACACCTTCCAGAATCATTGTTTTCCCTGTTTTTTTCCATCTCCCAAGTTTGACATATACTTTTATCCTTGCTTTCTAAAAGAAAATCATATTAATTGTCTCAAAAATGACCGTCTTTCAGCCTGTGCTTCCATGTGAGTCATCTGACTCCATCAAGAATGTCCCCCCAGTGGAGTATGATCTCAAAGACAGTATGTTCCCCAACAATGGGAGATTTTAGGAGCTAGAGACCAACTAATGCTCTCTTGACAAGCAAAAAGCTACAGTGTGATCCCAGTGATTATCTATTGTGCTTGGCCAGAATGTCCAAAGTTTGTAAATAGCTGTGGATATGTAGTCACTTACCAAGATCTAGCAAGAGGAGAGGAGATGATAAAGGGGGTACAGAATGTACAAACATGGCAAGCAGTCATACAGGAGAGAGCTGTTGCATGGTAAGGAATGACAGGAGATATACTGGGCACAATTCCACAGGGAAGAAGTTTTCATGACTTTTTGTGCCCATGGACATTACACTTGTCTGGATGAAAACATGGTTTACATGCACAAACTTTTCCTTGCAAAGCAATCTAGTTCCAGTAAGATCCACAGCATTGCTTTCTCTGCCTATTTACTGCTATTGCAAAGACAAGAACCTCCAACAATTTCCCTTCAGTATCTAAGTTTATCTTCCTTTTCTTCTTAAGAATCACAGGACAAGCCTGATGTCAAACTCTTGCCTTCAGGCTGATTTCCATCACTCCCAGAATTATGTTCAAACACACATATAGCCTAGTAATTAATACAAACTATCATGAGCTGACATGCACCTCTGTCTGTGTATCAGTATCCTCCACGCCTCCAGAAGATGGATGGATTTAAATAGCATCTTTGAAGACAGCTGAAGCAAGTTAATTAGGGATTGACTAACACAGTAAAGCTATTTTTAGCAGTCAATTTATATCTGGTTACCTTGTTACGGGAAGCTTATGCAATGCTGGTAAATTCGTAACTAAGGAGATAGATTGGACACCAAAACTATTTCACTCTTTGAGAATACCTATAGAAATTCAAGAAGTAATACATTTGATAGAGATTTATTTACCTTCTGGTGTTGAAGCCGCAAGGGGGTTATTTTTTCCCTCACGGTTTCCTCTGAAGCTATGCAGGCTACCAATTAAAAACATGGAAATTCATGATGAAATATCTGCCTCCAGGAGCAATTTATTGAAATAAACTTTCAAATCTCACCATCTTCACCAATATTTTCTATGTAGTACCAGCATTTGGGGGCATGCATTTTTAAAAGACTGGTGTTTTAGCATACACATGCAAAATAAACTGTTCTGGGAAGCAGTGAAGCATTGGTATGGCCACAATTATCAGAACAGTCCTAGGCTGACTGTCCCAGAAAGTGAATAGCTTTGCACAGATGGAAAACACTGGGCAAAGCAAGCTCCCATTAATCTTCCCTGGAGAAGGAGAATGGAAGAGGAGGCACAATTCTAATTTTGTTTTTACCTTTGCAACTCCACTAAGATTGTCCCTGGATCCAAGTAAGGGCAGAGTTTGGCCCACAGACTACTGAGCGGGAGTAGGGGCTGATGCAACTGGACCCATGTGCGGAGGCAGCTGGCCAGTAACACAAACTGTCTTGGGAGCCAGGGCACGATGATGTGAAATGCTTGATCCAGCACAGCAAGATGTTTTCCTTCTTTGCAAGTCCTAATATGAGAACAAGGCACACCAATTATATATAGCTCTGAGGATCTGGATGGAGAGCTTTTGTGTCCTCAAAAAAATTATAAATAAATAATTTGCTGGACAAAGGGGAACAGCATTGCCCAGCTTGGAAGGAATCTCTTTTTTTGGAAGGATCAAGGGAGGGCACATGGCACCAAGCCACTTCTAAAAATTGATTAGGAGGGCAAAGCAGGTTTCCAAGCAATGAGTAAGCACCATGACATCAAGGAAAGGTTTTGTCAGTGGAATGAAGAATTCCCACCGGTGATGTGTCTTGGGGATGCAGAGCCAAGTAAATGGTAGAAGCTCCCTGGGGAGGGACTCTTGAAACATATCACATACCCTGCAGCTCAGACTTCTTTAGAGAGATAGGGCAGGTTATTTCATAGGATCACAGGTAAGGGCAGAACTCAGGTCTGTCTAACGCCATGTGCTGGTTCAGTCAGCATCACCAGCAGAGTCCCAGAAAGGAGTGAAATGTTAGAATTACCCTCATGGGATGAAACAAACCGAGATGCTAAGTTAGGTCTTTGTCTGCTCTTTAATATTCAAAATTGACCTGCACTAGGTAGTAGTGGATCTAACATCCTTTTCAAAATCATGATAATTCATTCCAGTAACTGTGAAAAAGCTTATATTCAACAGAAAAAAATCAGAAAATTTCTGTTTTCCCTTTAACTTTCTAAACGTTTTTGTAGCTACATCCCATGGCAGTTTTTCAGTTTGCCTGTATTCTATATTAAAAAATAAACACACACACACACGTATTTACTCTGTCCCTTTTCTGAGTTCATCTTGCTACTGAATGTCACTGAAAGGCGTCTGTTCCCAAACTCTTATCCCGTTTGATCTGTGCAAGCGCTGAGGCAGATCAGTCCCATAGCCCTCCATGGCAGCAATTTCATTGCTGGAATAGACTCACCTCCCGTTTCTGGCCTCCAGCTGCAGGGGATCAGCTCTGTTTTCCAAGGAAAGCAGCCCTGCCTGCAGCACCTCGCTAATTGTGCTCCCGTGTGGGTGTGTGGACGTAACTTGACTCATGCTGCCAGTCAACGCCACCAGCTCAGGAGGCACAGGGCTTGACAGCCCTTGTAGAGATTATCTTATCTGCTGGAGCTCATGGATGCTGTTCTTACAAGTGAAGTACCTAATCCTCTTTTATCTCTCCTAAGCACTGGGCCTCCTTGTAGCCTCAGGCAAGCCCAATCCCTGTATTAATTATTGGTTGCATTTTCTTAAAGCCCCTCTTCTTTTCTTTTCTTTTTTTTTTTTTTTTCAGATTCAGTCACTCCTAAGTGAAATCCCATCCCTCACCCTTCCCTCATAACGGGCTCACATCTGTTTCTGCAGTCTTTCACTATAACAACAAGCCCTGATTTTGCAACAGTAGGCAGATTTGGGGGTCTGAGGGCATTTTTGGGAGGGGCAGTTTGGCAGATTAAACTGAACAAACTGAATAAACCTTCATGACGACATCAGGCTAAAAGTCAAACTCACAGACAGCAAACCTCAGCTCCTCACATCCAATCTTTCTTCTTACCTGCCTGTACTGGTTTCACTCCACAGTGCTACTGCATTTACATGTGCATCATGGGCCTTTACAAAGCCAAATGAACAAGAAGGAAACAAGTGTGCATCTGGCCCAGAAAATACCTCTCTGTTTCCCTTTTGCTGTCCTACTCCCAGCAGCTTCAAAAATGAGAGATGGTGAGTGCTGGTAGAGGATTTACAAGCCTGTTAAAGAAATACCATACTGCTTTCCATGGTAGCGTAGCACAGGTGCAAGTAAGAAAACCTCAGGCATGTATATTTCTTATTTTCCAACTATAAATCATATCTTTGCAATAACCTCAGGCCCAAACCTATAGCAGCTCCTTAGAATGAATGTCTTTTGCTGTGCTTGCCTCTCTGCCTGTACCACCAGCACACAGGATCCCTCAGCTTTACACCTTCTCCTGTGTGCTTTCTATCACTTTCCAGCCAGCCTGAGAGAGGTCACATCACTGTGCTCACTGTAGCAGGGCCATTTGTTCCAGATTTCGAATGGATTCTTGCCCAATTTTCCCCTACCTGAAGATCAGGCACTCAGGGCCACCTTGACTGTTCCCAGCTGGAGTTGGATTTCCAAGGGTAACCTTCACCTGAAGGTTTTGATCAAAGAACCTGGATCACCTCCTTGTCTCTGCTTCGAAGGTGAAGAAGTTGGAAGTCTTTGAGGGTCTTGAAAACTCCCTCAATTTCAGGAGAAGCAACCCCATCACTCCTCATCTGTGCCTGACATTGACCAGAAGCCCTCCTGAGCAGAGATGGCAGACCTTCTTCCCCCCACATAATTTACCCCTAAAAAGGACTCACTGAGTTTGTACTATCTGCTGCTTCTTCTATTGAAATGGCCCAACCTCATCATCCTCCTCTGGCTACTCTCATGCTGAGTCATTGCTCTACACATCCCAGCCCCCTATACTTCTGCAGGAAGGTTACAAGAGGCAAAGGAGAAGTATGACATGAATCTGTCTATCCTCCACATCTAGAGAACTTCTTAGTGCCATGATGGAGAGGGATAAGGAGTGGAAATGTCCAAATATTTACAACTTCTTACAGCACAACATGAAGAATATGATCTTAGTCATCCCCCAAGGCTGTAAGGGAGCACAGTACATATTAGATGTTAGGAAATCTACATCAGACAGGACCTCAAGAAACTCCCAAACACAAATCTGAGCAACACACATGTGCTCTTCTTTAAAAAAAACTAGAACTTAAGTAGTCTCCCTTACCAGAACTTCATGTCCTTGAGTTTGCCAATTCCACTGCTCAAAACCTCTTCTGTTTAGTTTTCACTGTTCAGTTCCACTGATACTGTGCTGGTTCTTGAGATGTCAGACCTCAGTATAAGCCCATGTGTGTGTGTGCTCCAGGTTTTAGAGAGCAGTGCTGACAAATGTTCTCAGAATACTCCGGCATTGTACTGAAGCAATGTTAAAGAAAAAAATCTTCCTCCTCCTCACTGTTTGCAGCAGAGATGTTGGGTCCCATGCTGTCTATTCTTAATCTGTAGCACCATCTTTTGAGGGGATGCTGTACTCCCAAGCAAATACACTGAGCCCTCCCCAGAGGATCCCCATGGGGCCTTGCTGGCCACAGTCAAAGCTGGCTGAAAAAAATTGTGACAGAAGCTGTTTTCCATTGGAAAGGGATGTTTCAAGGCAAAATGTTTCTTGGGAACATGTGACGCTGAGTAAATTTGTGACTGAAAAATGTCAGGCTGCTACAACAGCAAGAAAAACTTATTTTGTTCCAAGTTTCTCAAGTCAGTCACTCCCAACTTGTTTTTGTCCAGCTCGCATTTATATTTGGGCAGAGGGTGCCATATGTATTGATATTTTCTATGCAATATTTACATTGCTATATTTAATGCTTTAGAATGATGTTTTGGCATTGATAATATGTGTCATTTGGGTGTTTTCAAATGGAATTTTTAATTAGGGGGGAATAGAGAAATGTTGACCTTCCTCATCCATTCTCCCTCCCTGTTGTTAATGTCATCATCATCCATACCAAACCAGTTCCACTGTCTAGGACCTGTTGCAGTTAATAGCAAACAATTGCTTTATGCCACACTCAAGCTCTGAAGGACTTTTGCAAGGAAGGGAGTGAATGTCTGTGTGCAGTGTGTGCCTCCCTTCCCTTCATCCTGGATTTCAGTCAAAGCTGAGGAAAGGGAAGACACAGCAATATGTACAATGATGTGTTAGTAACCTGTGGTGATGACAGGGCTGTGCACTTAGTGGTTGTTCTATCCATACAGCACTCCGGGGTGAAATATTCACACCCAGAGATAATGGGGAAACTGGAGCATGGAAAGTGGAGGGGGTGGGGGAGTTCTGCTACAGTTATTTTCAGTGTCTTCACTTTTTCCTTTCGAAACTTCATGAAAGGCTATGGAATAAAAGACATCTGTTTCAGGCAAATAATTTCTCATTCTCATTTAGGTAGGCACTGGATGTTGATTCAGTGGTGTTGCTCTGAACCACTTGCAAACTGCTGCTCAGACACATGAAACAGGTGGTCACCTGCTGAGCTGTAGGAGATGAGCAAGGTCACTGAAGCCATAAGCCAGAGCTTGGCATGGTGAAAGCTCATGGATGATGTGGTGCAGATAATAATGGCAGCATCTTCCAAAGGCTAGCTGTGTCTAGAGAGAAATATAAGCAAGGAAAAAAGTTTCCACTTTCCCTTTATTTTTATTTCAACCCCTTTTATCTGTCTTGTTTTATAGCTTTACATTGGAAGAAAGCCCATTTCCTGGTACATACAGCAGCTTGACTGAGCATAGCTTGGCAACAGTGCCTGTTGCTTTAGGGTAGAACAGAGCATATTCTCATTGTGCATGTTTTCCCTTGGAAACATTTCATCCTGTCTATATAATTCTATATATGGCTCTTAGCCATGCCACTACAAGCTGCAAAAACACCAGCTCTTATACACTAACAATGTCAGACCTGTTTAATTACTCGATCCAGGGCCATCAAGAAATTACCTACGATTCTGTAGATTGTCTTCCTCAGGCAGATTTGGGATTTTTTTGCCCAATATAGAGAAGGGAGCTATTTTGCCTTTTTGGAGGAGACCCTCAAAATCCTCCTTTCTCCCATGCTCACTGAATGCCTTCTTTGGTGCTTTTCACAATGGTAAGAAAATTAGTTTTGGTGTCCCAAATAAATTCCAGTATTGATAATACTTGTGTTTCTCCATGTTCTAAAGAGTTTCTTTCATCCATCTCAAACAGGTCATGTGGAATGCCTGGGTCTACCTCCCACAGTGCAAGCTGCATGCTTTTCTTGCATTGAACTGGGTATGCCTGCACTGAAAGACCTAATTCAGACCCAGTCCTGTTCTTCTGCTAATAAGCTGAATAGAAGAAAAAGGGAAGGAATACCCCTCAGGAAGAGGGATGAGATTCTTTAAAGTCCTATATCAGTAAAATGGAAAAAAAATAAAATGTTACATGGTTCAGTTCAGTCATTGTTTCATGTCTGCCCTAAATTCATGTCAGGTTTGCTGTTAATAACTATGTCAATGTCAAAGCAGGAAATAGAAAGTTTGCAAACTTTCTTAGTGTTGGAGTCATAGTGGTTCTCTCATCCATGTAAGCATGGATTTCATCTCTTGTTCAAAACAGCTGCACTATTCCGAGAAGTGCTATTTCTCAAATACTTTTTGGCCCACACCATCTGAAGTCACTTAAAGAGCTGAGACCTTTTATGTTTTGTTCTTTACTGCATCACACTGAGTGTCCTCAGCTCCCAAGGTTAGTAATGGAAACTCCACACTGCTCCAGAGGTCATCTCTGTAGGAGCTGTCAGCACAGGGAATAAAGGCTGTGAATGCTAGGAGAATGTTTCCACCCAAAATGGACAGGTTCAGATCCACATCTACCCTTGACCCTGCAACCCCGTGCTTGATTCATGCCATCTTCAGGCATAACCTCAAGTGTCTGAGACCTTCTTTCTCTGGCCTCTTTTCTGCTGAGTGAAAGAATGCTTCTGTTCTGAAGTTAATCTAATTTTTGGATGTTTTTCAGTTCCTTGGTTGATCTGTCTCCCCAAACAGCTTGTTCAGCAAAAACAAGGGGAAGGGACCCCTCAAACCTTTCCTCAGTGTGCTCACTGCTGTCTCTTTGGCAGGTCTGTGGATGCCATGATGCTCTCTGGGATGTGGCATTTGGCTGGAGAACACCCTGGAAAGAAGAGATAATGAAAAATAGCAAAAGTGGCAATGGTAGCAATAAAAGGGGGCTAGCAACCCTTTTCTGGGTGAATATCAAAATCTGTTACTCTTCTCAGCTGTTTGGTGGGTCATTACTGGGTTGCATATCCAGCATTGTTTGTTTGCACTGTGCTCCAGTCTGACATCGAGTGTGGTGGGTTCCTCTGGTGCTCCTCATGGTTTTGCTTTATAGCAACAGCAGAGCACTCAGATGCTCAGCAGAGGTTCTGCAGACTCTGAACTGGAGCAGCCAAAAAATGTGATGTCCTAAAGTTTGAAACTTGTTCATTTCACAGGCATGTGTGCATATTTCTTGTCATTCAGCTTTGGCTCCTGCTGTCTGCAGCCACCAGAAGTCTCTACTTGAAATCCTGTTTTCTCCTGGGCATCATAGTTTGTTATCTCATGGGTGACTCATTATCTGCCTGGATTGGTTACCAGAGGGCTTTTTTGGTGTGAAATCTTTCTGCAGTGGAGTCATGGACTACAAAGCCAAGAAGGACCATTTTGGAGCACCTCAAATAACCTCTGAGTTCTTCATGTATTGAGCTGCAAGTGTTGGCTGGTGACTGTAAGGGTTTTGCATACGATAATGGATACTTGCATTTTCAGTTCAAGTTTGCACTTGTCTGCCTTCCCTCAGTAATACTTTTCATTTTTTCACTATAACAGATTCTAACAGTTCTTCTGTGGCCCGCCAATTATGGCGTAGAAGTCCTTCTCCCAAATGGCCATCAGAGACAGTGGATATTAAAACTGTCATGGACTTCAAATGGCTTTGATTCTCAAGAAGGACAGGTTGAGGTGAAGTCTGCATGGTTCAAACAAGTGAAGGATGGGGATATTTTTACTACAGCCCCCAGATGTCATATCCACATGGCATAAGGCACACAGGAACATTGCCTTTTCATAAACTGCCTTGGTAGCACAAAGTCAATTCCAAAATTGTAAGTCCAGATTTTTCAATAAAGAGAACACACCTAAGTTCACCCAGTGACATCTGAGACAGAAAGTCATGTTTCAACTCTTGCTGTCCTTGGTGTGAATCCTCCTTCAGGAGCAAAGTTCAGAATGGCCTGAGGCAACCACATCAAACCTGCTTCCCTGAACAGCATAGTCTCTCCATGGCTTACTGCTGCCTATCAAACCCAGTCCTTAGAGAGAACAAATGCCTGTTTGAAGACTGACTATACTCTGAACTAAAAGTGTAGTCAATTGCCACACATCTGGATGCCATACTGCATGGCTGAAAATGTTTCTTTTGACCATGATTCATCCCCCTTCATTTTTTCACTCTGTAAGCTTCTGTGAGTAACTCAAATCTGACACCCATGAAAAGCCTTTATGTCTTTATAATTCAGGTCAGACCACTAATTAATTGCTGTGTTTGTTCTTTAATACCTGACCAATTAACATAAGTAAATAACATGGGCAGAACAAGATGGCATGCAGGGCTAATAAAACTGCTGCAGTGTTTTTAATTGCCAACTTAAAACCTTGTGAAGTCTTTAGTGCAAAAAGAGAAGAAGAAGAAGAAGGGAATAGGCTAAATGGTGAACTACCTCCATGGGCTACATTTCCAGCTGGTGGACTACTTGTAAAAGGTCTACAAATAATAATATATATTAAAAAAAGCTGTAATATTTTCAGCCAACATGAAATCAAGAGGGCTGATGAGTCCACAAAAGTTGAAGACCAGCCTCTAAGCAAGACCTATAGCCGAGTCCAGATCCTCAGTAGTAGGATCACTGTACTTCCAGGCAGATTGCTATGTCTGCTGTTCATTTATTTTACTGGCTCACTATATAAAATTACAGGGTGGAAAGAGCAGGAATGTCTAGGGAAACCTTAGATGTCACTGTAACAGCCCTGCTACATTTCTATAGCTGTATATATGCATTAACACAATATTGCTTTCAAACTAAACCATATCCTGCCTCCTAGCTTGGCTTCTTACCCCAGACTCCAGTTTCAGCAACACAGGTACACGATTTCTGAAATAGAGCCACCATATGTCCAAATCGCTTGGACTGGGAGTAAGGCTGTTCAGATGTGCCCGTGTAGAAGTGCCCTAAGTGATGGGAAAAGGTAACAAAAAAAACCACAGAAGCTACCTGGAAACACTAGAAAGGAAGGTGGGATTTTTGATGTGTTCAGTGAGAGACAGGAAAATGGAGGTGTATAGGTTTGGGTTAAATAAAAGGCTGGCCAAACATGAGGATGACATTTCTCACAGGGAGAGCTTAAAGCTACATATCTAGCTTGAGGAAAGCACCATCACTGACTCATTTCAAACTAGTCTGAACAAATTAAGAGAGAAGAGAGAAGCAGGGAAGCCTGGCTTTATCCAAGAAACTGTTGGCCTTTCTCATCTTGAGTTTTCTTTGATTCTGCAGAAGCTTTCAATAATTTTATGGATTTTTGCATAAAACAGCTTCAGTGTTGCATAAGGTCTCTATTAGCAGCTCCCCCTCTGAAGACGTGTCAGCAATTCTAGTATGACTGCATTCCAAGGGGTTGGGGCTGCAAGCGTTGTGTACACTATGGAGATGTTCCCCATCACCACTCTTTTTTTGAAGATGGGCTCAAAAATTAGATTTATGAATTCACTCTTCTTTTAATGTGAGTCACCTTTCTCTACATCAGAAAGCAGGTATGGGTATTAAAGGATCTGATTCTTCAGTGGTCCTCTTCAACTCAGACTTTGCAGCTGCTGCAGTGCCTAGTTTAGGTGTTGAGATACAGTTCTCTTGGCCAGAATTTTAAAGGCCTTGAGAGTCTCAAAGCCTTTAATGGTGCTGCAGCTTACTTTGTGAGCTAAATCCACCACTTAGCCTGGAAATTCCCAGGTGTGAATCTGTGGTACTTTCCCTAAGCTGGGGATTTCTGGAACTTGCAGAGTGCCTTTGGGATGGTCCTATGCTCTTCCCTCAGCATGTTCTAGCCAATTAGTTACCTGCCTATGTGGATACTTGCCTGAATCCCTGTGGAGACTTGGCAACTACAGGAGCTGGCTACCAAAGCAATGCACAGCAGGCTTTATATGTTTGCAGGGAGCATCCTGCTGGCACCCAGTTTCCATGCTCATGTGTATAGACTTCATGTGAAAGTTTAACATCAGGTTTGAACTCTCAGTTATAGTACACAAGAAAGGTTGTTGGAAGCAGAGGGGCAGTTACAAGGAACATTTGGTATGAATTTTCCCTTGTTTTGCAGTTAATGAATCATTCCTGAGCCTGCCCTTCCACTGTTCTCATTATTTCAGTTTAGACTGTTTGGAAAAGAGCTCTTTAGGAGACAGGGCAGCCTGTTTTCATGCATTTAATTTGGTTGGACAGAGACAGAGGGAAGATGGACTGTGTATTAACTGAATATATTCTAGTCCAGCACAAGTTTAAGCTCTCTCCCCAGACAGTCCACAGTTCATTTCTAAATTTGTAGACTTCTGTGAAGTTACAGCATTGCAGAGGTCCGCAAAGGTTTTCCCTTTGCTGTGACCCAGGCACCCCACCTTTGAATGCACCCTGCAAAGAGTTGCAAGTATGGCTCTTCAGCAGACTGCAGTGCACAAAGGCCTTCTCTTTATCTTGTCCTGGGAATTGCTTTCTTCAGCTTTGACACTCAAGTGCAATGAAACTGACTCAGTAAAGCCATATGGTAAAATTTCTATCTTCTTACTGGTTAGTTAAAAACGAACAAAACAAAAAACACCCAAAAAACCCACAAGAAACACCAAAAAGGCAAGCGAAGGCATCTGAAAAATAAATTAGACATTTTGGTAGCAGTGCAAGGTACCTGGGTTTTTCCTGTGCCTCTGGGAGCATGGCACATGAGACCTTCTCTGCTGCTATCTCCTTCTTGGGTTATTGTGATGGGGATTCAGATACAGAAGACAATTCTGTGATCATTCTAGTAACATTTGTGTTCTGAAGGGTTAACTGGCCTTGGGTTTAAACATCCCAAATGCAAAATATCAACAGGACAAAGCCGATGTAAAAGTGCCTTTCAGTTAATTGTATTTTTTTACAGCAAAAATAGACCCACTATTTGTCTAAAAATATCAGCAGAACTTAGCTGGCATTTATATGTGTGTTTGAAAGCCAGTTGAGGGCACAACCCCACAAACCAGGAATGGGTTAACTTTAGAGAACTGTTGAGCTAGGCATGACCATTTATGCTGGCCTTCTTCTAGGAAATTCCCTGCAAGAGAAAATTAGAGGCAGAGGACAGTGTGTAGCCATAATCAAACCTTATTTAGTTTGGCACTTTCTCTATCTATCCCATCTCTACCAATCTGACTTGCTCTGCTTTTTTTCTTGGCTGGATCACTGTAGTAGTTATTCCAGAGATATATGTAATATTTCAACATATACAGCTAGAGCATTTGCTGCTCTGTCCATCCTTTTTGTATCAAACTTCAGGGAATGATTTTGAATGTGTTGAATTTCCAGACTTTGCTGGACTTCTGCTCCATGGCTGGGTGGATACCCAGAGAAGAGGTTTTTCTAGACTTAGCATGAGAGAGGAGAAGGGAGCTTTTTCCTTCACATCTTAGGCATTATCAATGCACACATCATCATCCCAATAAGACTGAATTGCACCCAGCCAAGGTAGAAAAGAACCTCTTTAATGTGTGAAAAGATGACCCATAGGCAGGAAACTCACCAAAACCAGCTGAGAATAGAATCCAGGTCATGACGGTGTTTTTCTCCCATTAGTGAACAAACTTTATATTTTAGTATCTTTATTTTTTTTCCAGAAGTGATTGCCAGACCCTGTAAATAAACATAGTATTCTGCACACTAAGGAACTGGATTGACATTCAGTGGTATTTCATACCATGTACACTTTAATTAAGACATGATGACCTGGATTCAATGGGCTGACATGAGGGAGAATTAACTCTCGATTCTAACAGTTCTGCTGCCAAGGACAAATTCTCTGTTACACTGGTGTGACTCAGTTCAAACAACAAACAGCCTTACAATTTAAAATCCCTACAGGCCCTGGTCAAGTTTCCCCAGTTCTTGGATAACTTCCTCTTTTCTCCTTGATGTTTTTCCTAAAGTGAGATATTCTGTTGCTTTGTCCTGATTTTCCAAGTAACGGGTGGGTCTTTATACTCCTGACAATAAAGTTGCCTTCCAAATATTTATCTCATCAAATAATGTACTTTTCCATGTTATTAATCCTGGAGAATCTCTGTCTTCCCATGTGGTGAACTATGCTGTCTTATGTGGACAGATATTTCCAGATTTAATGTTTCTGAGATTTCACTTCTGTAACATGCATTTAAAAGTATATGAGGAAAAGAAATAGGGTCAAATTCTACTTTGTTCACTTTCTGTTGCTGACATGCATGTGGTTCTGCTCAAGTCAGTGGGTGTAACTCAGAGCAGAACTGGGACACACTTGTATGAAACTGAGTGCTTTAAATTGGAGAGGGATGAACCTCCAGAGAAGCCTTACATATAGTCTTCTGAGAGATAGAACTGAAGTTCTTCTGGACTCTGGCTGGTAGACGGACTATCCATCGACCTCCATCATACAGACTCACATAGGCTCATACTGTCATTGTGTTTCAGGTGCCTTCAACACGCTATAGAATTTACTGAATTAAAGCAAACTAAAAATAAACTTAGTCAGAGCTGAGCAAGTTTCTCTACTGCAACTCCGTGCTACTCAGGATTTGAGCTTGCCTCCACAAAACTCCCGGTTTATTCTGAAATCTGCCTTTGCCTTTCTCTGAAAGGACCAATAAAGAACTCTACAGTCCTCTACTGAAAATAACATAAGGTAGGGTGAAATTCAATGAAAAACTTTGAAAGCAGTGATGAACTTTTGTAGTTGTCCCAGGTCCTGATGCTGAAATAATCCGCGAAACCAGAATCTTCAGGCTTCATCATGTATGTCTTCCTTTGGTTCAAAAAGCATAAACACATGAAGAGAAGATGAAAACTGCGTCAGAAGGACAACAGAGTCCTTGCAATGTGTCCTGCTCCCAGCATTAAGCAGAAGGTCCCAAGGAGATGTGAGCATTGTTGTGACTAGCAATGCATGTCTACCTGCTTTGGTGAGAGCAAGGTGGTTTGCTGCAAAAGTTACTAGGGAGAGTCTGCTGCCTGTAATGGGAGCCTGGCTTCACTGTCCTGGAGAGTCTATAGGTCTTGATGCTCTTCTGGAAGGCTTTGAATCCACCTCTGTGACAATACCACCATTAATATGTATAAGGACAGCATCCACACATTGCAGTTGGCTCCATGTTTCCTAACCGCTGTTAGTAGCAGGGTTTGCATAATTCTGTTTGCAAAGGACTTTGAAATCAGGCCTTTTTGTAGCCTCTGGAGTGGGCCAAGGGGTGGGACTGCCTCTCTGCTGGGATGAGTGAGGGCATAACTCCTCCATGGCAATACCATAAGTGAATTCCTTGCTCCCAGCTTTTCCTCATCCACACAGATCAGAAGCTTCAAAGATGCTTTTATTTTGTTCTTATGTTTTAAAGATGTAAACTTTGCATGGCCTTTTTTTTCTTGGCAGGTTCCTTAAAAAAGGCGTACTACTGAAGCTCTAGTAACCCTTACCTTACCTCTCCAGGCATGGGGAACTCATGGATGCACACAGCTTCCCCTCTGCCAGAATTTTTTTTTTTTTATATGGCTCCATATACCATGGGAGGTGGCTGCTTCTGAAGGCAAAGGCTGGCTTTAAGTCCTTCCAATAGACACAGCTTGTGTGCAAGATGATGGCTCCTGTGAGGAGGACCAGTAGCCCTGCAGAGTCTTCTGTTGCCCTGCTTTGGCCAGGTCTCAGGGGTTCATGACAGCTGATACCATGGAGTCTGCAAAGCTCCAGAAGATGTGGAGAGAATAGATTCTGTGGAATGCACTTGTCTCACTTCTCCATCGATAGCTTCAGACCACACACCAGTCTTCCATGCAGGACAGCTGTAAACACTGCCTGTGATAGAGCTCTGGCAAAGGCCAGTTGTCCTCCAGTGAATCCAGATGGGTCTCGGAGGAGAACAGCTGTGTGTGAACAGGAAGGGAGAGCTTCCTCCTGCCTCTTCCAAAACCTACTACTCAACCGCTAAATAAATCAACATCAGCAGTGACTCTTCACAAGTCAGAGTGAGCCAAGCCCAGGCTGGAAGTTTACCTCTGTACATAGCAAAGGGAGAAGAGCTGTCTGCAGCAATCCAAGCGTTTTCCAATGCAAATCTTTAGGGCATCACCAACCCATTTCTGCTGTGTTTTCATATAGCTTCTTGCCTAATGCTGTTTGTGCTGCCTGAAGTTACAGCAACAACATGACATGTATCACCATATGAGACGAGGCATTCAGAGTGCAGAACAGGTGAAACAAAAATTACTTTCAGCTATACAATAGTAAAAACATTGGAAAGTTTTGGGCTGAGTAAAGAGCTGTGGAAGAAAACCTCTCCTGCCTTTGCACAGAATGTGAGGCACATGTATAGGTTGCAAACAGTTTTTTATTACTGCAAGGACAGGTCCTTGAAAGGAAAAAAAAAAAAAGGTAAGCTAGACTGTTTGGATCTGCTAGTCCTCAAACTGAAATGTACAACATCTTCAGACACCATCTGAAGTGACAAAAGAAACTGCAGTTTCTCCAGTGTCTTCATAGAGCCCCATACTGATCTTTCATCATTTTAAAACAGAACTTGAGTTTGTTTTAACGTAAGTGTCTTATAATCAGGACCCGAAGCCTCATATCTGATAATCTAAATATCATTTAAGGGTGTATAATTACAGGTGCTTGGTTCTCATCATCATCATCATGAATAAAATCAAATTACAGTAGGATAAAGGGAGTTTGATGAGTTTACTGTGTGTTGTGTTTGGCATACCATGGTTAGAATAATAGCCATTTAGATTGGAAAGGACATGACACATTCTCTGGTCCAGCTGCTGTATCTTGGGACACTAATGTGATGTACCAAGGCAGAACTGTGCAGCTCACAAAGCAAGGGTTAAACTGCATAATACCATATTCACTAAGCTGTCTGGAGGCATCCATATGAATGGCTAGATAGACCAGCCTGGTCTTCTTAATGATGTATAAAATGGTCTTTCTTGTTTGTCTGAAAAAGAGATCAGAACACATTTTTTTCTAATACGAGATTTTCCTTTTTAAAAACTTCATTTAAAAGAAATGCACTTTCCTAGAAATCTGTTGGTTTGGACAGATGCTTGTTTAGAAAGAGTGTGAAACATGAAACCTTAAAGCCAAGTATTCTCTAAGTAAGTCATTTCAGCATATTTTATTTTGGGGGTTTTTACATCTTGAAACAACATGCTACCCCTCTCTTTCGAGGCTGATGATTAGACATGGCCAAGAGGTGGAAATAAATAAAAAAAACAAACAAAAGTAACCCAAAGAAATTTTTGGATTCTCAATGAAACTAATTGAACTAGTTGGCTTTCTCCAGATGAAAGAATTTTTGTAGAATCTTTGAAATGCATTTTTGTTCGGCCCCCACTTAGAATTCATCTTGGTGTGGATTTACAAGGTTTCCTTCTTGCTTGGAACTTGAGCTGCAGCAGCTTAAGAGCCAAGGTTCCCTAGCTTGGGTACCTCTTAGTCTTCATTCAAATAGTGAGATTGCAATTTCCAGACAGGAGAGAGGGATTATGATGATGCTTTTTAATCCTGCCTAAATTCTACTGTGATCCAAAGTGGTCCGTGAGTGCCACAGGAAAATGCTACAGCTGGTATCACGCCTGGGTTTGGTTTCCCAGTAAGAAAGTCACCCACTCACAGCTGGGTGAGCTTGGGCAAGATCAAAGTAGTGTTGAGCACAGGCATCTGGCTTCTAACGAGTACATGCCATACGGCTCTCTGGTACCCTTTCTCTAGCAGCTGAATTTCACCCCTGCAGAACATAGTAAGGATTTCAGGTACCCATAAGTTTAAAATATTTCTAGGTTGTTTTTTATTTTGAAATTTCACCAAACTTCCCTATCCCTGTCTCCCTGTAGGACGACTCAGCAAAGAAAATTTTAACCCTTTCTCATTTGTTTAGATAAAGGAGCAAGAAATAGGCAGGAAGAGACATGGACTCTTTTGTTTACATGAAAGCATATTTTTCCAGTCAGTCTGAAGCTGTCTTCCTTCATGCATCCCAATAAAATTCACATTCAGGCACGGACTATGTTTGGAAAACTTCAACTGACAATGCAAATGCTCTGAAACCCAAAAAAAAAAAAAAAAATTATGAGAAAGAATAAAAGAGGGGTTTAGCATGAAAACTGCTCTGCAGCCTTCACTGTAAAGCACTGCCAGATGCCTCCTCTAAAAGCTCTTACAAAGTATTGCTCATTGGCCCCTTTGAGTCTACGAACATAAATTAGGGTTACTCACGTGAGTAAAGCGTTGTGGGATCAGACTCCTCTTTTGCCCAAGTGTAAGCATCTGTAAAAAAACCTTTTGGGATAAAAGACACAGAAGAACTATAAGACCCTTATGGTTGTCAAATGCAATTTCCTTTACTTGCATTTTTCTCTTCCATTTGGGCTCCAACCTCCATCTGTTTATGGAAATATTTAGATCCCTCTGGTGTATTTTTAGCAGATCATTTTGCTTTTGCTGCTGCAATATCATTGCATCATCATTCTCGGGTTGCTCAGCTCTGACTCCTTTGCATTTTTTCCTTTTTTTTTTTTT
>VXBX01003639.1:791229-825609 GCA_013400415.1 Scytalopus superciliaris | reverse complement strand
TTAAATCTGAAGCTTCAACCATTCCAGCAGACACACACAAAGTAAATGCTATGCAATGTTTACACTCACACAAACATGCTGACAAAGTGCACACAGAGACACACACAGCATGGCTTGTTGTGAGCGCTAATGGTGAGGCTTTTTCAATACTATTTCTATTTGTGAATCACCCCACTAGAGACATTGTGGGATGGTTGCCCTGGGAGTTGAGATCTCAAGCTCTTTAGATGTACCCCCCATAAACAACTGAAGTAGACAAGCATGTTGCTGTCCCTTGAAACTTTTGGTGTCACATTGTTCCAGTCATTCCTAAATACACCTGGTCCTGACACATTCCCTTTGTCAGTGTTCTCCAGCTCTGCTCACATATGGATATATGAATCACCTACATTGACTTTACACTCTCCTTCATGTGAATATGGACCTTCCTTTGACAGCACATAATACTCCTTTCCTACCATCCCAGTTATTCTGCCTGTAGATATGTCACAGCTTTAAATCCTTTCAAAAATCAGGAGTCACTGGGACCCGGTTACTTAAAAAACAGGAGAACACCAACCTGATTGCAAACATTAAGGAGGACACCTGCAGTCTGGAAACTCAGCTGAGACCCAACAACTCATTAAATAATCCTCTTTGTCCCTCTCCATCAGGTAACACTCACTGGGTTTTACAACGTCATTACCTACAGTCTGAGATGACCAGGCACAACCCAGACCCTGGAAGAAGTTTTTAAGTGCAACCTGATGAAGGTCCAGGCAAGATCTGTAGGGATACAATTAGAGCTGATTTCTGCTTGTATGTTTGAGAGACACCAAGAATTATGTCTTCTGGGTGAAAAGAGACTCTTTCCTTGTGATAACTTTAGGGAAGTAAATATATGACTTGTCCCTTGGATCCAATTTCATAACCCTGTATTAGGTAACAAGGTAGAAAATGGAATATTACATCATTGGCAGGCTATGTCATTCTTTGGCCTAGCTTTGTTAGTTTTAAGGAGACAGTGATTTGTGACTCATATGTAAATAGACCTGTGCTCAGGAGGTCAGGCTCCTTTTGCCTACCTGAAGAGCCTCTGACTAGGCACTAATGAGTAAATCCACAAAAAGTTAAGCCATGTTCAGCATCTGCTCTTCCTAAATGTCTCAAAATTGTGTTGCCATTAGCAAAATTTCAAACCACAGTGGTCTATTTATCCTTCTTAGCCCGGACAGAGAGTGTATGATGCTTGCTCTGGACAAATCAAACCATTGTGCTTCTCCAAATGATTTCATCATCGTCATTATTTATTATTACTTATCATCCTTGCCATGTGTTATGTTTTTTCCATGCACAAAGAACTGGCAGATGTTTTCCATCTGCATGATTCCTTAATTTTAGATAACAGGGGAGGAAAAAAGTAAGAAAAAATAAAGGGAAAAAAACAACATAAAGAATGAAGAAATGAAAAATGCACAGCATGTCTGGGAGTGGCACTGACCCTCCTGTAGAATTATCTGTATGCATGAGGTCTCTGGAACCAGAGCCAATAGATTTGCCTTTCCTTGGGCTTTTGGCTGACTTGAAGAAAAGGCTCCTGTGACTGCAGTGGGTGTCCTCACCAGAGCACAGGTCCTAGGGCAAGCTATACATCATGGGAACAAAAGACCTTTTGGGGAGGTTACTCTGACCCAAAATGTTTGGTTGATCTTGCGCAGACCCAGAGCAGGGTTCGGGTCTGCTTCCCTCCACCCAAACACTTTTTCATCCCTTTGGCCTCGTGCCTCCCTTCAATTTCTCCACTGCCTGTACCTCTTCAGTCTCCAACTCCTTCTCAGCTTCTTTCCCTACCTACACTCTGCTCTTTCTTGTTACCTGATGGCTCAGATGAGCAAAGCTTTTGACTTCTTTTCCACACCAAGTCAAGTGGCCCAGGACAATCCCATGGCAGGAGGAGGAGGAGGTGGAGTTGCCCAACAGTCTTGCTCAGCTTTGGCACAGCTGTAGTCAACACTGACTTTACTGAGAAACTGAAGCTTTGATTAAATGTACATTTTCTTGAAAAGTGTCTTCTTTCCACAGGAATTTTGACTTTTTGATGAAGACCAAAAAAGTTTTGGCCCAAACATTTTTGGGGTTTTGAGTCTTTTTTTGGAGTATATGGAAGAAAAGACATTCAAAAATTGCCACAATCAAATTCCATGGGAAATGGGTTTATTTTGGTTTCCTTCAGAGTTTTCCCAGAATCTATCTTTCTTCCCAGAATCTTTCTTCTTTAGAAACTTCAGTGTTGATGTGAGCACATAGCTATGCCAAACTATCTTCCAGGAAGGGGCAGGCAGGATATCAAACTGAGCTGATAGAAAGGTGAGAGGACTTGTACGATACTTCAGTCTCCAGAACAATCTGGGCGCTCGAGAGGAAATAATGCAAAAATAATAACAAAACAATGATGAGAACAGGAGCTATATTAATAATAATGCACCATAAATACACATGGCCTTTTACAACCATATTATTAACATACCATATCAAAGACCTTGCAAGAACAGCTCAGTGCCTCTAGGGCATTTGGAACGCAGACCGAGATTTTGCCAATAGAAACTGATGTGATTCGTGAGGTGACACTTTAAATTCAGACATCTGGTGGGTTGTGGGGAATGGGGGATTGTGACTCTGGTATTAATAGAATGTTCTCTCCATTCACTAGTTCAAACAAGTTGCTGTGTTGTTGTAAACTTCAGAAAGCAACCAGGCTTGTGAAAAATTAAGCTGTTTTCTTTCTGCTTGACATATTGTCGAAGAACTGAACAGACGCAGTAACAAGTTCAGGCACTCTGAAGTGTTTTGGTTAGTGATTATTGCTATAAAGTCTTCTGTTTCTTCACCCCCACCACTCTTCTTGCCAAAATGAGAATTTGATGACAAGGTAACTTGACTCTGCCTCGCCCTTAGCAAGATAGAAAGATTCAAAAATAGCTGTAGGCTTCGGGCTACATGGAAAGCTTGCAACAAAATTTTACTTGAACTAGTAAATTGAAAATTTGTTGTATAGAGGCTCTCAAGTACATGGTTGACCTGAAAGTCATTAGAAAAATTTGATGAGAAGGTAGGTGGGGTGAGGTGTTAAGGTGGGTTGAATGCTTCCTGCTGTTGGTTGTTTTTTAGGTGGATTAGAATTCCACCACCTTGGGGTGGAATCTTTTTATTATTTTACTCCCCAGTAAAAAAAATAATGACTATGTTTCCAACCTCAAGAAGTGAGGAGAAAGGAAAATCAGATTAAATAATTTTATAAAAGTGTAGGGGAGAAAAAAAGGGTAGGGGGAACATCTCAGTCAAGATGCATTGACAGCAGGAGACACCAAAAAATGGGAGGGGAAAAAATCGAAAAGCAAAGGCTTCTTTCAAGAACAATTTAATTCATGGGAAATTAAATAGGCCATCAACTGATATGTTGATTTACAGATGCTTGGATTAATTTTCTCCCAAGAAAATTCTGGAGAGAGAGACTGCTCTGAGGTGCTAATAAGCTTGACATGAAGACATTTCTCTGACTTTAGCTCTTGTTTGCCAGGTTTCTGTGACAAGATGAGCCCAAAGTCCTCTCCTGGAATGTTTGCCTTATCTCCCACCCAGCCTCCCAGTCAGAGCCTGTTGGTTCTATCATGCTCAATGCACTGGGAACAGCACCAGGCTCTCTGGTAACATTGACTCTATGCAGAGCCCAAGTAAAACTGCATCACTGCAACTGATCTCCAGCATATCTGCACCGAACTGAGTTTTGGTCTCAGTTCTGTTTTGTCTCTGCCCCACCTTCCCCAGCGACACATCTGCCAGGTGGATCTGATGGAGAAAACCTGTTTGCCACCTGCTGTGCCACAGCAACAGGTAAGAAAGCCTCTGATGGGCACACTGAAGACCTTGGTCTCTGGGTGTTTCCATTCCTTTGTCCAGCTGCCTGAAGGCAAGGGTGGTAGAAAACTAGAAGGAGAAGGAACTTGATTTGGATACTTGAGCTCAATTAGTTTGCTCTGAGATGCAGTGAGACCATAATTTTACAGCAAAAGACAATGGAAATAAATACAGAATTTGGAAATAAGTATACAAATTCCTAGTGTCTACCACTCTGCTCTTCTGTGTGAAACAGCCTCCCTACTCATCCATTTCATTATCCTCCCATGCAACTCCCTTTTAAGCTTCCTCCTGCACCGTGCTGAGCAGAACTTTCTTAATAAGATGAGGCAGCTTGTGAGATGTGACCTTTGTGGGTCCTGCAGGTCTGAAACCTTTCAAAACCAAATTCATCTGCCCCACCATGCTGCAAACCCTCAAGACTGCCCTAAGAGATGCCCCAGCCCAAGTCCTGGAGCTTTCTAGAGGTTCCAAGTGATGTTAAGCATGGATTGCAGGGGAGGCCAATGGCAGAGAACAAGACCCTGGTCATGAGCTGAGCATGTTGAAGGCCAGATCTCCCCTTTGTAGCATTGGCCTTGGCAGATGCACAGAGTCAGTTGGTGCAGCAATTCCAGGAGAAGCAGATAGTGGACCCTGGAAGTTGGGAAGTTAATATGTCAACAGATAAGTGATCCCGCCCAGCTAGAAAGAAATTCTTTGAATTCTGCAACACTCTGTACAGAAGAGTATGACCAATATCATCTGTGTGCACTTATTTCTCTGATTATCCCAACCAATTTAGAAAACTCTTCTTCTCTTTCCCTCCCATCCTTGATACAACCCTGTCTCTTTGGTATTTTTTTTTCTTTTGGGGCTGCTGTATCTGATTCCTTGCGAATGGGCTGTGTGGAGACGGTCAAAGGAAATTCTTCACAGCAACAAAAAAGGAAAAGAATTACCTTGTTTCATATTTTTCTTTCTTCCCTTCAAATTGGTAGTATCAGCTTGCACTCACAGCCTTTTGACATGATGGCTTAACTCTGTCCATGAAGTAGAAATTAATTTATCAGCCTTGTGGAATTTCCCAATTCAGTTTTCCTTAGAAAATGTGGGAGGCTAAGAAGGTATGATTCCACCTATTAAGTCTTTCCAAGTGGTGCCATGATGCTGTTTAACCTTTCCCCATGAATGTATAACACCAGAGCTGTCAACCTGGATACAGCAAGTCTCTGCATGTTCTTACTGCATAGACAGAGACCAGATCTTTACAAGAAAATGTCTGCATAAGCAACTTTGCATTCACTTTCTGGTGATTAATTTAACTCTCTCTCTCCTGAGATACATTTTCTTTTCCTTCTACAGCAGTACATATATGTTTGTTTATATGTATATATATATATTTATAAAACATTTATGTAACATCATGTTCCCATTGCACTGGTTGAGTCACCTAAGGATAACAAGTATTGCAGGTCATTCCTTAATTCTAATGATGGAGCCCAGGCTTTGATGTTAAAGGTCACAGGTTCATCCCTTTGATGAAATGATGGTAATATGGAGTGGCATGTGGAAAACATCTCATCTCCTAATGTAGCAAGTACAATGAAGTTATAGAGCTTAAATTACTTTTCAAGACTGTTTTGCTGTTGGGTTTTTTTGTGGTTTGTTTTGTTTTTTAAATTGAGCAAAATTTCATTTTTGAGAACACAGTTTTATTGACTATATTTTCATTTTTATAAATATAACTCACATGAACATGATTGATTTTAGGGAGAGTAGTGAGCTGGATTTGTCTTCCCCCACATTCCCTGACAACAAACAAAAATATCCCCTAATGGCACAGTTCTGGGTTGAGTTTCAGAAGGACTGAAATCCAATCCTGATCTTGCTACTATTTCTGGTGTGAACATGGGTATGCTGTTTCATTTCTCTATGCATCTTCTTTTCCTGCTGACCTCTGATTCATCTAGTCTTAGCTGGTCTCCTGTTTTTACAGCAGCTATCAAGAGCAGAGTCCTGATATCACCACTCACTCAGCAGATAAAGATATAGACCTTCCCAATAGATATTGGAGTCTCAGCTGGGGTGAATGACAGTGGAGGCTGGAGATCACTTTTAGGGAGTCTATTTGCTTTGCTTGAAACATTTGTGCCTGTAAGGGAAAATCCAAGGTGTGGAAAACTTTAAAACTGGAGTTGCTGAGATAGATATATCCAAGGCAACTAAATGTTCTTGAGTCATTATCTGATCAGAAATCTATGTTAGGTGGGCAGTTTACTTGGTAATAAACTAAACCAATCACAACTACAAAGAACAGGAATTCCATTCCTATGGAAATTTCAAAGCGTCTTTTCCTTTGCAAAATGGAATAATATTTTTTTTAAAATGACATTACTGAATTTCTCTGGGATGAGGAGTCCTGAAGGCATTTGGTTCAGAAGCATAGGAATAGGAGATTTGGTCCTGAAAACAAAAAATATTTCCCACAGCATTTTTCCCAACCAAAATAATTTAAATATAGAATTTCTGTTCATAAAAGAATACTGCTCAGTGATAGCAAAATACCACATAAGATAAAAACACCTGCCCGAATAACTGTTTTATCATTATTCACAACTACACAGTCAGAGAAGATAAACCCTTCTTTTCTGGTATATTATCTTCCTTCCCATTCAATGCAGAACCCCAATTACTTACAGGTTCACTGAAGGAGTGGGTATGTAGGAGATGGGGAGTGGCAGAGTAGAAAGAAAATATTTATTTGTAGAGGAAACACCAAAGAAATGCCATGCTTCAGGACCATAGGCATGGTATGCGTTACTTTCCATATCTCAAACAGTTATGCTTTTGTTTTTTGGGGGCTTTGGGATCTTTTTTTTAAACTAAAAGGGAGAAATAGAATAAGGCAAGGAGCCGAACTAGGATTTTTCAGAAAGGGATAAAATATAGAAATTCTTGACACAAGAAGAAGTTAGTTGAGTACACTGACCTGAAGGCAGGCAGCCTAGGCCAAGGAATGAGAAAAAGAGAAAGAAGTAAAGCCATGCAAACCAGCACATCTCAGGATAGAGCCAGGTATTAGCTCACAGGGATGTGACTGCCTTCCCTACAATGACCAACTCTAGTTGATGTCATTTCTTTTCCCATCACACGTTCTAACAAACAACATGGTGCAGAGGGAGGTTGTCCCTTTTTCTTCCTATTATTATTATTGTTATTTTAATTTCAAAATTAATTTTGTAATAACAGCAATTAGACCCTCCTGTCAACCTGCCCCTGGGGGGTGATTCTAGCTCTAGTGCAGCAAAAATTTGCTCCTAAAGAACATCATAGCAGGCATGCAATAATCACCCAGAAATGCACGGCCTGTCGTGTCTTATTGCTTAATTATCCATCTTACCTTCTTTCAACCCTCTTCTTATTGTACCTCATGTGATGCCTGTTTGTTTTACATAATTTTCCCCAACTGCCTTTCCTCCTGGCCTTAAGACTGAGAGTTGAAAACATTTTTCCCTTTCATTCTGCTGCCCTGAGGTTCCTCTTGCTTGGTCACCAGTGATTCTTCCCATGAGGGATTACAAGTTCAACAACCTCTGAGAATTTTTCACACTTTTAAGTTCTTGGAGACCAATTCTACCAGCTATAACATCAGCACGTTGGTGTTTCACCAAATGTGAATATGGCCTGTTGCTTTTATGCCCTCAGAATACAGTTGACTGTGACCTGGTTCCGAAGAAAAGCCTCTCCTAAAAGAAAAGTAGATGAACCCAAAGAAACTAACACACAGCAGCCAGAAGTACTGTTTGAAACTGTGGCTAAGGGTTCCTCAGCTGGATGTCCTGGGATTGGCTTGGTAGGGCATGTACAGATTTGTACAAAAAAACTGCTTAATGTTTATTTGGGTGAGACTTGAGATCCCTTAAACTAAAAGCTGCTCTGGTTTAAGACACTTGCTAACCTTTGCCAGATCTTAAAATCACAGCTGAGCATCTGAGTGGTATCAGTGGGACAGCTCCTGCCCCTTTCATCTGATCACATAGAAACAAAAAAACAATCAGTTCAGTTTACATCATTCCCTCTCCCAGTTTGAAGACATGCTCTTTACTAAGTAAAATCTGGGCCTTCAGTATCACATCTAAGCAATGTTCTCAAGAGTCTGAGAGTTCTTTAGAAACCTAAGTCTGAAGCTGAAGAGAGGAAAGAGCTGTGTATCTTGCTGGAAAACAGTAGTGTTTGCCATTCCCTCAAAAACAGGAATTAATTAACAAAGTTGCTGGAATAAAACTATCAAAATTGATCAATTTTGTATCTATATTGCAAAGTCTCCTTGATACTCTCATTTCTTGTGCTTTGTGTTTGGAACCAAACTAGGATCAGCTGGGTGCAGCTCTTGAGCAGTTCAGTGGAGACCCCCATGGCCAGGAGACAGGAAGGGACCTGTCCAGGGTGGGACAGCAAAGGTGCCAATAGGAGCTGCAAAAAGCCACATTGCTCAGAGATCCCATGAGTAGAAACCTCATAGACAGGCTTCACCATAGGTGAAGAGATTTAGATTGTATTTGACTTTTCCCTTTCTGCTTTCTTGGCTTTTTCTTTTCTTTTCTTTTTCTTTTTTTTTTTTTTTAAGATAAAAGAAGTGGAGGGGAGAGAGTTCCTTTTCTGTTTAAATGACTTTTTGAGAAGATTTTTACAAAATGAGAGTGAAAATAAACAGGCATTTTTATACCAACATTTTAAATTCAGTGTTAGCCATCTTTAAACACATGTAAAAATACAGAAAGGTAAATTAACTAATTTATTTTTAAATGAAGACCTATTTCCAAGGCAAATAATGGAAAACATTTATTTTCCAACCTAATGGAATGAAATGATTGGACAGGAAAGGGGCTTTGGTATTATTATTGGGTGCTTTTTTCCTGTCTAAGTGAACTGCTCAGGGGAAAAGGCATGAATTCATAAAACATTTTGGTACCACTAAATCAGGAGGGGAATTTTTTTTTTTTTTCATTTTTTTTTCTCCAGGTATAAAAAGCCTTAGATGAAAAATATCACCTAGCTCAGTATTGGCACCGTGACTGTCTAGCATTCGCTGGGGTTTGTACCTCAGTCATTACCTACCATGTTTGCCCACATGGAGAGCTGGGAAGGGAAGCCCGTAATTCTCCTTGGCAAGTCCCTGCCCAGCCCCCCTGAAGGCCAGGTTTGCTGTCGCCGGTGCAGACCACGGGGCTGCACAGACGGCCACCCGCACATGGCCTTCCACCCGCCAGGGCGCCGGCAGCAGCGCGGCATGGCCAGGGCTCACAGCAGCTGGGTGGTCAGCCCTGGGTGGGACAGGGAGTTCCCAGCGCTCACATCTGCACCCGAGACGGTGCTATATGAACAGTGTGGACACAAGCTCAGCCAAGGAACATCACTGGTAATTCCTCGCTTCAACCTACCAACTTTGTTTTTGTTCCTGGAGATATGCACGATACGTCAAAGCTTAGCTTAGGAAGGGCTTTTAAGACATCTTTACTGTTCAAGGCAGGCTGTGGTTTTATTATTTTTATTATTTTGGTAGAATGAGTAACAGGAATAATAGTAGCTGAGGGTTGTTTCTCTTCATTGACTCTGTGTTAGGCTTGGAAGCCATTCGACCAGGACAGTCAAAACACAGACAGGAAATAATCTATGATAATGTCCAACTGGGGTATCAATTACGGCTTTGGAGTTTCATGTTAAAGGGATATTGTCAGATCAAATTTAAACCAAAAGTTGTGGGTTGCGTTTTTCAAATACATAGATATACTTATAGATATGTATACATATGAGAGAGAAAAATGGAGACTGTTGGAAACATTTCTAATTCTCTTTCCTTTTTAAGTAAAAAAAAATTATATATATTTCTAAAGCAAACAGTCTCCTCCCTGCCATATGTGAGCCTTGACTGCTCTCCTCAGCCAAGTCTTATGAGCTTGCTGGGGTTTTTTTAACATCCTCTCCTAAAAGACTCTGGTGGGTGAAAAGACTAACTCCCCAGAGACTAGAGGAGTTACGAAATTAATCTATCACAGTGTCCCATGGCAATCTCTGGAGCAGGAGTGGGAAAATGCCTGCACAGAGACTTGGCAAATGTATCTCTGGTCAAGGTATGGCGCATCCAAGCGCAGACATCGATGGAGCCTTTCTCTTCTTCATGGGGGTTGAAAGATGTGTCTTACAATGAAAATGATGGCAGGGTTTTCAACCTGGACACTTCAACCCAGCCTTGCTCAGCATGGTCAGACTTTCTTTTGGCCAGGGTGGGAGAAACAGGTGGGACTGATGCTGCTGTTGTTCAAAACCAGCTTCTTTCTGGACTTCTGCTGTTAAGTCTCATAAAGATAAGATGGTAACTGCTGCTTGGTGTTACAAAAAGAATTACTGGGTGGTCCCCGGAAAACCATGAAAAATTCCTCCATGTTAGGATCACATAGTTAAAAGAAACATCGTACACTATCATTTTCCTTCTCCCTCTTCCTTTTTTCATCAAGAACTGGCAGAAATAAATAGAAGGAGATGTATTCAGAAACTCATTTGTGAAACCAACCTCTGGCAAACATGTGAGAATAAAATCCTCTGTCCAGTCCTGGAGCTGGCACTTTAAAAAGAAAACTTGGAGGAAGCTCAAAGAAGAGCTGCCAGAAAGATTTATAGCCTGGCAAACATGCTTACCAGTGAGAGAGGAAAGGAGAACAATTTGTGAGATGGCATATGGACTAACAGGTTAGTAAGTGATCAGGGGGCTCATGGAGTGAAAAACTCTGATATAGATCTTTGATCTAGCAGCCAGAGGCATGACAAAATCCACGAGGCTGCAACTTGGAAAACAGAAAAACCCACAGAGGAAATACGCCATGCGTTTTTGTGCAGGAGAGTAATGCAGTGCAGGGAGAGCTACACCCCAAGGGACAGGGTGGATTTGCCGTCACTTGGAGCCATGGGATGACATCCCTGGTCCCGGCCCAAGTGAACATAAAATATTACATCCCATGCTAAGCACAGGGCCAGATAAACTGGTGAGAGAGATGTCTTCCAGATCATCAGCTTGAAAGGTCTTCTGGGAAGTAACCACAAGTGCCCTGGTGTCCTGGCTATGTGACCTCACCAATGCTGGAGCAAAGTTGTTTTCTAGATGTACAGAGGGAAAGGCATTTTCACATATGTGTACAGAGGGAATGGACTGGGTCTCCAGGTAAGGCCTCCATCCATAACAGGTCACAGCTGGATCTCACTTGCATGCTAGCATGGCTGATCAGGCCTGAGGAAGCTTCACAAGCATTTGTCAGGCACAGAGGCCAAATAGGAGGCTCTGAAGAGAAAAACTACATGTAAAGCCTTCCTGGTAACTGCTAAATATGGCTAGCACAAGCTCCTTGGCTCACAAAGAAGGTACCTGAGGCATTGTTCAAGTGAGGTCCTGTGCTGGCATGGTAGAAGTCTTTGGCCTCACGTAGTGACTTGCATGGATTTGGGACTCTGTTGAAGGAAATGAGAATCCTTTTTCAGCTCCAAGGGATTGATGTACACAAAGCGGTTAGCAGGCTCAAGGTGAAGGCTAGAACTAGGGAGGTTTTAAACATATAGTTACCCATATAAGACATTGATTTCCAGGAGGAAAAAGCATCACAACAAGTTTTTTCTGCTCTTTCTGTTCTCTGAGAGACCTCTCACTAATATTTTCATTAGATCTAATTCCTTATAAAGGTCATGCTACAAAAGACCAGTAGCTACCACAGACTTACCTCTCACACATGTCCATGGAGTTTTGGAGAGGAAACATTTAAGCCCAGCATTGGTTGCAAGGCTTGCTCAGCCTTTAAGAGGAATGTGTGAAATGCCAGGGGCATTCCAGAGAAGCTGACTCCTGTCAGGGATTTGATTACACCTGAGGATAAGGGAAAGAATTCTTTATATTGTGAAAATACAAAGGAAAGCTAATTTCCAAACTCCAGAAGAGTCTGGGGTTTGTTCTGAGATCTGTATGTCCTTCTCTGCTCCCTCTTCTTCCCGGTGATGTTAAAATCTGTGTTAGCCTCTACAGGCACATCTCCTAGTCATGGCAAACTGGAAGGTTTTGTGTAGATTATGACTGAAACACAGAACTGTGTTCTGGGATCTCAGTATAGGTAATTGGACCAAGTTGTAGAGACTGGGCCCAGCTGGAGTATAAGAGCAGATGTCATCCATTCCATATTCTTCTCAGTCTAAGGGAACAACCTCCAAAGCCAGTAACTGCAACATTTGAAACCCTGACCTCAAGTTGAAAAGCTCCTGTTCCACTGTCTGGCTGTGGAGCTTTCCTGTCCCCAGCGAGGAAGCTTTTTGTCTAAGCTTCCCTCCTTTCTCTCATGCTCCCTCTCTCCTCAAGCTCTCTTAGGCAGTTCATGTTCCATTTGACTAGAAACTGGAATGATTAAAAAGGGAGCCTCTGATTATAATAAAACAAAAAAGGCAGTTTGTTTTGTTTTCCCTGAAAGAAGATCCGGTGTTTGGCCATTCTTTAGAGAGTTGCAATTTGGACAATTTGTCAGTGTGCTCAGGGCAGAGGAAAGCATGTGACAATGGATTCAGAGACCATGACCATAGCTTGGGACAGTGAGGGGATACACAGCTGACTGATCCCAACAGCCTATTCTGCTTTTCTCTGGAGCCAATAAACAGCCTCCAGTGATAATTAAGGATCAAAGACACATTTCAAACTGTTTTACCAGGTTTTTTTCCTTATTCTCAGCTCAGTTAAAGCTTTATGTCAGAGCACTGTGTAGAGGTGCTCACACAACCTTAAGGACCATCTCAAACAACTCACTTGCTCTACTGGGACATATCCCAGATTAGCCAACAGAAGGTCTTATTTTAAGCCAGAATGTCTGTAGGATAAGTGTCTTCTCCCTGAGTTTAGCAACCAAAAATCAGTCTTCAAGCCTAGGTTGAGCACCTCTGGAAGCAACTTCTCCTACCTGGAGTTATCTACAGAAAATTAAATGCTGCTTTTCATTGCTAAAAAAAGGTGGCATCTGATTTTAGGTGACCACCTTATTGGGATGCATGCAAATACATACACAGATGTGTTCATTATTTAGAGCGTACTTCTACTCTAGGTATCAGGACAGAGGAGCTGAAGTCTGAAATTTAAGTTTGATGATAAATATAACTACAGTACATTTAGGAAATTTTCTGGAGGGTAGAGTTGTGGCCTAAATTTCCAAGATAAGATACCTAACCCAGGGCCCTTATTTCCATGTCTAGACATTAGGTTCAAAATGCTAAGTACACCTGGGTTCTCACAGAGGTCAGGCAAAAAGAAAGTGAGGAGAATAGTGTTGCCTATCACAAAGAAGAGATGAATTAAAGTAACATTTTTTTAAATGTAGGGACAAATATAAGAGAGATAATGTCTCCCTTTCTAATGATAAGGGAAGGCTCAGCAAGAAGAACGAAAAAGTGACAAATTCCATCTTAATGAAAAGAAATTAATGCTTTATTTTCATGGGACAGTGGGACTCATTGCCACAGGAAGGCTGGAATGCTGAGAGCTGAAAATTTAAGCCATTGTCTAGTTATGAGCAGTTGAGAATTTTTCAAGTAGAGTAGGAAAGGGCTGAACAGACCATTCAACAACTCTCTGTTTTGGATTACATGACCTGCCTTCTGGTACCAGTCATGACTGGAGATGATCTCATGTTCAAATGAACTGGGAGTACCTTGTGTCCCACCGATTCCTGCAGGAAGCACACACAAACAACCTGACAGACAGGCACATGGAGAAAAGCTCTGAAAGAGGCTCTCAGATGCCCCTGCTTTACCCACCCCATGCTCACCACTTTTTTATTGTCAAGCGCCAGATCCTAAAGCTGAGATACTGTTCCCGGTGTATGAATATGGCATGTAAAATATGGCAGTACCTAGTACAGAAAAGTGTAAGAGTGGGAGACAAACCTGGCATCAGTAGAAAACTTGGCATAGATTTTCAAGGAGCTCCAGGAATAGCAGACATGCTGTCATTGAAAGTAAGAAGAGGAGGGCAGAACAAAAACATATAGGTTTTATGGGGGATTTGGAAGATTAGAAGAACAAATAAGCAACACAATGGCTGGATATTGACTCATAAAATACTTGAACTAGATTTGACTGGCAAACAGTCCCAGTCTCTATTTGCCAACTGCTTGGAATTATTTGAGCAATGACCTTGAAAAACATACAGCAGATTCTGACTGGGAAGCCAGAAGGCCACACCACACTGGTCTGATTTGATCCTCTGCACAACAGCGTCCCTGCAATGTCACCTGTCCTCAACTCTGATAACTTTTTAAGCCAGAAAAAGTGGCTCAGCCACTTTAAGATATTAAACTGGTATAAGGAATTAAGTCCTTCTAAATCTTGAAAGCAGTTTAGCAGATCATGCTGTTTTTAAGACTCTAAATTCTTAAACCACCTTAGCTCTGATAGAGGAGCTGAGAGCTTAGTACACCAGAGTCATGCCAACTTAAGAGTTTAAACTCTTAAGATACTTTTCACATTATAAGCCAAATTCCAGATGAAGCATAGTGCCCAAACTCTTGGTTGGTGCCAGTTCAGATGTTCAGCATCCCTCTGCTTGACCCCACACCAGGTTAAGAGACTTGAGGTTAAATGTCTTTTTTAACTAATTGTCTGCTTTGCCAAATCACTTGATTTGTCTTCCAAGAGCTTTTATTCGTATCAGTCAGTCTTAACCTATAAAGTTTCTCTTTCTCTTCAGATGGTTTTTGTGTGGTACAAGAGTACATTTGATAGGATTTTTTTTACTTCAGTTTATGGTGAAATTTTGTGATGATAAATGCAAATATAAGGTCAAACTCAGACCAGCTGAAAAATCCTAGGAAATGGGCCTGACCCCAAAGCATTTTAAGAAAAGGCTACTCTTATGCCTTTGTAACTGGAGCAGCATATATACAATTAGTTTTAAAGAATGGGGTAGCTCTGAAATCTTGATTCTCCAGCAAACATCAGTCCAGCAAACCCACCTTTCAGCAGAAAGTTTTATGACTGGTCACAAACTACCTTTCTCGTGGATGTACAGCATCCATATTTACAGCCTCAGAGCTGATCTTTCTTGGGCAGGTGTGAAGACAGCCAAAAGAATACAGAATCCAAGGTTTACCATAGAAATGGGCTCACCTGGGATAAGAAAAACCTCTTGTTGTTTAGTGAAATATGACTACTCCTACTACACAGTAGCTAACTGTGGTAAAGAAAAAATGTAATTTACCAAACAGGCAATATATAATGCACAAAAGAGCTTGTATTGCATTTTAGAGGTCTCTGTGTTGTCCAGAGTGAATGATTTAAGGAATAGAGAGAGGGACTCTATGAAAGGGTAGTTCAGACCAGAAGAGTACTCAGGCTATATTTTAAAATGGGGCATGCAAAAGTATGCCCAAACAAATCTGCACCATGTTGTTTGGAGAGAGATTTGTGTGTGCATCAGTCCTCACTGCAACTCCATTGCCACCATTCTGCAGGAAGGAAACCAGGTATGTAGGTCAGAAGGGAGAAAGAGTGTTCTCAGTTTGGGCCATCAAGGAACAAAGACTTCTGTGTGTACTCCTCACACAGAGTGCCCAGGAGTTTCCCACACACACACTGTGATTGGCATCAAGACCACCCTCTGGAAATGCTTCACTGTTAAAGGGTCTTTTGGCTGAAGATCAAATGAAGGCTGATCTTTTACAGATTGGTGGTGAGTTCCTCAGATTATACACATTGTGGTCGCGCACTAAGTGGCTCAGCCCTAGACCGTATTTTCAGCGTGTTCCTGACACACTGGGGCCAGTGGTGCAGAGCTGATGATCTGCCTGTCCATTTCTTTAACTCACATACTTAGCAGAGTTGTTTAAGAAGAAAGTTAAAGCAAGCCACAGTTAAAAGCAGCTTTGTTTTCTTGAGGTAACAGGTTTGCTCTGTACAAACAGTATCTCTTATCTAATAGCCCTAGAAAGGCATGTAGCGTCAAGTTGATACTGCCTTCATGCTTGGCTTACTTTTGCATTTCAGCCCTGAGATATGCAGGCAATCTGCCATCAGCTGTAAAACCACAAACCTCGATCTGTGATGGGGACTGATAAGGGAAAATATATGAAAACAGACTCCTTAGAGCTTGACTCCTTTCCAGGAGGCTCTGGACTGAGATCTGGCATTTGAAAGTGATTGTTCATGCATAAGAAGCAGCAATTTTTTTATGTTTCCTTTTTAAGGCTGCAGAAAGGCTAGAAGAATATAAAAGTGAGTCGGGGGAAAATCAACATGATGTTATTAAGCTCTCATCATTACATTAGCAAGTGCAACATCCAGTAGAACAATGGCTTTGACCTTCAAAGCCCCTGTGCTCCCAGGAGCCTTCTCCCCATTTCAAAATGAGAGGAAACATCATGTCAGCAGGTTGATGTGATTCACAGGGACAGAAAACAGAACACAAAACTCTTAGCTTCCACTCTGATGGGCTGTTTATCAATCCATCTTTCCCTTGCTTGCTCGTCTAAGCAGTCACTTGCTGACCCTAAACTTTGGAGTCTTCAAGTTTTCTCAGCACTCCTTCTTTGAAATAATAATTTGCTTGTTGAATATAGGAATTAGGTAGCATCCCTGGGTGATTGTTTGTGATGTTGCTTGTGTTGTAACATTTCAAGACCAAGAGAAATCACCCAGAGTACCTGCAGTACCCATAGTGGACATGGTGTAATGGTGTGCATGATCCCAGGCCCAGGGCACAACCTGCCTGCCAGCTTCCTTTGTGTTGTTTGTCAAATTCTGCCCTTTTTCACAAGATTTCAGCCTAAAGACAGAACCAAGGTAACAGAGGAATAACTCTGTCTGAGTCTGAAAGTAGAAACAGCAGGTACTGCTGCCACCAATGTGTGAAATCTGCTGCCCAGAAGGAAGACTTTGTAGCTGTTATTTACCCTGCCTCCACCTCAAAACACCAGATTCCCCTACAACTTGAGCTAAGACAGTATTTCAATCACCTGCTTGCAGAGCAGAACCTCAGAAACACTCCCAAGCTGTTGTGCTGCTACCTCCAAACAAAATTACCCCCACGCTCTCCCCTGCCTAATAGATTTTAAGTCCTTGCATTTCTTTCTGGGAGCAAGCCCCAGCTATAGGCAGGGAGTAGATCTTCCACCTTGTTGAACTTATGGCATTGGCCTATCCCCATACTTTGCTTTTCTAAAGTCTTTGGAAGAAGTACCCAGCTGCAAAGCACTTTAAATGGATGAGGAGCCAACAAGTACACTAAATGGCTTATCTGGTTCTCTGGGCAATCCATCTGGAGCCAAAAGCCTTTTCCCATCTGTGTAACAGTAATTACACCATGTTCTCACCCTCATCCTCCATAAACTCTCATAATCCTCTGCCCTTCTATCCAGACAAGGGCAGTGATTCTCTCTGGAGCAAAATGATCTTGCCAAAGGAGAGCTTTGCCTTATCAGGAGCACATCAGCCCTGTGTTTGGTTAAAGGGCCACCATCCAAACAAAACTTCCAAGCAGAGCTCTTGCTGCCTCAGACCAGGTAAAGGAATGAATGAGTTTTGCTCTGACAATACTCTGGATGCACAAAAATATTCTGAAAATTTTGATGATCCTGCGACAGCTGCCCTTACCTGGCGCCATTCTAGAACATCTTTTCTGCACACCCTGAAAGCTTGAGTTCTTCAATGCATAGCCTGGGACCAGTGCCAAGGACTAACATCTACTTTTCACCATGTGTTGCTTATAGGTGTTAAGGACATGTTCTTGACCTCCACTGCACTGTGGAGAAGCAGTTATTGGCATTCCTGGCCCATGCGGCTATTTTGGTGGCCCTTTGTTGAATATCTCCTCTTTCAATAACTCTGCGAACAAGAGGACCCAGAGCTGAGGTGAGGAAACCAGAGCTGAGGATAGCACCAATGTACAGAGCCTAAAAGAGCTTTTCTTCCTTTGTGAGCATTTGTGGGAATGGTAGGAGCTGTCCAGTGCCAGCTACGGGCCACTCTCCAGCAGGCCATGAGCAATTAAGAAACCCAAGGAAGAGTCACAAGAAGAGAGCAAGCATGTACTGACTCCTTCCTAGAACACTAGATCTCTGATACTTCCGGCTTGTGGACTTTCTGAGCCACCCTTGGTGCCTTCATACTGAAAAGAGTTGAAGCAATTACTGAAGTAAAATCTTTAGCCATTTACTTGTCTTTTGATTTGCATGATGCCCTCCAGCTTTTCTACCTTTTCAGTAACTCCCCTTTTATTTGTGGTGCTTGACCCAAATGAGTTGCAGAAGCTCTTTTTAATTGGTTTATATAGAATGATAATCTTTATTTGATTGTGGAAGTTACAAATAAAGACAAGATTTGGACTGATGTTCTCCTGAAAAGCCTATGGTTGCCTAAACATACCTAATCACTTACCTTCATCTAGCCCATATTTTTCTTACTATAATGATTTTCTGTCTTTGACTGTATAAGACTTTATTTTTGTATCCTGGGGTAGCTAAATGAATTTGAAATGAATATGGATTTCCTGCTGATCTCATTAGTTTTGGTCTTCACCCTAGAATTGAAAACATCAATGCTAGGGTGTGTTAGAGGTACACTTCTGGAAAGGCAATTATCCTATAAATGCTCAGCTGTAACTTATATAATAATTATTTCTTCAACTGAAGTGCCTTTTGAAGTACTTTCCAAAAACTTACAATAGCCCTAACCCATAAGAATTTTGGTGAGGCAGGAAGACCAAATTCTGCTCCATCTGAAACCATTCTGCAGAAAACTGTGTCTGAAGTGCACTGGCACTGGCCATAGCTGGATCTCTCACATTAGGTGTTTGAAATCTGTCTGCAAAGACGTATGCCCTGCAATGTTTACTTTTCAAGTATTACTTGGAAAAGGTATGATGGATGACTGATACTTTTTTTTTTTCATCCCCTCTTGGCTGAGGGTTTCCCTGGAACTTGAGACGTCTCTGCTGAAAAAATCACTCAGCATTTCTGAAGAACAAAAGAAAGGAGAAGGTTATTCAGTGTGTCATGTAGTTTCACTTGAACCCCAGTGGTTTCAGGTTGTATGAGACATAACAAGCATCTTGCTCAAGCCAAAAACATAGTGCCTGTAAAACCTAGACTAATTTTTGTGATACCAGTCATCTGCATGAGCTGGTTGAATAACTTCTCTCTAATTCAGCTGTTAGCTGAGGGGAGAAGAATATGGGCTAAGAATCCGCAGATTGGGGGATCAGTAATCTACTGATTCAAGTAATTCTGGGAGCTTCCGTTCATTTCCCTGGAGTCCTTCCTCTCTCTTCTTGTTTGAACCTTCCTCAAGTCAGGGAATTATTTTCCCTGTTTGTTATGCCTTGTTCTTACACAGCACATGGTACAGGAAGCCCTCAGTGATCACTGGGGTCCATTCTAGGCACCGACTTACTTTAGAAATGGTATTAGACTGCGGCACTTGGATGAGTGACATTGGTGAAGTGCAGCCATTGGGGGAGGCATGAAACTGAACAGCTGGAGCAAAGTAGAGTCTGGTGTTTTGAGAAAAGGCTTTTTAAAAGCCAGCATCTGCTTAGGATTCAGAAAATAGTCACTGAGGGGCAAATTCACCCTTGGCAAAACCCCGGCCCACAGTCACATTGGAGGTAAGCGTGCTTCCCTTCAATCAGAGGGATTTGCAAGCAGAAAGAATTTTAACAAGGTCTTCAGACGTGACTAAAGACCCTGCTTGTTTTAGATCAAGCTCACTTCACCCCAGATCCCTGAGTATATCTCTTGTTCATAAAATATCACAAGCTCAGATATGTGTTTGTTTTCGGGGGAGACTCCCCCCACACACTCAGCCCAGTTCACCTGTTAAAAGCTCATGAGAAATGGTATCCATGGCATTCCTGTCTCTGTAACACTGGCACATGGTGAAAGTCAACAAGCTGGTTCTCCTCATGTGAATATGCTGTTTTTTAAGCTTCCCTTCATCTGAAACACACTGACTCTGTTCCAGGGCCAGAACTTATGCACCTTAAAACAAAGAAAAACACTTTCAGAGGCTCTTTAAGAAACAAAATAATGATAATGATGATGGTAACAATGAGGATGGTAATAGTAATAATAATAATAATAGCCTTTGAGTCTGCTGCTATACCCCCTGAAGCTCTTTCTGCTAAGGAGAATCTTATTTCATGGGCTCAAATGAGAAGTCACAACCAATTCAATTACTCAAGAGTAATATCCTTCATAAAGAAGAGCCCCTGCCGCTGTTCCTTTGGAGGGTTCTCCTTTCCTGCTCTAAGCAGCTGTGTTGGTATTTAGACACAGGATACCAGTTCAGACTCTACTTCCAGCACAACTTCGGCTTATATCCTGCAGGCTTTATAAGTCCCCAGATGGTCCATAATGCTTGTGTAGCAGTTAGCCAGCCAAACAGTGCTTGCTGCTTATCTAGTGTATAACTCTCTGGAATGCGTGTGTGGGGAGAATGAGAAAAAATGCCAGATCATCTTCCCACAGAACATTTCCTTTCTTGTCCTCAGCCTCCCCTCTCTAAGCCCAGACAGAAACAAAACACCAGCTAGGGAATTGGCCACATTTGCGTTGCAATGGACTTGATCCTTGTGTCTTTTCAGAAGCAGCCTAGTCTTTTGTGGCTGTGAACCTTTGATGCCAGGGCATTTATGCTGATCTCTAAATGTGTGACAACCTGTTTAGCTCTAGCTTAAATGACAGCACCAGATGGAAGTTAGTAACAAAGCATGTCCAAAGCTAGTGATTTTCAAAATAATGGAAATTCAGAGGATTCCTGGCGGCAACAAAAGGAGGACAAGAGAGAAAGAAGTTACGGGAAAGGGTTCACCACACTGTTTACATTCAGGAATTTTTGTGAGGGTCTTTCACTAGATTGCCCTTCAGTCTCAGTTTTAGCTTGGCTTTTCCTTCACCCTGTGTAGAACCCCCAACATTCCTGGTTCACTTCTTGAGATTGGTCAGCAGACGTCTACAGTGAAGGAGATATTTTAGGCAATGAATAAAATAGGGATACCTACAGTGAGTACAAAATTTACTGAAGGTGTCTCCAGGACCAGTCTACTCTGCTCCCCTAGCAGAGATCTGCATTTGCCTGCTTATTCATTGTATTCTTGACTAAACCAATATTGGCAACATTTGGATGATCCCCATCCTATCACTGTGGGCAAATGAGGCATTCATTTCTTTTGCCAGTGTTGATCTGTTCTGATATTCGGCTACCCTGGAGCAGAATAGGGAGGCCAGGGGAACACACGGAGACACAGATGGAGGTTTTCATTTCAGATTCACAGCTTCAGAGATTCCACACTTTAATGCAGAAAGGGAAACTTCTGTTTAGTGTGAAAAACAAATTAGTAAATGTTGCTGTTGTTGCTCAGTTTTTTGTTTTCATGAATAACTGCTGAATTCAGAAAGTGTTGGTCTTGAATGTCACTTGTGGCTGGGCAAGTGGAGTGAATAGATCTCACTGGTGGTGGACACCTCAGCAGAAAGAGGAGGTTGTCATAGACCCCAAAAAAAGAGAGACAGGGTCAACACCTTTGCCCTAGGTTCTAGAAAACTGTGACATTCCCAAGAAGGAACTCTGGGCTCTGAGGAGTGTGACACTGATTAATAAAAATCACAAATGCATTAAATAGAGGATGGCAGTGGCAAAAGAGCAGTTTCATATTCTCTTGCTATGAAGGTGTCAATGTAAGTTGTGATACTCTGGTAGGTAGCTATCACCAACCTCATCACCAGGTATTGCATAAACAAGTGGAAATGTATTCAGCCTTCTATTTCTTAATGAGAGTTCCTAAGTTTCTTTATTATTTGATATTCTGTGATTAAGACCTTAAATAAACGGGACTGTGAACAAGGATAAGGTGAAACAGAAGATGAGTCACAGAAAGATCACTGAAATATTTTGATTTCTTTTTCCTAGTATGTTCAAAGGACTTTAGGATAACATTGACCTGATACAGAACAGGTAAACCCCCAGCTGTAGGTCAGCAAAGATACTTAGTCATCTAGCTCCCATTTTACTCAGTGCCTGAGTCTCCCTGGGTTTGTTATTCAGAGCCCGAGTTGTTGGCCACCAAAACAGTTGTTAGTTGTTCCCTAATGGCTGAATGAGTTTATTGAAAGAGTTAATTCCTGGTGTTTCCATCTTGCATTGTGACTTTTTCTTAGTGCCTCCTGAGAGTCTATATATGGTCCCTTTTCTACACAACATGACCCATTATCTAAGACATCAGACAACTGAGCTGGCCAATGAGTGTTCTCTCTCAGCAACACAGCACTCATCTAAAAATACAAGGCTTGCTGTACCATGCAGCAGTCCTCTTGCCATGTTCTGCTGTCATGCTTTGGGGGTAGTGTATTTACTTCTCCCTTTCTCCTGAAAGGATTCCACAGGCTTTAAGCATCTACCAGGAAAACGGAGGGGGTGGGGAGACAAAAAACGTGACGTTAAAATTCAGATGCCAAGTTCAGTAGCATGAATAAAAATTGTCTTAACCTCTGAGGTCAGGAGGTCACCAGCTGGAAGTGGAAAATCACCACCAGTAAATTGCTGTGGGTTGGAATGATGAATGCTAGTTAGTACCAGTGAATTTCAGAAGAATCTCAGCTGTAGGGAGACAGGGCATCTTGGAACAAGGCTGAACAATTCCCAACTGTGTTTTCTTTCTTCTTTAGTCTGTCTTGTGCTCTTTCTGCTTCCACAGATTTCTCAGTTGAGGCAGCAAAAGACTAAACCCTTGTGGGAAAGTCTTGTGGCACATAATAGGGGTGAAAGCAGTGAGATTCCATAGGGATTGAGTGGTATTTTAAGAAAATTGCTCTCAGATCCTATGGATGTCAAAAGAGAGGGAAAGTGCTTCAGTAGCTGTGATTTGGAGTACAGAGGTGCATCCATTGCCCTAGTAAGCTAAGTTCACTGCCACTTATGTCAAACTACAGCCCAATCCAGCTGCAGGCACACTGTACCATGTACATTCTGTTTGCTTGAGCCCAAGTTAGAAACAGTCCAAGTTAGGAAGGTGCTGAGTTGATTTTTCTCTGCCAGTCCATCTTTATCTTGCAGGGCAAACATGGGCACATTTTGTTTGGATTCCCCATTGTCTTAGCGTATTTCATCCTTCCACTTCGGTGAATGCCAGCTTATAGCTTTGTGGGATGTAGTCACTGCTTAGCCACCATCTAGGATAAGAAGTCCTTGCTCTGTTCATAAGAAATAAAGCAGTGAGGTAATAAAAATTAATAAATAAAATTAATAAAGATAAGTGAATAGAAGAGTCCAAATTTGTCTGGCTAGTCCAAAACTCTAGGGTGGGGAAGATTTCAGCTTAAAGATATTGGACCACACCGCAAAATGCTCCAGTAATGATACAATTCTCTACAACACTTTTATGGGACACTTGAATATAAGCCCTTACTATTAAATTTGGTTTGAGGTTTCCATAAGGGAAAGGGGCCAGCTTGCATTTCAGATGTCATTTGTGTAGGGGAAGCTGGACAAAAAACAGAAAGTTGGCAGCAAAAAGTACCAAGCTTATTTCTCCTTCCTTCCACCCCTCTCCAACGTCTTTGGCTAATCCTCAAACCATGGCAGAAGCTGAACACTGCTTTTCATTGAGTGATATACCTGGCTCTAGAAGAACACGCCCTTGTGGAATTGGCACCCGGGCAATATTTCCATTCCCTCTGTACAACACTTTATTTTAATGCCTTCCAAACTAAAACAAAACCATGAGGATTTGCTACCAAGTTCTGCTCATTATATTGGTTTTATGAGGGTGTGGAGTTTTCTTGCACCATGGCAGGATGGATTTGTCACTGAAACCTAAAATACATCAAGAAAATATAATAGATGGAGACCTTTTCTTCTTTTCTCTCCATCCGGCTTTTTATGGTTTTGATTTGTTTCTTGAATATTTACCACTGCACCCCAAATCAATCCACAACCATTTCATGTGCTTTTTCAGGAATGTGCTCAGCCTTTAGAGCTAGAATAGCATTGGGAAAATCAGGCATCCTGGACTTGTTTTGTGGAAAATACAAAGGATCATAGCAAAAAAGACTACCAGAGAACTCCAAAACTTATTGGGGAAAGTCATTCCAGTGCAGCATGGTTATACCTGTGCCATTTCTAGCCTCTCCTTCCAGATTTTAGGGCTTGTGATTCCAGAAGCCCTGATGGACATACCTCCCCACATGATGGACACATTGTCCCCAAATCGCTAAAGCTGATTGGTTCAATTTTAACCCATTGCTTCTTACTCTGTCTACACTGACAGGCAAAGCAAGTTGTTCCTTTTTCTTTTTTTTTTTCTTTTGCAGCTTTGTATATGCACAAAGACATCTATCATAGATCCCTTCAGTTTCTCTTCTCTAGACTAAACAACCCTACTTCTTTCAATCTTTCTTTCTAAGTCAGATCTTCAATCATTCTGGTTACTTTCCAGCTGGTTTACATCTTTCCTGAAAAACAGTAACCAAAACTGCACATAGTATTAAGATTGAGTCCCTACTAGTGGCAATAAGTGGAAGAATTGTTTCATATTTACAAGCAGTTCTCCCACATTATCCATCACAATATGGTGCTTGTCTCTTTCCCAACACCATGATTATGTTGGATTATGCCCAATATCCAACCTGGTCTAGGCAATCCTCCTCCATCCTCTGGCAACTCAGCCAATCATTCTGCTTAAGGGCAACATCCTGCATGTTTCCTTATTGAAATGCATCTTATTTTTCCTCTACCTTACTCAATCCCCTCTGAAGCCAACAGAAAGAATACACTCTGTACTTACATTGTGATGTGTAATGAGGCTGTGATCCCTCTGCTCTGTAAATGTTCTTCATAAAAGACATGCAACTTGCTACTTAGCTTGCAGGATTTACCAAATGGACATTAGAGGAGGATTTAGAGACATAGTTAAGAAAGCCATGTTCTTGACCCGGATACACCACTCTGCTGTTGCATGGCACTTCATTTTGTTATCCTTGTCAAGAATTTCTGAAGCCTGATTTATTCATGCAGAGATTAGAGTTCATAGGGATATAAGGAAATTACTTTCAGGTCTTACGTACCACAGGGGGGACTGAAATAGTTCCTTGAGCTAGAGGAGAGAATCTCTCTAGTAAATCCATGAAATGTGTGTCTCAAAGGACATCTACTGAGGCCATGAATTTTGAAATTAAACTCACAGTTCCACATAGGGACTCTGTTGACTTTGCCACTTCCCACGCTGTGCAAAGGGCTTTGAGATCCCTGGGTAGGAAGTTGATGTGGGAAACCAAGAAGTTCTCATTCCTTCAGCTGGCTGAAGGCCTGGATTTCAGTTGAAAGGTTTTTATGGTGCATATGTTTTTTAGGGGTGGGGCAGGTTATTCCAAGCTCCCACATGAGTAGAAGACAGGAGTAAAAGCAAATTGAGGCAGATGGTTTGTTTCCCTAAGCTGGCATTCCTAACAAACAGCTGTGTTTGCACAAAGCTTCAATAGACACATGGATGGGGAACAATATAGGTGGAAAGATGTCATATCAGGACTGCCACCTTCCAGCTCCTCCATGGGTTAAAGAGTCCAGCATGGTCCATTGCTCCTCCTCTTTCCCTCTTTCCTAAAAGCCTTGTAATGTGTTTTACAGAAAGTACCTTTTCTCTTCCTTTTGGTGTAATATTAATCTTGGGGGGAAGGGAGGAGGGGTTGGGGGAGGGGACATAGTGTTTTGAGGTTCATATTCCCCTTGCAGTTAATCTCTTTAACAAACCCCTTTAACAAATGAAAGGTCTGACAGGAGGCAGAGTCATTAAAATGAATTAAAATGCATCTAGGAGAGATTAGTAATGAAGCCACTCACCAGACAATGCCCCTTTTCTTCTCCATGTGGACTGCTAGGAAATATCCCAGATTACAGAACAAAAGGGTTTACAGTTGAAAATGCTGATCCTTGAAAGATGCCCTATGTTCTCTTCTCCTGTCCTCGACTTCTCGCTCTACACAACTACATCTGCAGCCAAGAGATTCAAGCATAAGCTCCTCAGGGGGAGGGTCAGAGGGATTAGATTTAAGTACCATCAAGCTTGCAAACCCTCACACACACTGAGGACAGGTCAGCAGACAGCGACGGTGAGCCCAGCAGTACATGATAGTGTCTACCGTGCTGGTGTGGTGAGACACCCAAACACATCCACTCCCACTGAGTACCAGAGGAGGTTCAGCCACGTCCAAGGGATAAAGCTAGAGAGTATGGCACAGGAGGGGGTGAGGATGGGGTCAGCAATGAATGATGTACACAAGCTGTAGATGAGAATTTTGGGTTGGGGCGGGAGAGGGTGGGGAGGGGAAGAACAAGAGCAGTCACCAGTGCATTGGTGACAAGGGGGAAACAGACAATGGTAATGAGAAATGCAGCTGTAGGGAGAGAAACTAACTGGGGTTCGAAAGTAGGTTTTCCTAACTCATGCAGTGGTCATTCAGTGTTACAAAGGAGGCTATATAGATCCTCTTTGCTTCAAGTAATTTGTTATTTAGCTGAAACTATGCTGTTTTCTGGTCCATCATGGAGAGACACCCCAAAGACAAAGCTAAATACCATATGTGACAACGCTAACAGAGAGAGAGATATCCAGATGATGTTTTCATCCAGCTTCTGTTGAAGGCAGAGCCATGTGACCAGGTATGGGAGTGTAGCCTGTGCTCTCAGGTGTCAGTCAGCTTGGGATACACATGTGCATCTTATCACCAGCAGCAAAAGAGACAAGACAAAATCCAGTGGGCTAAAGCTGGTCTGGTCTGCAGGGCTCAAGCCTTCACAGAAAGTGTTGAGAGGTCAGCAAATCAACAGGAGGTTGAAAACAACTTCCCTAAGTGAAAAATAGAGCAAGAGATAGATAAAAGATGGATAACTGGGGAGGGGGGGAGGATCAGATTTTAAAATCTCCTAAGATTTTAAAAATATTGTTCTCACCATGGAGAGGGCTCTCCACCACTGTTAATATAAGTTCTTTCCGGGGGAAAAAGGTGCAGAAGTTCCCTATTCATCCAGCCACCGCATTTGCAGTTTTTAGATACCAAAGCAAAACCACCTTCTACTTCCTAAGGTGACAAAATAATAACAAGAAAAATATGTTTAGTTTTGAACAGTTGAATTCAGCTGATAGAGCCTTGGTTTCCCAACTAGCCCACATTTCTGTCTGGAAAATTGCAGCTTCTGTATCTCAGGTCAAGGTTATTGATGAAAAAAAAGTCTCATCTGCAGCTGGAAACTCAGCAAAACTTCCAGGGAAATAAAAAGCCGTAATAAGCTACTCCACTGACATGAATGAAACCCTGATCTATGTCAGCCAAGACTATATCCTAAAGTTTGCTGCTGACAGAAAAACAATGAGGTAGTGAATTGATGAGGGACCCATTTCACTTGTGGTCTGCAGAGTTATTATATCAAAATATGTCCGGCAGAGTTTAATAGTGTCAGCATTTAATGTTCAGCATAATGTCATTCCTACAGACCAAGACAGACACTTCCCATAGGTAATTAATCTTTTACAAGCAATTTAGCCATCGTAAGCAAAAAAGGATGAAATGTATTAATGGGGGGAAAGGCTAGGGGCAAACTATGCATGGAGAAACATTTCTCTGCATTAGTCCCACAAAATTACAAGTGAGTTACAGCTGATAGATTTAGGACAGTTCCTGTTGAGTAATTGTATTCCATGAGGGTTTTCAATACAATGTGATATTCATTTTCACTTTATACAGTAGAGACAATAATGGCTACAAGTGCACAGGCTGTCTTGCTGGGAGGAATAAAACTGTGATTGTTTAACATCTGACTTTTCTCACACAGTTACAGCCTTTAGATTTTAGGTATATTTTGCACATATCTCAGACTTGGATGGTTGGGGGATTTTATACTCCAAGAATCTAACTCTAAAAAATGCAGGCTCTAAAGACCCATTGTCAAATGAAACACATTTCCCTCATTTGATTTGTTTTTTCCTCTCTTACAATATCAGCTTTCACTACAGAAATGCAGACAACCCCATGTTTGGGTAGAGAAATTAAACGACCAGCACACGCAGGATGCACAGCTGCCAGCCTGGGCTCCCAAAATCCAAATCCCAAAACAGGAACTTTTGTGTGCACTTCTGAAAACCTGGACATCCCTGTAAATGACTCTCCATTCTGCAGGACTTTATACTGTTGTTTGTTGCTTTGGCATCTGATCACAGTTCTGCTGTGTCCTTCTGGGACTTTCCTGGTGTCTCAGACAAGAATAACAACAACAAACCCAACAAGCCAAGCAAAGAGAGAGTTTGAACTTTCTCCTGGAGAAGACAGTATGGCTATTCCTGGATTTTGCCTGCCAGCTGCCTCCTGTCTCAGAAATGAACTCTCCTTCCTTCTGCTCCCCAGAGACACACCACGCTTGCCTATGACGTGACTGCAGTTAACCACATCCACCTGCCAGGGTGACTCTACTTCCTTACAAAGGACACAGCATCTGAGCTGAAGGTGGGATAGGAGGCAAGTCCAGCAGTGTCTAGCAAAAACTTTCTGAAGGGTTTTCTCTCCATCAGGAAAGCTGTGGGTTCATTCTGATCGGGAAGTAATTAGGGGCTTTCTCATGTGAAAAAGGTGGATCATTTTATTATGTTTATACGCTATATTTCATTTTAGGGAGAAAACTGATTGCCCCAAATATTGTTGTGGTTTCCTGCCATGAAACACTGAATTATTTCTTCCTTCATACTTCAGAAAATTAAAACATATATTTAAACACTACCTTTTTTTCTGTTTTGCTAGGGGAGGAAAAAAGTGTGTAAAAATCAGGTTAAGAAGACTTTGATTTTTTTAAACAAAGAGTTGCACCATTATGGCAAAATGGATTTTTTTTTATTATTATTATTTTTTTTACTTTTTAAAGAAAAATCCATCTTTCAAGTCCTTTGACTTAGAGAAATACTGAGTTTCAACAGATTTATCTTCTTTAAGTGTCTCCAGGTTAACTACTCTGGACTTTGCTCTTTTGCACCTCTCCAGGAAGATAATAAATTCTGTCAGTTTTGCTTCTAGGCTTGTAGGGACCAGCAATAAAACATTCCAAACCATCTTGGTGGCCTGGGAACATAAGCCCTCCATCCACTCCCTGGGCTACAAACCCTTTCGACCATTTCCCTTCTATTCTTGTAAATTCCTGCTACGTGCTGTTCGCAGTAGCTCTGCAAGAGATGACACTAGTGCTCCTTTCTCTCTGTTGCTGTGTCTTAAGGTGCAAGTTACCATCACAGTTTTCCCTGTGGGTGAAACAAAATACCTTTGTTGTGTGTGAGAAGAGGCATCCTCACGCTGCTGCCTGTACCACAGTGAGAGCCCTGGTCACTTCAGCTGCCAAGTTTTCTTAGAGCTTTTAGGAGTGTTTTTTAGGAGAGGAGCTGTGCTCCTCTCGCAGATGGGAGGCAAACCAGGACTCAGAAAGTCCTGGGAATGGCACGGACAGAAGGGCACACACAGAGCCGTGCGTGCACAGAAAGAGCTGAGTAGCAGAGGCTTTGCTTCTTTAGGAAACCAGGCTTAAAACAACCAGTAAACCCCACACACCCAGCGCAAATCATATAACTGATGCCAGAACTTCTGAACCTATTTTTAGAGCATTATGCTTAGGCCCAGCATTAGCTGAGGGTCTTGTTGCTCATCTGAAACCATTAAGCTGTTCCCCTTGTGAACTCTAATCAACATCTGAACCTGCATATCCTGAGCATAATGTGTCACCTTCCCCACTCTTGGGAAATGAAGCCCTCCAATGAGTGCTGAGGGGATGAAATATGGATTGCAGATGTTGAACCAGGAAAGGGCACAGAAACAAGTTTGTGGAGCAAAAACACAACTTCCAAAACCTGTTTCCCTTTGACATTTCAGTCAGCTGTTCCACAAGTCTTCGGTGAAAAAAAGGATTGTTATTTCTTCCCTTCTTCTTCCTCCCCCTTTTCAATTTTTTTTATTTTTGGACAGTTATTTATTCTCTTTTATCGCTAATTGTTTATTCTCTGTGCTTTAACATCTGCATATGTTTTGGAAGTCATCTCCAAAGTTTAGTTTTGTCCTTGCCTGTTGAAATGTGGTAACCTTAAGTAGATCCGCTGTGGTGCAGGCACAGAAAACATTGGGCTGTTCTGGACCCTATGCATTTGTTTGGTTTAACTCAGATTCATCTTGTATAGGCAATAATTCTAGAGGACACTGAAGGACACAGCTGGGCATGTGTTGCATGCATCCAGGGCCCGCAAAGGCTCCTGAGCTGGTCAGGTGTTCCCACTCACACAATCCAAAAGCAAGACTCTAGCTGAAGGCATATTGAGCAGAGCAGGCTCTGGAGCCCAAGCAAGTCATTAGCAGTCTTTCAACTGACTTTGAACCAGGTCTCTGAGACCCAGTCTGTTTTATATGGTGGAATGTGGAAAAACAACCACTGCAGCTAATAAAAGGAATAGGAACAAAGCAGTGCTCCTGTGAGCCTGCCAGCCTTGGCTTCTCCTGTCCCTTTGGTGCCTGCAACTGGTCAGACTGCACCCCTTCCCCACTTGACTCCTGTAATTTTCCAACCAATTGAAGTATGACCTGTAACTTCCCCTTTTACATCACTCATGAATTTGAATGCCTCCTAATTTTAGTTGCACCTTATAAATCCAATGGAAGTGATTGTGTGATCATAAAACCTTGGACTGACTCCCAGAGGAGCTACTCTGGTTGTGAGCAATACGCCTGACACCAAAAATGGGTCCCTTTGGAACTAACCCACAGGCACACACCCTGCACACTCTGTACATGAGGACACACTCACACACACCCACATAAACTAAAGCTACACTAAAAGCTGAAGCTGGAGGTATGAACCATGACTGCGCACATGCAGCTTCCATATCATACACATGTTTTTCAGCCTCTGTCCATTTCACAGCCAGATCTCTCTGGACAACTTCACACTTTCCTAAATAAAGAGCATTTAAAAATAGCTCTCTTGAAGGCTCCCCTGAATAAAAAAGATCAGGACTGAGGGCTGTTACAGATCAGAGGAGCAGAGAGAAAAGGTGCTGCCTTTCCAGCCTCACGGCCTGTCACACACACAGAAGCATCAGCAGTAGGTGCAGGTAGCTGGAGGCTGACGTTTATTTTGGCACCTGACAAGGTGACTTCGTTGTTGGGATCTGGATCTGGGTTTGGCCAGCAAACTGTGCTGGTAGGACAGCATCCAGACCAATGCAATAAGCCGTGTCTTTAGGGAAGCCAAAAGAAAAGACAAAAAAGACCACACACAACTAGGGGATTTTACAGGAGAGTGTGGAGGGGTTTTCTTCTTCTTTTTTTTTTTTTTTTTTTTTTTTTTTTGTTTTTTTTTTTTTTTTTTTTGGCTTTTTGGAGGATGGGATGGGGTTGTTTTTCTGTTTTAAACTACTTTCCTTAATTTTTTCCTCTTTGTGAAAATACTTAGGGCCTTGAGAAAAGATTTGAGTCATTATGAAAATGTAATTCTATCTCACGATGCAGCTGTAGTGAGCCAGGGCAGCTAGATCTGGGGGAGTCAGCAAATCAGGCTCTCTGATTAGGAAGCAGGGAGGCCTTTGGTCAAATTTAATAAAAATAGACTTGTTATATTTGGAACATTTTATCTGAGAACATGTTGTCTCTTCAATGTCTTGTAGCTGCTAGTCAGGCAGTGGGACACTTCCTGTGAGAAGGACAGGCTCTCCAGAAGACTCAGAGATGTGGCTGGGAGGGATTCACAGCCACTGAGGGTAGAAGGAGCCATTAAGATGATTTCTGGCTGTCACAAAACCTTGTTCAGGCTGAGAGAAAAGGTTAACTTCTATGTAGTATGAGTTATCTGCAGTAATCTCTCTCCCTCCAATAGCAGAGGGGAAAAAACCCTTTTGCTTGTCTCATTTGTTAGCTAAAAGCAAAGTAAAACACACCCCATGATATTTACAGATTAGGTTTTAGACAATTGACTAGTCTCCCTTGTCCCTGGTGAATCACTGCTATTGATTTAGTGAGCTTTAATGCAGCAAATAAACAGCAGAATTCAGCCCAGATAAAACCATCAAAATCACCAGGAAATACTCAGGTCTTTGCAGTGGTGTTGCCAGCCTGGAACAATGATGGACAGAGACTCCCCAGTATTCCAGTTCTGGGGCAAATAAGAAAAGATTTGCACAGCACTTAGCAGGTCTAAGTGATTGTCTATTGAACGGAGAAACAGTCAAGGAGACAGCGATGCAGTGGACTTTTAAATTTGTACAGAACGTTATAATTTCTCTTAATTCTTTGCTCATGACTCTCCATCTGAAATGCTTTGGACAGTTATGGGTCCCAGTATGAAAGAAACTTAGAGTAGGTGAAGAAGAGTCAGTAGAGAGCTTCTCAGATAGCATGTCCAAGAACGGGCAGAGGCAGGAGGCTGGACTTGAGGCCTCCACCAGTTTCAGAGCATAAGAGGCAGGCTAGTGAACATCCTTTAATAGGAGGAATCTATCTTCCCAGACCTCGAAACCCCCATTGGATAGATTGTGCTGGATTCCACTGGAGAACTTCCAAAAGGAGATTTTTCTTGTCTGATCCTGTTTCTGTTGTCTGTCATGACAGATCTTCATGCAGCCTGTATCTCCTATGTCTCAGTCGTGTTTAGCCAGGAGCCATCTCTCTAGACTTGCCATCCACTCTGATCTCACAAACTCCAGGAGGTCTCCTTTCAGAAGTGTCCTTGTAGAAACTCTCCTGTGAAAACTTCTTTGATTAAGATAAAACTCTGACAAGCAACTGTGATTCTTCCTTAGAAAACAACACTAAGCTAAAGGCAAACAAACAGTGTTTCATCTCATGATAGATAGTATCCACTGTAAGGTGCTTCTTTGCTCTTACTTTATTTTACAAAGATGTCCAAAATGGAAAGACCATGATAAATTCTTTTTTATACAGTTATATCTGATAGCAGAGGTCTCAACTGAATCTTTCAGTATGTTTACTCCTCAGAGACTCTATGACCTTCAGGCGTAAAGTACTGGACTTCTTTTGGAGTTCGGGACTTTCTCTAATCTGCAGTTGCAATTGTCTGCTGGATTCTTAATACCATATATGAACAGACATACTAACAACTTTCCCTCCCTTCTCTTTCCTGTCTCTTTTTATCTGAGCAGTCTGAAACGTCCATCACCTGAAGGTATAAAAATGGTTGCTGATAAAACTGATGGTGTATATTTTCATCTGTTGTTTTCTTGCACTCAGACATTCTGCCTGTTTAGAGTTAATTGTACCTTGGCTTTACTTCTCACAAAGGGCCCAAAGGACTTTGACCTTTGGCACTTACACAGGTTTTTTACTGTAGTCTTATGCACATGGATTATGCAGCATGTGTGGAAAGGAAGTAGTTGGATGAACCTGGCTTTGGAAGTCATGAACTCCAGAGCATGTACTGGGATCTAAGGAGACCCTAAGAATTCAGCATTTCCATCTCATTTTGCAACATGAGTATCACCATTCTGATACAAAGCACCTACAGACTTAATCTACCCTTGGGTGAAATGAATTCTCTCATAACTGTAGCTTAAACCAAATAATTGTATGCACTGTAGACACTTGACACAGTGGGGTAGATTTAATAAACCAGAGCTGCACAGACCATTCCTGTGGTTTAGCTTTAGAACCTCTCTATCGAAAACTAAGGAAATGAAGAGTTAAAAAGGAAATCCACATGTGTTTATAGCCAAATGGACTGTAATGAACGTGTGAAATGAATTACCAAGGAGAGTCTTTGGTAAATTATGGTTTAAGCAAAAAGGCCAGTCAAAAAAAAAAAAAAAAAAAAAAAAAAANAAAAAAAAAAACAAAAAAAAAAAAAAAAAAAAAAAAAAAAAAAAAAAAACAGATTGAATGAGAAAATGAAAGGCATAAAGTTCAGAGGGTGACAGTTACAGGCAGCTGACAGGCTTGTCAGAACCAGCATACTTCTTCCCTAGAGTGACTCATGGTTTTCACGTGTGTCCTCTCAGAAAGAGAGCAGACCACCTATGTGATGCTGAACTTCCCCTCCACTGCATAGATGTGCCCATACACTTCTAATCAGAAAGCTGTGTGGTCTAGGATTTCAAGGGGGAAATAAAAATTGGATTCAAAAACCTGAGTTTTAATCCCAGTGGTTCCCAGAAGCTCATTGCACCAAACCTGAGAAAGTCACTTGCTTCTAGCTGCAATTAAGGAATATGAGACTTTCAGGGAACCATGTTTTCTAATGAGTAGATCTTTCTTGTTTCCCTGAGGAGGGCAATAAATACAAAATGGGCCTGTTTAGATGGTCCATCTTTATGTTTGCATTCATCTGCTGGTTTGCTTTCTTGCTTTGTCAAGTGGTACAGGTTGCAGGTAGTTCAACTAGGAAGATCTTGTTCCTGAGGGCCTGGGAATAACCAGA
>VXBX01003639.1:720536-791212 GCA_013400415.1 Scytalopus superciliaris | reverse complement strand
CGGGAAAAAAAAAAAAAAAAAAAAAAAAAAAAAAAAAAAAAAGAAAGATTTTAAGAGATGCTCAGTTTCATGTACAAAACTTCTTCCTAAAGATTTGGTTGCTGGTCCTTGTAAGCCAGCCACAGATCTTAAAACTACCACAGCCATCTACCTTTGCCCTACTTACCTGACTCTCTTGGAGTCAATCAGAGCTGCTTACCCAAAGTCCTGAGCTCCTTGTTGTTGCTGATGGCTAAAACCTTGTGAAAGTCCCAAATGAAGCAGGATAAGAGACATTTACTACTCTTTCATGCTAAGGCAATCTTGTTCCTCTTCAGTGCTTTCCCCAGGCTAGTTTTGAACAGCTGAGTAATAGGAAATTTTCATCCCTGCAGATTATAAGGCTGCAGACTGACATCTTCTTGTCCTGGCTTAGCAATGTTGTCTTGTTAATCCAAACTGCCTTTACTCCAGCTTTACATCATTTTCTTGAAACTGATGACCTCCAGAAATATACAGGTGGCTTCTCTGGCTGACATACATTGGAGGCTCCTGGGCATGCTAAGGCTCATAGTATGTGAGAGTCACTGGAGGCAGAGATGGTGCCAGGCTTCTATTTGTGTTGGAAAGGACAATTGTTTCTCAGGGTACTTTTTTGCATCATGCAAAATATGAATTTCTTCAAAACTTCCATCCATGGAAGAAAGAAAGTTTTTCCAACTGAAAACACGAAAAGTTTCCATTAAATGCCAGATTGTGTGATATGAAGCACTGATGGCCCTCTGGCCACAGCTGCTTCTGTTTAGTCATAGTGTGAGCAAAAAGACACTCAAATAACACATTTGCACTGGAACAGCCCTTGCTGTAACTTGTGTTACTGCAGCTGGACTCACATCAAAACCCAATGCACCGTGTGGAAAGCAATTACCCACTGCAAAATGGTGGAATGAAAAGCACTCCTCAATATCCCCTTTCTTAATGGTGCTGAACCAGATCCGGCAACTCAACAAAATACTTGAGACTCTTTCTCTCTTCCCCCTCCTTCTCCTTCTTTCCCTCTTTTCCTCTGTTGTTCAAGTTGCATAGCAAAGATCCATCAGGCATGCTAAGCTGAGAGCAATTTTACCAGAGCTTTTATCGGCCCATTCAGGTTTTTGACTGGCCTGGCAAGACTTGTGTAACTCCTTGTAAAACTTCGAGGACCCTGGTTAGTGGCCACATTGCACTAATTTACAGGATATAAACAGATATTTTGAGACCAGCCATGAGATATGGGGAGGATTCAGCTAAGCTTCTTGCACAGACTCTGGGGCCCAGCTGGTGGCCAGACCTAACCCGGACACATAGTTTTGAATCTGGGAAGGGATGTGTCTGGGAGCTTTGGGAGCAAAAGACTGCAGAACCCACAGCAGAAAAAAATCACTATGTGCAGCCTTTTATAAGAAACGAGTGAATAAAGTGTTAGAGGTCCTGTTTCACAAAACAGGTGTTTGTTTTTCTTCATCAAAACACACGCATGAGAAAACAAATTTCTGTAGACTAAAATGACAGCCTTGTGATGCAAAGGAGGGAGTTTGCTGAAACTGATTTTTGTCCAATGATGTGCCTTATCTGGGAGGTGCAGCCTGTCAAGTTCAAGTGAAATTAGATCATTGATTTTCTGCTGCAGGAAGCACAGCAAGATTTCCCAGCAGCCAGGAGGATGGTTTGTTTGATTTGACAATTTTTTATTAGTAGAATTCATATTTTCCTTTACTGTTAAGATTTATGTCAGAATACAATGCCATTTGTAATCCACATAATTTATAGCCTCTTTTTTTTTTCCCAGTTGTTCCACTTATTTTGTTTCCCATGTACCTATGGGAAGGAACCCTGCATTCAGAATAAAACATCTCCATTCAGTAGCTTGGGATCTTGTTTTGCCACCTTTAATACTTCTCTGTCACCTATTAGCAGGCTAGTGGCCTATCAAAAACCTACACCTCATCCTAGATGACACACGACCTCAACTGAAAAGGTTGATATTTACCCCCACAATAAAAATATGCAATATGGATGTGGTATACAAAGAAAAGAGGACACAGAATTAGCACTCCACATGGAGAGATATTCAAGTCACCAACTTCAGAGACCGCCCCTTGCTGTCCTTCACTGCTGCCATCTCAGCATGCACCATGAAAACATTCAGATTTCCCAGTCCATAGCAATTGCTGGTTTGCCAAGAGTATAAGTCTTGATGTAGCCTTACCCCAAAGGGCAACACTTGTAGACACCAACCAATATGGCATACAAACCCTATGGCTGTGACAGAGTATGTGCCACCCACTACAAGTGATAACCCGGAATGACAATTTTCTGAGCACGCAAATGTTGTGATAACTAACTGGTGAGTATGACGTGGATCTGCTTTTTCTGAACCACTGTAGAAGCAGTGGCTGGTCAATATCAGGGGTATCTCCCCACTGAGAAGTGACTGTGTGATGGTTAGGCACAGCCAACATCAGTGAAGACCCATGGAAGATGCTAAAAGCATTTTAAAAAAACAGGACATGAAGAGTACATCCCTGCACTTGGGAGGTGGATACTCAGCAGTTTTGGGGACAAGGCAGAGAGTAAAGAAGAGGAGTGTGTTTCAAAAGTTGCCATCGAGAAGCCCTGTTGTATAAGTGAACAACAATTTGAGGGGGGTTAAAAGGGAAGCATGCTGGGAAAGCAGAAGGCACTAGCGAGAAGCGCAGTGAACAAGCACGCTAATTGCAAGAGCAGCAAGGAAAATATGACAGGGAAAAGAGTCCAGGGGAAGCCAGAGGGGCCCCATCAGACTGCTGTTTGGTCGGGTGCAAATGGTTTCAGCAGAGGCAGCTCGCAGCTGTAGGGAGCAGGTGCAAGGGCAGACGGATGCTGCCCTGAACCTGGGGAGAAGGCTGTAGGCAGGAAGGAAACCGGTTTTCCCAAGTCCCAAACAAGAGCACGCGAAAAAAGAACAAGAAAGGAGAGCAACATTCAGACAGAGGAGAAACAGTTCTGTCACTCTCCACTTCAGGAGCATGATGGGCAGATGAAAGATGAATTTACTTCAGCCAGTCCTGTCAGATGTTTCTGAGCTGTGGGACTTATCAGCTGTCAGACCAGAAAAGAATAAGTTAAACAAAAAGCTTTCACAACCCTCATTCCCAAATCTGTGCGTCATAGCGTGCCACGAAATATGATTTCTGGCTTTTTCTTTTTTCTTTTTTTTTTTTACCCCCTTTTCTCTGCTACTACTAAATACTTTTCCCTTTCTCTCACTGGACAGCTGGAGGGAATCCAGACGGCTGCTGTTCTTGTGGCTGCACATTGAATGCAATGCAGGGATGCTTGCAGATGGCTTTCCAAGTACCAAACACAATGGTAGCAAGGGGCAATCTGTGTGTGGGGAGCAGAGGGCTTTCTCTGGACTGAAATGGCAGGGGCAATGACAGTGTGGGAATTTTGGGCTTCCTGTCTCTGCATTCTTCTATTATCTGCCTCAAAACTTTCCACTTCTCTTCCCCTGCACCACCTCCTTTCAAGGGCCAGCCTGTTCAAATGGGTGCCACCACACAAAGCCCGGATGTCTCTGTACAGCAGTCTCCCCAGTGGATTCAGCTGGTGGCTCGTTCTAATTAATTCTTTTTAAGCTGGAGTCTGGAGGTAATTGCCAGTCCAGATACTCTTGACTAGCTCAGATGAATACTCAGTACTGGGCTGGAAGAGAAGGAGGTAAAAGGAGATCTGCTGTGACAGACCAACACCCCACTGATGCTCCCAAACCAACATGTAGATTGAGTCCTGAGGACTCCTGAGGACTCTTGTAATTGAATTATCCAATGATCCAGTGAAATGTCTTCTCTGCAACAGAGGCCTGGAGCAGGTTCCTGGGGAACAGGACTTGCATGGAGTGGTTCTTCCCATGCACAGTTCATGTCTCAGCAGATAAATCCCACACAAGCACCTCTGAACCACAGGCTGCTCAAACTTTTAATCATCCCTGACTCTTCTGATAGCATTTTAAGGTTATTTTCTAGATTATCCCTCTCTGAGTGTCCAAGAGGGTCTGAATAGCAGGGTTCAAAGAGCAGAAACAGGTTAACAGCTTGACTCAATGGGGAGACTGGCTTGAGGAGAGAAACCAAACCTCACATTCTTTATCCAACAGACACAAAAGGGGTCATGCTTCCTTCCAGTTTATCATGGCTTTATGGATCACTAAACATCAACTCAGCTACTATATCACTCTACATCAGCAGTCTCAGCGTAACAAACACAAGGGAATTTGGAAGGGCAACCTATGTAAAAGAAGGATCTCAGATAAGCTGTGTTACTCTTTGCTTAGTTCAGGCCAACAGGAAACACCTAGGTGGTTCTTTTAGTTCTGCTGATGCCTGGTAACTTGCCATTATCATTTGATTATGACCATCACACTCACCCTGTGGACTTGGTTGACATGTTTCCTTTCTTGTTTTTCTCTGCACTTTGGCTGTGTCTTTGCATCCTGTCCCTGGTTTGTTTCTGTCAATTCTTTAAACAGCTGCTGGGTTCTGCTCCAGAGGTGGCTGCATTCCAGCAGTGGGGAATGTGACTCCTGACATATGGGAGAGCTGGTGCCGTGTGTCAGGAACTGTGAAGCTGAGAGATGTGACACATCCAGGTCAGCTTGTCAGCACTGTGCAGCCCCAGAAAAGGTCCCAGTTTGGACATCCATTTTATTATCTTCACGTGCTTCAGCTTGGTTTCTAGCAACAGTTCCTTGTGTTCATTTCCCGGCCTTTAACTTGAGTCATGCCCTCTGAAAGTCTCAGCAGTTGCTGTCCACTGAATAGGCTTCATATGTTAAATCCCATGCTGGAAATGACCCTCAATTGCAAGCAGCACCAGAGTACAGAGCTGCTGAGTGTGATCCTGGTGTCAAGTATCCAAGCAGCTGGGATGCTCTTTGCCTTCCCCATGCTGTGTTAGGAAGGGTCATGCTGCATTTGCCACGCTGGGTTGGGTCCCCATTTTCAAAATATTTTCTGGGCTTCTCAGGAATCTCCCTCTGGCTCCCTCGTTATTGGCAGGCACTTCACCACATCCCTCTGCTTTCTCTCTTGCAGTCAGCTGGTGCCAATGCCCTCTACAAAGAAGGACATCTTCACCCATTCACTGCTGCCCCTTGTGTTGAACAGGTTCCAGTGCATCTGAAGCCTCCTCTGCTTTTTTCTCAGGACAGAAACAGGATGTTGGCTGTGCAGGAAAGCATCTGTGGGTTTGCAGTATTCAATTTTTTCTCTGCTGTTTCACAGGCCATCTTCTGAGTTCTCATGAACCAGCAGTGGTTTGTGAACCATCAGCTGGAAGAGTCAGCAGTAGAGAATATAATCTATGACTCAATTTCCCACAACTCTACTCCTTTGGTGCCAGTACTGACCAGTGACAGTATCATGAACTCCAAACCTCTATACCCTACTCACAAGCTGTGGACAGTGATGCTACTGGCACAGAGTAACATCCCACCGTGGTGAGGAGGCTGAGAACATGCCAGCAGAGCTGATGCCACTATATCCTCCCCCCTTTCAACAGCTGCTTACATGACCCCTCTGCTTAGTTCTTTTTCCAAACCATTCAGCCTCACCAACAAAGCTCATCAGTTAAGCCTCAGAGAGCATCATCTGCTTCTCCCAAGGAGTTGCATGGCCATTCCCATGGATTAATATCCACATTCCACTGAAAAATCAGCCTATAATCAGGACACTTCGGGCACACCACGTAGCAGACTCACGAAAGCTGTTGCTGGCCTCAACTCAGCTTGAGGGGAGAGGAGGAAAAGGATCTTCGGCTTGGCCCACAAAACAGGCCCTCCTGACATTCTGTAGGGCCAGGAACAGACTTTGCTCAGATGATCCCAATGCCAGGACACATAGCAGAGAAATAAGCCTCAACAGCACAGTCAGAACAGGGTCTACGCTCCATGCACCTGGAATATGCTCTAAATTGCTGCAAGTTCAACAAGCATCATTGTGCTAGCCAAAAAGGATTGTGATCCCCAAGCACTGGAGTGGCAACCCACAGAAACTGTGTGGGGTGGAAATCCAGTTCTGCAGAATGAAAGAAAATAAGTTTTCTTTCTTTTCAGCAGAACATGTTTCCTACGCTTCCCTTCTGTCCTTTAGCTGGAATAGAGTAGAATGGGACAGTCTGTGTGTGCTCTACGTCAGAACAATGAGGACATTTCTTTGGGAATGAGAAAGAAATTCACATCAAATTCAAAAGGAAAGACTGTTGGAATAGCCCAAAGTGCAGCTGTAAGCCAGAGATACAACCAGCCTCAAGGAACAAGGCAGAGGGCAAGACAATAAAGCACAGAATGAGGAGTCTGCACTTAGCTATCCACCACCTACTAATGCCACTAAAACCCAACCCACCAAACTTTTACAGAAGGAAGAAACTCATATGCCTAGTCAGAGCCATTTCTTTGCACATTTCAACATGATCCTCTCCTTCTCTGAACCAGCAAAGCCTCTTCTGTCTCATTATTCTCTCAAGTAATACCTCTACAAACTCTACTGCTTCCATATTTCTCTCTCCTCTGTTCATTCCCCTGCATGGTGAGTGGCAAAGCCCTAAGCTCCAAAGATAATGCTGTGCCAAAGCATTATACATGGCTATGTCTGGACACAAAACATTTCTCTCTGATCCTCAGCAATATTGTCTAAATATGTCACTGCTTGCATGGAGACAGGACTTCTCAACCCTTTTATGATACAGGACAGGGCTTTTGCTCACCCAAAGAAGCTGAGACACAATAGAACCTATCCAAAGCAATTTAAAACAGCACCTAAAACAGACTTTAAGTCTTACTGTGATGTTGAAGTTCAAGAGAGCTACTGAAATTTTCTGCCATCAAGGGTTTTGGGGAACTTGAATAACATCTAGGTTTGCTGGAAGGGCTGATGGTCATACTTTGCCTTGCAGTCTTAAACACACTAGAGCTGGGAGGTTATGAACATCTTCTGGACACTGTTGTATTCAGGTACACAAGGAGAAGCTTAACTTCAAGACAGCCACAAAGCCAAGCAGAAGCACCTCTGGTACAAACAGAGATGGAAAAAATATAATATCAGTCAGAACTAATTGGAAGCTCTCCTGGACTAAAAGGCTGAGCAGCACAGGATTTTTCATGTGCCAGAAAAACCCCAGAGAGCAGTAGCACCTGTGTCTTATCTTAAAATTGTTTTTATACTACTGGAATGTATACAGATGAAACACAACTCAGTATCACAAACTAGCAACAGAGATGTTCATGATACAAACACGATTATTATTACATTATGCATACAGCAAGAACAAGAGGCTGAAACTACTAAAGGAAAAGTGTAAATTGAAACTATCAGCACAAGCCACAAGCTGCTGATCTGTGTTTACTACAGCAATGATGAAAACATCACTGCTTGCTCACTCTTAAATATGTGCAAAATCTTGCCAGAGGTAAAGTTGGTGCTATAGTGATGCACCTGTAGTGGTGTCAGTGCCATACAGTTTTTCTCTCATCCATGAAGAAACATGCTATTTCACACCAAAGGATCAGAAGATTAACTGTACAGCTATTGCAGAGTCTACAAGAAAACAATAAACTACAGCACAGTGCTGTTCTTGTTGTTGAGCCAAATGGCAGTAATTTCTTTGCTTGCCAATGAAATCAATCCTACATCTACAGGGCTGTTTTCCTGGGCCAGAATGCTCAAGCATGATATTAGACAGCCAGAGATGCTGAGGGGCTTTTTAGTGTACCAAGCCAACACAAGGCTAAATTGCAGTTTATGCATTATTTTTCCTGGCTTGTCTATACATTGGCTTATTGAACTGTGAACATCATCACCTGCCAGAGTGGAGGAGATGTTTTCACAGACAGGTCACCTAATTTATATTTCCTAGATTCATGGATTTTAGGACCACTACAATAAACTATTCCAGTTTTCTTAGTAGTAAAGACTAAAATCAAGAGGGGTGTAAAATTTCAATGCCATTGCAAGTAGGACAAAAGCACACCTCTACAACTGCAAGAGGGCATTACAGATGCCTAAACAAAGCAGATTAATAGGAGATGATTGTAGCTTGGCCCTCATAATGGAAGGCTGAAAGCAGACAGGCTCGTAAGAAAGAAAACTAAGCCCTTCACATAATTAGTCATTGAACAGTTCATGTCTGACACCAGAAACTGAGAAAACGGAAAGCTTGCATGGATTTAATAACTGAATGGATAGATTAATGGGAAAACAATTCATTGAGGAATCCTACTCACAGATATGGCACCTCTGAGCCACCAGATGCTAGCAGAGTTACCTATAGTGCATCTCCCTTCACCAGACACCCATTGTTGGCTTCTGTCAGAGAGGATTTTGAGCAGCTGGACTTTTGGTTTGATGTGGCTCAGTCTCTCTTATGCAAAAACCAGTGACAGGCCACACTGAATTTTCAGGACCGTTCTGAGCCTGAGATCAGACTTTTCATCTCTATTGGAGGCAGTGGATCTGCTGGCATAGTCCAAGGTTGTTCTGAATCTGGGACTGGGGCATCATGTGTTCCATCAGGGTTGATCCCTACTTCCCCCAGAAGTGGCTGAACACATGTGAAGTTGGGTTGATCTGGGATCATCCTCCCAGTCATTTCCAAAACCACACTTCAGAGCAGTGCAGATCCATCCCTAGGGACCTGTGCTCCTCTGAAGTACAAACCCTTCATATCAGCTGTCTTCTAGCCTTGGAAAAATACTTAAGGTGCTTAAGTGTGAAACCAAGCGAGTCTTCCCCTTCGTTCCTGCCAGGAAGTGCTCCAGAGGGGTGAAATTTGTTTTTCCGATTAAACTTCACGCAGCACGACCTTTGCCATCTCCAAGCCAGGTCAGGCTGATTAATGGGCTGTCGTCCCAGCACAATAAGGACCAGAGGGTGTGAGTTTGCTAGGACATTCTCCTAACAGCTTCTGCAGAAGACTCACTCTTGGGTTGCTCTGCACCATTAACCAAAGAACCTGAGGGTCTTTAATTTATCAGGTGGGAAGTGAGGATAATTACTTTTCAAGCAGCCAATATACCCGACGTGCACTCACAGCGGAAGCAAAGCCGGGAAGTTGGGGGATTCAGACACTGTTTACATTCCGGTGAAACTGGATCTCAGAGCTATACACCAAAATTAGGAAGGGAGTGTCGGACTGGGATGGAGAGGAGGACAGGCTGTTATATAGAGTGACTGACAGATTAATCTAATAGTCTGGACTCTGAGGCTCCACAGGTGTTCAGACCAGTGATCAGACCAGCCAAATTTGCAGACAATAAATCCAAAACCTGCATGGGGCCATCGTGACTAATTTTGCTAAGGGCAATGTCAGGTGTGCAATAGGATACAGGGCCCCCTCCCCCACGAGGACTGAAAGGATCTAGTGAATATTGAGAGCATTTTGAAAAATTAATTTCTTGCTCCTTTCCTACCTCTCTCTGGTTTTGATATCACACTTTATTGTCAGGATCTTTGGTCATTACGTAAACACAAGAGAATCAAAGCCCAAAGGGGGACAACACTTTCAGTTCTGAGTAGAGGGCTGGAATTATTTCCTGTCACAACAGGACTGCAGTTAGTGTTTATTTAACTTTCAGGGGAGGGATTGAAAGCATAAATGTTATATGATGGTCTCACTCAAGAAAAGCTTGTCTTATATCTTAGCCTGGGATCCAGGACCTCTCTGTGCTCTTTTCCAAAAGTGAAGCAGTGGTTTGACCAGGGACTGGTCTCTGGAACTGAGGTGGGTCAGCTGTACCCCACCTGGGAAATCATATGGGATGAGCACAGACAATGAGGGATGATAGATTCCTCCCAGCTAACAGAGAGGCTTGCTGTCACGCTCAGGAAGATAACCATTGGGAAGGAAGCAGCTGAAAAAGAGAAACTCTAAATGTGCCTTTACAAAACAGCTCCAGAATTGACTGGGAAGCAGGCAGATCTTTGTAGGAAGCACAAGATGGATGGAGCAAACACAAATCTTTTATCTCAGAGGAAAAGTGACTGCAATCTTGCTATGAATGATGCTGAAAGCCTAGAACACAGTCTTTCCTCACATCCAATGCAACCAGGAGACACAGAAGACTCTCTGTGTAACATCCCGCCCTTTGATAAAGGGAGCAATCATTGAGGTATCACATCCCTCTCCCCTGCACTGCACCACCCACAGGAAACATGTAAACATCATACCTCTTCCAGCCTTTAGGTGAAACCAACTCATCAATGATATCTTCATAATATTTAGCAGATGCTTGCACCTCCCCTGGGCTCAATAAATATATTCTGGGCTCATCTCCTATCCCTCTTAAAAGCACTAGTTAAAAGAACAGAAGAGAGGAAAAAATAACCCCAGATGAAGTGCAGTGCCCTGTGGAATGAGGCTTGGGTCTCAGAGCCTTCCTCACACCGAAATCCCCCATGAATGAAATATGTCTCATTCGGGGCAAGAGGTAAAGACATGGTGATCTATCAGCTGCTAAAATGCGTCAGCATGAAGCAAGGAAGGGGAGAAGCAGGCCCTGGGGGGACAGGCATGGATCACTCAGCAGCCCAGGCAGCAGTGCTAGCAGCAAGGGCATTTACAGAGGCCATCAATCCTTGTGTTTCTAGGTCTGGGCGGCCCATCAGCTGGGATCCAGCAAGAGGTTCCTCCCCTGCATCATGCAGCACTGGTGCCAAGGACTTGAGTTATGATGCTGAGTAGTGTAGGGGAAAAGGGTTTTGTTTTCAGTAATATCCAGAGTTGGCTCTCCATCAAAAACAGTATAACAGGCTGCACAGAGCACCAGACCGGGATGTCCAAGTCTTGAAGCAGCAGGATGGCTGCAGGTGGCTGCGAGACAGTTGTATCTAAGCACATTGCATTCATGTTTCCAGTTTCCTGGGAGGACAGACAGGATGGTATAACTACTTCTTTCTCTGAAGTGCCAACAGAGGTCCACAGGACTCTCTCCTTTGAATGCCAAGGGAGTCTCTAATTCTTTTATTTCCCTGGAGTGATGAAAGGAGCTCCTGATCCATGACAAAGACTGGGCTGCAGGTGTCTCTTTCACCCATTCTCCTGTTTTCCCCATTTTCCACAACTGCCCTGTGTGCCGGGTGTTTTATGAGAGATCTTTAGGCAGGAGATGATGGCTTTGCCATGTGCTTGTCCAATGACCAGCAGCTAAAGCCATTCCCCAAGAAGAGAAGAGAGACACTACCTCCCCAACACTAGAAACAGTAAAGTACGAAAAGAGCAGTGTAGTTTCAGTAAAGAAATGTAACCACACAAGATCTGGGGGAATTCAGTTTTCTGGTGGAAATAAGAAGGTAAAACAATGCTCTTAAGACTAATGAAATTTTCCTGGCTGTCATCAGGGCTGGCTGGAAAAAAAAAGGGAGGGGAGAGGGGGGGGTTCCTGTTGATCTTGCTGTTTTCTCTAGACTAATCATTTCCTTCATTTTCTTTAAGCTATCACACCTTATCCTAGTAATCTCAGCACCTGCAAGGATTCCACTCTACCTATTTATTGAAGACATTTTGACAAAGTCCATTTAGATACAGAAACCTTCTCTGTACTTTACATGGGCAAAGTCATATGGGCAACTTGTCAGTTTTTGGGGGAATTTCTATGGGCAACATTCCTGGTACCATGGCACTAGACAGGCATCTTTAACTACCTGCATTTTTCTTCTTACTTGACAGTAAACTGTCATGTTTTCAGGTGATTAGAAAGAGGTGGGCACCTCCAAAGCATACACACACACACATAGCTTGTTAGCCTGTGAATTTAACTGAATCATGAACCTACCTCCATCGGATAAAATGGGATCCTGACTTAAGATTCAGATCTTCCAGGGTCTTTAGCACACACCACAAATCATCATTATGCTACACAAAACTTTAGAGATTCAGTTCACTAAATCACCAGTTATCGCCATATTACCTCTGGCATTTACAGATCCTCACCAGCTGCAAAGACTGTATTTGGCTAAAACTGCAAATAACCTTTTGGCCCTTTGTCTCCTGAATGGAGCGGCCACCTGGTCAAGGTAGAAATGTGACGTCTGCAAAGGCATTGAGAATGGGCATTAACAGAGTAACATGGCACTTGACAAGTCAGAAAGAAAGACTGTTAAAAAAAGGCCTAAAATGTTTGTAGACTAGTCAAGAGCTTTGAGCAAGCAGATGGCCTGACTGCAGCTCTACCAAGTCAGTTGAAATGGTTTCAGGGCTGTGAACAACTTAAAGGAACTGTTTGCAACACCCACCACAGTACATATGCTTAAATAACACCACTTGACCCGACAACTACACAAACAGAATCCCCTTTAGAGGACCGTATTGTAGCACCTGTCAAAGATTCTCCTGATCCTCTAATGCAAGGTCTAAGTGAAGAGATGGGGAATCTAACACCACACCCACATGCTGTCTAACCCCACAGAGAAAACACAGGCAATGCAAAATCCTTCCCAATCTGTCATCCACAACCAACCTGCCAGAAAGCAGAACGTATCTGTAAATATACTGTGAGAAGGAAAACACATTGTTACTACACATAAAAAGCATACTTCCATTGGGAGAGAGGACTTAAATGTGTTCAAAGTTAGTCAGCAGCAAGAGGGTCTCCAAAGTACATGTTTCTTAAGAACCCTCAGTCGTTATCACTGTAAGCACTAAGCATGGCTTCTATCAATATGGCCAGTGCAAAATGTGTTCTTCATCAATGGCACAATGTTAAGGTGAGCCTATGCTTTGCTTTGCCTTTCTGTAAGGATGGATGTCAATCATCAGCTTCTAGGATCAGAATTTAACTTTCAGAATTTTTAACTTTCAAGACAGCAATGAGATTACTGGGGGCAGTTCATTCATGTGAGAGCTTTTCTGCATTTATACTGGACAGAGGTGGACTTTTGCAATAGATCATATATTTTGCAACCTACGGTTCCACAGGTAAGTGCTGTTCCTGTCAGAGCAGCAGAATTTGACAGTCCTGACCTAAACCTCTTTCTCTTCAGCTCTTTCAGTTTTATCAACAAAAGCTGAAAAGATGAGTTCAGTTTCTTTCCCTAGTTATGCTCAGGGTTTAGCACAGTGGGGCTTTACTGATCACTAGCATTTTTAAGTGTTATGTAAATACTGTAATACTTTATCATTTCAGTGATTGCCCTTGGAGATGATCTGGGTATTTTCAGGTTGTGATGCTACTTACAGAGGTGGAGCCTCAGTAATGTCTACATGAGACTAAGGTCTCAACTAATTAATTGAAATATAACAAGTACTGTTAATACATGACCAGAGAACTGGCCAGATGACCAAACTTAGGTGTCTACTCTGTTTATAAAGCATGCAAATATGTAGCTTAGAGAAAAGAAATAGGAGATGTGATGTCTGGGATATCTCACAGACCTGTGAAACAAATATACTGGCTAGATAGAGAGATGGCAGCAGAGTATTTCTTTCCCACAGATGAGAAGTATATCCCACAGAAGAAGAAGTACTATCACTGTAAGTAAGGGAAAGATGTGACATCCTGGGATAAGAGTACTTTGCCTATATATTTGGCCTTAGTACACTGTACCTCAAAAATTGGCTGTATTGTTGATCTGAAAATGCAGGACAGGCAGAGTTCACTGGGGAGAGAGTTCATTCATAGCAGAGGATGTTAAGTCATTTCTCTGAATTAAGCAGTGATGTAAAAAGGACACCCATAAGGACTGTTTGTAGGCATCCCTATGAAATATGCCAGGGAAGCGATGGAAGAGATTACTCAGTCCAGATTAGAGACACCTCCATCACCAAAGCTATGAGACCAAGCCTGTGAGCTGGGCCTAAGGAGGTGATCTACCCTTCCTTTCTCAAGGCTCCCCACTGTGATGGGAGAAAGCCATTTCCTTTTTGAGTTTCTTTGCCTGGTCTATGAATTAAGGCACTGCTCTCCAGGGATATCCATCTGGAATGCATCTGACATATTTCTCCGGTGTTGCATTTGGCTCATGGGAATTGCTGTCCTCCCGAATAAGATCAGGGGTCCATCTACCCCATATGCCTGTCTCCATGAACAGACAACACCAGATGCTGGAGGTGAAACTGCAGGAAACCCCTGTGGTCAGAAGTTATAGGATATCCTACCTAGGGAGACATTTTCCTTCAAAACTCCTATTGCTGAATGTTAACGAATGGGCAGGAACGTGAGGTTTCTGCCTTCTCTAAGAATATGTGCCTGTGAGTGAACACAAGAAGTTGCTATTTATGGGTTACTCTCCCTCAGCTGAGCTGCTGTAAATAACCATATATGCCGATGGCCTGCTCCTGCTGGGAGAGAATATGTGTTAGCTTAAAACTCAATGAACTCCTAGTTCAACTCTGCCTCTTCCTAAAGAAATAAACTGCAATAAAATAAGAGTTTGGCTCATGTTTGATCCATCTGAACACTCCCCACTGTTCTTGAATCAAGTATGCATTGAAGCAAGATCATACTGGAATTGCACAGCAAGTGAAACTGTGAGAGCAGGCTGTGCTAGGTGCAGTGCTTTCACAACAGGGCATAAATCTTCTCTAAGAGCAGGAGGACAAAGGGAAAGTGAACAGAAGAGGAAAAAGAAGGTGCTGCTTTTATTTGCAATGAAGAATCCAGACAGAAAATGCAAACTTAAAGTCTTGACATGATGGGCTTAGGTTCATATTTTTATTCTACAGAGTGAAAAAAAAAAAAAAAAAAAGTCTTACATTCCACAGCAGCAAGTCAGGACAAAGAGAAGAGTGAAACCATGTCTGCAGGAGGAGAAACTGCAAAGATGCAAGACAGTTACCAAGTAAGAAAAGGAGCCAGCAACTGTGGGGGTGTGAGCTGTACCTCCAGGCCTGACTACTGGGACACTGAAAGTAACCTTCCAGTAAAGGCCTGGTCCAAAGAGTAATGGGGGTGCCTGAACCCAGGAGCTCCCACTAACTCCTTACTCTGAAAAGGAGTTGATGGAAGATAATGTTTAGGAAACAGAAGGAAAACACACTTCATGCAACACCATGACTTTCAGCACTGGATGACATGGAAATCATTCCACAAGACTCATCAAACTGTGTTTGGTTGTTTGCATCTATTACAGGGCATTAAATGTCTGAAGTCTTGTCAGCAGCAATGAGAACAATGGCCAGAGTTCCAGTAGGAGAGGTATTACATACCTGACGCATGAGAAGAGGTTAGGTCTGATACAGTACTGTTGGACTTGATCACAATTATCTACCCTGTGCCAGTTCTGATCAGGCAAAACCAAACACAACTCTGTGGCTTTTCACGTCCCAGCAAGTGTCCTATCCTTGGCACTGCTGGATGGAGTCAGGCTAGCTTAGCCAGCAGGTAATGCGTAGCTAAGCAGGTCATTTGGCAGACAGGATGACTGCTGAATCCCGGGTTCCTATGGCTTTGTGCCTCATGAGTCATCACCCATCCCAATTAGCTGGTGTTAGAAAAGACTGAGCTTTCCCCAGACGTCGAAGTAAAAGAGTTTCCCTCTTCAGCCAATTTTTCATCTCATAGTATGATTCAATACACATGAGATGGTCAAGCATTGGAACAAGCTGCCCAGAAGAGTGGTAGAGTCATCATCCCTGGAGGTATTTAAAAGACATGTTGATGTGGCGCTTGGGTAAGTGGATTAATGGTGACCATGGCAGTGCTGCATTAATGGTTGGACTTAATGATATTAGAGGTCTTTTCCAGCCTTAAGTATTCTATAGTATGGGGGAAAAAAGACAAACTCACACAGTGTAGTCTTGTTGCTTTAGAAACCAGGATGAACACAACAACAGTCCTGGAATGACTGCCTCTGAGCATTGACCCACTCCTGGTCTGCAACTGAGACAGAGTCAACTCTGCCAACCCTTTCAAGATAAAATCCCTGGCCTGCTCTTAGGGATCCCCTACTCTTACACATTTCCAGCCTCTCCCAGCAGGTAGTAAAAATTTCAGTGCTATCTTGCCCATCTGAGGAAGAAAACATAAGACTGAGCAGAATAAAGCCCTGAGTGACCTGACCTAAGTTTGAAGTGAGCCCTGCTTTGGGCATCAGTTTGGATTAGAGTCCTCCTGAAGCGCCTTTCAACCTAAACTGACCCAACATAGACAATGTGCCTCCAATGGGACAAGCACCACTGGAGATGTGCTACAACGTCCCTGCTGTTGGGACACAATCAGGCAGTGACATGATGAGACTCCACAGCAATGTGCTGGTTTGATTCCTGAAAGACAGCTGCCTCCAGCAAAGGTGGAAAAGGCAGTCTCCATTTGTTGGGTTTATTTAATCCTTCCAAAACTTCTGCCAATCAACACAAAAGAGTTTCTCTCAGCAGAGGGAGTGAGGGGGAGGAGGGGAAAAAAAACAAGAAAGAAAATTGCTTAGCCCTCATTCAAGAAGCTAACCATCCTGTCAGACTAGCACTTGAAGTTCCTGAGGACTACCTTGTGTCTCATCTCTCCTCTTGCATTTCAGATTCTGGATTTCTCTTTTTCCCCCTCTCCCATTGCAACAGTCTTTGAGCCAGTCCTGGCATCTCTCTCCCTCTTGTGCAATATTTGCCTACTACATGATCCCCTCTCCAGCAAAAAGTTTCTCCTGCTGTAATGAAAGCTGACAGCAAGCAAGGACCAAGGCTCTTTTTCTGCATTTCTGCACACACCTCGCAGATTCCTACATGCTTCTTGCTGTTGGCCATAATAAACTCTCCTGGCAGTCATAAGCAGTGTTAATGCATGTTTGAGTCCCCAGCTGGGGGGGCTGATGGGGCAGCAGATAAAACAAAAACAACTATTGTATTTCCAAAACAGCACTGGGGGAGATGTCTTTTCATGTGACACCACGTCGCAAGAAATCACAAGGATTTTCTCTAATGTGAAGCTTCAGGGGATTATTGTGTGAAACAGAGAGGCAATGGCTTTCTACAGCTCTGCATCTGAGTAATTTCCAATTGTCTGTGCTCTCACATTTATCAAAGGCCAAATCTGGAAAATGCTAGGCAAGATATGAGGCATTCAGGAAGAAAATACCTCCAGAATAAGATCTAGTAGGTATCTGAGACCCCACAGCACCGAGCTTACTAGGTAAGTCCAGTGGAGTCCAAGATTGCTAATGTCCTGTGCATTTACAGCAGAGCAGACCATGAGGCAGGGATGTATGTTCCTGTGACTTTCTCTTCTCCTTCCAGCCTGGAGAATAAACTGAGCTCCCACAAAACCCTCACTCCCAGGAGATCCCACAAACATTTTCAATAGCAACCCTCTCCTCCCTGTTGGATACCATCTCACAGTAGTGAAACATGGTGGGTGTTTAAACAGTCTTGACCTTATATAGCAGATTAACCTAAGGGGTCAGAAGTACTTCCTCCAGCCAAAGAAGCAGGAGGGCTTTGAGAGGAACAGCATACAGTTACCCAAGCAGGTATTAGGTAAAGGCAACAGAAGCCTTTCCTGCAAGACTTTTCCTGACAATGCCTTTACTGACTGAAAGGAGCCTGTGTCCCTTTGCTATGTATTGGTATAGACAAATATTCATCTCTCTCATCCACTACATGAACAGCTGAGTCTGCAGAAGGAGGCCCTATCAAGACAAACTGCAGAGCTCTCAGTGCTGCAGTGAGATGCTGAACTCATCTGCATGAATTAGATGCAGAAAAACAATAAATTAAGCTCAGAATTCCTGGTGTTAGCTCCTGTTCACTATCCAGATGAAGACTCAACTGTTTTCCTTGCAATCTACACTGCATTTATTCATTAGGATGCTCAGGCCATTTGCATTGAAGCACACAGTGCTACAAGACTCTTGGGAGACAGCATCTTCGCTTTTCCAAAACACTAATCTAGTGATGCCTTGACTGACAGGGTAGTCCAGCCAGGCAAATCTAGCACTTGTCACTAGTTGGTTTTAGGGATGTAATGGCAAAATGGGGTCTAAACGAGTTGTGTACTAAGCAGACCAGGTGAGAGACTATCTTTGTATTGAAGACATTACAACAGTACAGAGAGGATAATTTAGTGAAAAGATGGTGGTATTTCCCAAGGGAATAGACCTGCTGTAGGAGCAGTAGTGAGGGCAGGTGTTGGAGGTGTCTGTCTCTCTCCATTAACTTGAGCTTCAGAGGTCTCTTCTAATGTCACCCATCTTGCAATTCTATAAGGAGTCCACACTACTGGCTTAGGTTAGGCACGTGGTCTGTAGACAGCAAATCCCATGGCTAAGTGACTTTTCTGAGCTCCAGTGAGGTCCCTGGCTAAATCACGCACTGAATTCCCTTTCTTCATCTCTTTCTAAGACTCTCCATCCCTCCCATCACTTGACTTTACTAGTTTTGTCAAAGCTTCCTGAAAATGAACAAAACTTGAGCACTGAAAGCTCTATCTCTTTAAGCACTACAGGGTCCCCAAAGTATGAAAGTCAGTCTCACACAAATGGCTCCTACCAGTGGTTAAATGCCTTTCCAAATTTCTGCTAGTTCTGTCTTCTTATCTGACTTCCATCTCCAAAAGCTGAGTTCACACAGGTCTTTTTCTGCTCACAGTGCCAACATTTTGCCCTTCTTTTGCTCAAAACCACTGGAAAAGGGGGACTGTTTCTTCATCAGTTATTTGAACCCTTGGTGATTGTATTTTTCATTTCACAAGAGAATGGAGGAGGTGGAGATTAGACATTGCCTATAGCAAACTAGCAGTATTTCATTACCTCTTCAATGACAATTTCCAAACCTCTGTAATCTGCTCATGAAAGAACACACTGACTGTGAACCTACTTCTTCCAATATACTTTGCTAGCTTTGACCCTAGACCTTTCTTTTGGTTTAGGATATTGGCTGAAATCCTGCTGTTGGGATTATTATCTCTCTCTAACTGAACTCTAGAAGGGAAAACAAGGTTTGCCTTGCAGGGAATTAAGAAAAGTTTTGCAAAACACCCAGAAAAAAATTAATGAGCCTTTTCTCTATGCACAGCAGTGTCACTGAAATAGAGATGTATCACATGATGACTCGGACCCAAAAGGAGTAGGGAGCATGAAGCAGTTTTCCTGTTGGAATCAGTTTTCCCATGTCTATATTTTACCAGTTCAGTTGGGAGAGGAGAATGGGAAGCACAAGTGATGTGTCTGTAGCCATGGAGTGGCTCAGTTCCGGATCTGAGACTATGAATGCCCCTTCCTCTCTTAACTCAGTCAAGGCCACACAATGTCCTTAGGGTGCTGACAGTTCCTCAGCAGCTGAGCTCCAGTTTATTCCTATAGGCTTTTATGGCCACATATATCATCCTGAGACAATTTAATCTCTGAGTATCATCAAGTTTATTTTCTTTGATCTGACAAATCCAGCCTCTTTTTTTCTTTTCTTTTCAACAGTCTTTGTGGTTAATCTTTTGCCCGCTGCAATGTTGTTGCTCTGCAACCATAGCAAGTCAGGGAACTCAGCTGCTGACTCTGCAAATACTGTTCTTAATCATTATTTTATGTGTTTTCATCCATAATGACAGCCAAAAATCCACGAACAAGGATCCTGTTCCATCATATGAGTTACCTGATTTTGGATAGTTGGACCCAAAAAAACTACACACACACACACACACACATACACACACACAAAACTTATAGCAAGGACTATGTGGCTGTAAGAGAAAGTCACTTTTTTCACAGCAGCCTCCAATAAGGAAGCTTATGGCCAGCTGGTCAGCAGAATTCCCTTCTTTTCAATGACCCAATTCACTCCTATCACTTGTGAATCAGAGGCATCCCTCAGGATTTGGCAAGAGAAGGGGTGCAAGATTCTTGGTCCAATCCCATCTGATGAACCCATAGTCCATTCTTCCTTCGTAAACCCCAGTCCAGCAAAGCCCTTAAGCACATGCAAAAACCCCCTTGACTCCAGTGGAATTTCTCACTGGCTTAACGCTAAGCATGTGGTTGCGTTCGTGCCACCGCCTCAGCATGTTTCTCCAATGGCTCTGTAACATGCCCGTGACCTGGTAAGCAGCTGACACATTCCACCCAGCAGCAGTTCTCCACTCTGCAAAGTGATTCCTGCATCCAGAGGGTGGGCGATCCTTCAGCACAAGAAAAGCCTCTTTGCTAAATATCCTTTTATTTATTTCTTATCTTTGTGCCCAGTCCTCAGCAATATATTAAACTGTCAGAAGGGCAGGGAGAGGAGGAAAATTCCTTCTTATCAATTACTGAAACAGGCTTGTAGAGGAGAGGGAGCATGAGAACCAGAGTAAAACAGACTCAAGTAGGTCCACTACATGCAAGGATCATAAGGGTGTTACATGAGGGAGGGAGAAAGAGACTTAACACCTTGAGGAAAAGATACTGAGTTTAAGGAGAGCTGGGAGCAGGCAGGAATCTGCCCATAGGAAATCTGCCTGACAGGTGAGAAAATTCTCTCAGTAGATGACAAATCCATGGCCAACACTTCATGTCTACTTGTTCCTTTCTTTTAAGAACAGCCATGCTTTTTACAACTGCTTTTCTTCATCCTTTTTCCTTAGGGTCTTTTTGACCTAAAAGAAAAAAAATGGGCAGATATGTTCTCACCTGCAGGGATCATCCTTCTCTTCAATAGCTGTATTGGACAAAGAGACATCACACTTTGGAGGTCAGCTACAGTGATGCCTTCCATTGCATGGAAATTGCAACTGGGACAGGATGGATGGGAAAGGATTCAGAACTTGCTGCAGAGAAAAAGACTGAAAAGTTCTTCCAGGAACATTTAAAACATTGGTCTGACTACAATTTAATCCCATGTCTGTTCTGCCACATTTCCAGTTCCATCTCACCAATGTGACCACACTGACAAGGATCTTTAGCAACCCAGACCAACAAGACTTTTTCAAATGTTTCCCATAGGGGAGAGCTGAACCTGGCCAACATCTATTGATCTTTCACCTGTACCTGTGTCAGAGGACTTAGTAAAATACACTTACTTTGTGTTGCCTTTATTTGTTGACCTCACTGGATTTCACTGCTACAGCTCTACTCTCCGAGCCATGTGTGTGCTTTGGCAGAGGGTGAATAAGTTCAGAAATGTTGACATCTGCCCCATGTTTTCTTAGCAGGGTTTGGAGTTCAAGGGCAATGTTCACTTTTGGGAAGCTGTGGGGAGAAAGTTGTTGACTGAGACACATTGACTCAATAAACAAAAGGCTTGTGCTAGAAATGTGAAGTATACTGAATTCTTCCCCTTGCTAGAAGGGCTACAGTAATTTTGAAGAGATAAGGAATCACGTAAACTTGCACAGCCCATCCCCACCTTCCTTTTATTTGCTTTGCAATACTCAAGTTATAAATATTTAAAGAACTTTGTGTAGCAAGAGCAGTCACAAGGCTTGAATTCTTCAATGCCTTTCTGACTTTCCACTGACCAGTTCATTTAGAAAGTATTTTGTATGGTGAAGAAACATCTATCATTAACCACCATTGGCAAAGTGGTAACATGAACATGGGGGGAATACCCCATTTTGACATGGTACTTCTACAGACCCAGGGAGCAGAAATATTGAAGGAAAAGAACAAGACTATGATAGGAAGCATTCCCTTAATCCCAGTTTTTTCTAGATAAATAGATACAACAGATGTCTTTATGTCATGACCTAAGTATCCTTAAGCAGTTAGCATCCCCCTAGAATTCCTGTTATTACCCATCCATCCATCAAAAATGCCACACTACTTTTTCCTCAGGTCCTGCATAGGTGGTCCAAAGATCCACTTGTTATTAGAAAGGACACTGAGCAGGTCTTAGATACTACTTGGGTAGATATCCATGGGAAATTTGTAGTTCAGATCCTGTCTCAAAGTGCTAAATTAAGACTTTCCAGCTGAAGACTGTGCTATATAAAATTTGACAATACAAAGGAGGTGTTTGCCCTGTGTAGGTTACTGCTACAGCTCACATGATGGACTGAAAGTTACTGAGAGAAGGTAGGTGTGACTGTTTCTGCCATAAATGTGTGTCTGACTTGGCAAGAAAATAACCTTTTTTTCTGCAGTAAAAGGATATAAAAGAATATTTTGTCATAATCTCTGCACCAGGATGGAAATACATAGAAATAAATCCAAATGGAAATTGCCAGCTGGTCACAGCTGACAAGGAAAATTCTGGAGGAGAAAAATTATTGTGTTGGGTTTTCAATTCCTTATTTCTTCAAATAAAAGCAAGTTGAGGGCATGTGATGGACCAGTGGAAGATTCAAAAGTGTTACGTTGGCCTTCATAAGAATCCCTTTCTCTGGAAGGATTTTCATCTGTCCCACTTACAAAATGGATTAACCAGAAGTAGCATAGTGTGTCTCCTGGTAAAAGATCTAAGACAAACATCCTCAGACTTAATGACTTAGCCTTAGATTAGTCTCTCATGAGAGAAAAAAACACTGGTCCCATTTTATAAAACATTTTAAACTAATCATATAGCTGTGATAATTCATGATTTATCCTTTCAATGGACAGAGAGAACAGATGAGAAGATTTATAGTTTTATTACATCTCCACTTTGATATCTGTAATTGCATAAACATGGTACTCATGTTGAGTGTTCATCAAAGTAAATAATAATGCATTTTGAAATCATGTAGAAAAATGGATAAATGTTCCATGACCACAGGTCTTCAGGGGATGGCAGAAAGCAGCTTGCTTTCAAGGGCTAGCTACATATAACACAAGTCCAAATGATGCACAAGAGATTTACTTGGTGACGGCGGCTTTTTCTTTTAGCAACTGGTCACAACCAAGATTTCAGTATTCTTAGAAGTGTTCAGTATGGAATATTTATTTGTGAATTTCTTATGTGAACAAATTCTGTTCCACAAATTATTAATACCTCCAATTGTTTTAGAATACTAATACTTTTTGACTGTTTGGCTAGCCTGACATCAGTATATGGGAAGTTTAATGAATTTCGCAAGTCTGCATTGTAAAACAAAAGAAAAGAGATGGAAAGTGACTAGGTTTTGCTCCCATTACCAGATAACTTAAAAATTCACTTTAGAAGGGAGAAAAATATCTTCTAGGGGCATCAATCCTTCACCTTTGGCTGTAGCATGAGCCTAGAGAATGAAAAAAGATTACATCTGCTTAAAGCTTAGGACAAAGTGTCATGAAACAAATTCCACTTCTAATTTCATCCTATGCTGGATTTTCTCACTCCCAGCTGGAAGAGGAATTGCACTTAAGAAAAGTTTTATTTCATGGCCATCATCAAACATGACTTTCCCTAACCAATCTGAGATCTTCATGGAGCACCTTTCCAAGAAAGGCTGAGCCTCCACAACTGTCAGGGAAACCCTCAGCACCTCACCACACTGGCCCCTTTGCTAGTTGGTGTCCTTGCTGCCAGCAGCATTGCATTTAGGTGGCATGTGCTTTTCCACATGGAGAAACACAAGTAGCAGGTGCACACAGAGCAAATTAGGTCTTTCTCCAAATCAGCATACGGATGCACAACACAATACTGATTTATTATTTACTAATTATTGTGCAGATTCACATAACAAAGGAGGGGAAATCCTCTCTGTCTTTGGTGACTGATAAACCAAGAGCCATGAGGAATGAGAAATGTAATCCAGATACTACCACCAAAGCAAGAAGAGTAAAATTCTTGAGCAGATGGTCTGGAAAGTTTGTGAAATCTCCACAACAGAGGGATTTTAAGCACAGTCCAGGCAAAGGCTGCTTTCAGCTGAGCTGACATTGTCTTAGGGAAGGTCAGTGCAATGAACTGCCTCTTAGGATCCCACCCATCTGTTTTCTGTGGCTCTAAAAGTTCCCTGTTCTCTGAAACATTCAAGATGTATTTGCACACAAGACCCGTGGTGCACGGAGGTGTTCCAAAGGCACGCAGCACGTCTTGTAAATGCCTTCTCAACAGATTGCCTTGTCTGCACCTCTGTGCCCAGCAGCTAGAAACACCTAGACACCCAAATCTGCTTCAGAAACAGCCCACTTCTCCTGGAGAGCAGCACGGCAGACTCTCCCGGGACACAGCAGCCATACGATGGCAGTACAAGCAGAGGACACGCTCAGCCCCGATTCTGAGCTGCCAGGTCAAGAACGCCCAGCACACCTCTCCTGTTCCGGGCCAGATGTGCGCCAACAGCAGTCCTCCTGTTCGCCACCACTGCTGACAGCGTTTCTATCCAGCGCAAACGACACAGTCAGCAGCATCCCCCCCTCCCTGGATGGCCCCTACCCGCGAAGCCCTCCCAAGTTCCGACGCCGACCCCAGCCTGCCCCCGCAAGCAAGGGAGGGGCATGGAGTGGCTCTTCACCCTTGACTCCTTCGTTTCAAGGCAGAACTCAGGTCGCAGCAGACTCATTTGTTTGCCTATATTTAGAAAGAGGGGTTGGAAGGGAGGAAAGGAGGCGATGGGACAGGAGATGCCCAAACTTTGTTTTCAGGCAGAGCAAGAGCACCCTCTGCAGCTGACTGCCCAAAGAACAGGCTGCGAACGGGAGGGTGAATGCCTCCCAGCCCTGCCCATCCCAGGGAGAAGGACTCACAGCTGTTAAGCAGCCCAAGGCACATGCAGGCTTCCAAGTGTCTGCACTGCCAGAGGACCTGGGGTTCAGGGCAGGTGACGATCACTTCGGTTCATCGCGATTCTGACCTGGAAAGGCATTTGTACCAGCTTCAAGGACCTGAGAGGACACCAAGGCTGGTCTGACTTTTCGGTTGTTGCAGTGTTTCCAGACGTAAGTGTTGGAGCATCACAAGGTGGGCTTGCCTACACCCAGAGGATCAGAAAATCACAGGGTTGTCTTGAATGTCATGAGACTTCATGGGAATGCAAAATCATGTTTTGTTTGTTTATTGGACTCTGGGTGCTTTTTTTTCATTAACTTGTGTTTTTCTTCCTTATTGCAGAACTTAGAAGACTGTTTTCTTTCTCAGAAAGTGAAAGCAAAGAACCCTGTCTTATGAAGAACACATGAATCTCAAAGCCGCAGCTTCATGGCAGCAACGGAAAACTATTAGACTGAGGAATGAGGAACAAGGTTATTTGTCTTCCCCACCACTTCCCATCTTCACTTTGGAATATAGTTTTATATCCTGCTTGCATGAAAGAGTAGATTATTTTGTGTTTAGAAATAAAAAAAAAGTTCCTCCTCCATCTTCCACCTGGCCTTAGAGACAGTGAGGAACTTCTCTGCTGCAGCTTCATAGGCCCTCTGTTGATTGTTGATTATTCATTGAAGGAAATATTGTGAATTTCATGTCCAGGACCATACGGGATATCTGCAATAGCACAGGGATGTGAGGGAACCTATTGTGATGCAGAATCCAGGTATCCTCTATGGCAGGTCACCAGATCACATCCTCCATAAAGTTACCCATATCCATCACACAAGAATATCCTAGCTGTGATGAGAGAGCTAAAATCTTTTATGATCCTAGTGTAACCTTTTCTACAGCTTTTCCTGACAACTAAAGAGCATAAAGGGCAGTTAATAAGCAAACTAGGCTCTGGTTTATTAATTAATTATGGACTAAATACATCTAGAAAAGCCTATATATTTGAAAGTGAGGAAGGCAGAGGAGAGAGTTACATCATTTAAAATTTCAATTAGGTAGCACAGTAGATACGGCTAACACACTGCAATAGGAAAGTAGCAGAATACTTCCTTATTTGTATTTAAAATACCTCACAGGACAGATCTCCAAGAAGCTGGTGTTCAACCTCCTGACTAAACTCTTGCTATTAGAGAAGGATGTAAGGAAAATCTCCTACTGATATCTAGAGAGGTTAAATAATGTCTCCTTGGCATGTATATTCAATAAAATGGCTTAGCTTTTCTTGTTGAATTGCAAGAATTAAATTTGAGTCAGTGAGGAAAAAGGAATGGACAATCAATAGATTTGGCTTGGAGCAGAATTGTTATGTTTTTCCATTATCAACAATAAAGGAGGTAAAATGGCACTTTCAAAAATCCAACTCCTCATTATGAAAGAACCAAAGCCATTTTGACACTGTTGTCAAGGACACTCATTCAGCCACCCAACATCTCCGTGATCAGCTACCTGTCCCTAGAGCATCAAAAAGAATCCATATTCCTTGTCAACAAACACCAGCATCTTCTTGTACCTGCTGACTTGTGCAAAAGTCCCATGGACATCAACAAGCTATTTTTTGTGAAACTGTGTATTGTATCAGATCTGTTTCTGAGGGGAAAGCAGACTAATGAAAAAATAACCAGAAAACCCATTCTGTGGTTTTTTAGACCTAGCATTTGATCTACCTTTTCTCTCAGTGCAACAGACAATTGTAAATGGGCTGACTGTTCCTGAACTCTTCTTCAGCAGAAATATAAGCTGAAATTTGCTGATAGCTGGGACCCATTTGGCTTACTTAGAGACCTGAACCATATTATCACTAAAAATGACACAGCTAAATCCACAGACTCCAGACTTCTAAATACTAGAATCAGACCTGACTCATGAGTTGGCAGGACTCATGTCCAGAACTAAGGACATCCCTTGCTCCCTCCCAGCTGAAAGGACAGATTGACTTGAAATGGACCAGAGTCATTAGGTTCCAATTGTATTTCCTTCTGCATATCAGCATACCCAAACTGCTGGCATATGTCTTCTCTCCCAACTGCAAAACCTCTGCAGCTAAGCATGAAAGGCCCATATGACTTCTTTTTCACTTCACCTTTACACATATTTTGCATTCATGACATATCTTGGAAAGATGGACTTTGCTTCCTGCAGCACAGCTGCACTTGAAAGAGTCTCCTGTGGTAGTGCTGTGACACAGGGGTGCATTTTCAGAACAGGGCAACATCTCTACGTCATCTTGAGGCCAGGAACTTCACCTACATCCTGCAGGTGCTCTTGCTGCTCTCCCACAGCAGTCCCCAGAAGTGCAGAAGTCAATCCAGAAGAAGCAGAGAGGATAATTTGGAGGCATTCTCCTGCTTGCTTAGGCGAAAGCACCAGATTTTCTGAAGGGACACAACGTCTGGTGCTATTGGAAAAGTCAGGAGGCCCAATACCATTTGCGTGCTATGAGGAAAGCATAATGATGTATTTTAAGTGCTGCAGAAAGTCTGGAGCTGTTTTGTTCAAGCCAAGTTCATCAATGCCCTGCTCATCTCTTGCATACACAGAGAGCTGCTTATCCCTAGTTAGTTTTCTATGCAATTCATCCCTTAAGCAGGTGCTCTGGTCACAAACCCAGGCAGAACAAAGCCTCTCATCCCAACAGGGAGCAGTCCAGACTATCCAAGCAGAGAAAAGTGCCCCTCAAACCACAGGGATCTGACTGTTCTTTTGATTTAAATTCTGTGTTCTTTTTGCATAATACCTCATTTTGCATTTCAAAAGCCAAGCCCTAGCCTTTCTTCTTGCAGGTAATTAGCTAGAAAAATGTCAATAAGTCCCAGTGTCTTTTTCGAGGCCCATAAGGAGTTATGATATTCCTGTTCCAGCTTTCTGTATCTCCTCATTAAAATCAAAGGCATCCTCAGCAGCTGACCTTGACCACCACATAGGCAAGTTCTCCTTGATGTGTACATTAAATTCCTAATTTGGGGGTCATGCATTGGTGATGCTCTACCCACCGTTAGGTGCAGGAGCACTTTCAAGGGAAGCCATAGAATCACAATGCCACCATCCCCTAGACAAGACGAGGCAACAGTCCTGAATGTTCACACACAACTGTCTTCTGCAAACACCAAGCATCCTCCATCTGAATTTCAGCACATCTTCAAAAAGGCCTGAGATTATGGTGCTGCCTGTGTGGCCTCAGAGGCAGCTGCTATGATCACAGAAAGCAGCCTGAAATCATGGGTGGCTATGGTTAAACAGTAACTATGTGAGTATCAGTTCAGCAAGAGGGGATTGTAAACTGCAGAGAAATAGACCCCTTGCAAAGGGAAAACATGAGATTCCACCCACGTTTAGGCTCTGCCTAATTGACAAGGATAGTTAGGCATAATTACATCAGTTTTCAAAAGAAGGGAAGAAAACATGGAGGTTAAGATTTTTGCCCAGGGGCGTTTATGTTACATAGTGTTTCAAAGACCAGCATTTTTGAGTTTGGACTCTGAAGCACTGGTTTCAAAACCGGGATTTGAAAGGGTTTTCAGGCAAGTATCTTTGGTAAACCAAAGAATGTCACAGTCCAGAAACCTAGCACAGGCTTTCTCACTCCTGACAAAAAGTACATTTCTTTGAGCCAACCAGATCTTCTCCAAGATGCCCAATTTTGGCACAATTGAACAACTAGCATATCTGAGTCACTATTACAAGTTCAGGTGATAAAAGTAAATAAATTCTGTTTTCCATTTTATGCAATTTAGTTCCATTTTATGCAGTTAGTTGGGCAATTAGATATGCATTTTGCATGCACACTTGCATATCTATACTGTCTGAGAATCTAGTTCCAGGCTAACACTTGCCAACAGTATTGGGCCATCAGTGTTTGAGCAGGATGCAATGTGGCTCACATTCAAATGCTATATCTCACTTCTATACAGATGGTTTCTTTTATATGTCCACATCCAAATAGCAACATCACCAGCTCCCTGCTGCCCCTGCTGCCCGAGAGCTAATGTGTCTCCTGGTCACCCAAAGCAAAAGACTTCTCTCTCACTCCAAAGCCAACTTATATGCCTCAAAACTTTGCCCTAATTTCCTTAATCAAACTTGTTATGTGTTTGGATATGATTTCTTCACTCTGAAGTCCCTCCTGTCATGGCCACATGCTCCTCACTTTGCATGACATTTTTGCTTCCACAAACAATCCTTTGTACGTGCAAAAGCTCACATTTGTGCTTGCCAGTCAAGCAAGCCATTGTCCACTCAGCCTGTCTTTGTGCCTGCAAAAATTCTAGGGCAAGTGCAACGGCTGAACAGAAGAGCCTTTGGGACTCACAATTTTCTTAGCAGCCAAAGCCAAATGCATTTCTAACTCACAACAGCCTCATCGCAGTGAATGCAAGCATCCATCCATCCATCCATCCATCTATTTCAGTCCAAAGGCTAAAGTCCTGGTCCTGTCCAAGCTAATGGAGCCCTGCCTCTGATTTCTGAGAGATGCCTGAACGTCCCTGATGTGTTTCTTTTCAAGTCTGCCTTCAGCAGAAGCAATGCTCCTCAGTTGCATGTGCTCCGCCACTTGCAGCAGTGGAGGCAGCCACATGACTCAAAGTAATTAAGGCACCGAGCGCTCCCTGCTTGCTCTCGCATTCTGTTTGGTCACAAAAGAGCAGTCATGGACCATTTCGGCTGAAAACAGACCTGAACACAGAGACTTCATTGTCCTGAGGCCAGAAGAGATGGCTGCTGGGAAGAATTTGAAAGGCATAAGTTTCAGTATACATGTTGCTTTTCCATGAAACTATATACACTTTTGCAAATTATAAGCTGTTTCCTGTCTATGTTCCAGCACTTTGGGCTCAAATTAAAATCTCCTTAAAATTGGACCAGCAGGAGGGGGAAGAAGGAGGAGGTGTTTGCTGGAGTTCTTGAGCAAATGGGAGGAATTTAAGGTCTTGTCCTCTGTAATTCCTCCCCTGTAAAGGAATGTACTTCACCAGGTTGCTACATACTGAAATAAACTTGGCAGCAATGAGAGAAGCAATGTTTTCCTTCAGGTTTTTAATGCTTTTGGCTTGGATTGCATTCTCATTGCGTCTTCCTGTTGCATTCTCCTGCCTTTCCATCCAGGTGCCACTTAACATACTGGCCATTTTGCCCAGAGACACAGCAATAAAAGAAATCATTCCACCAGGCTGTGATGTTTTCCTTCCCCTTTGCCACTGGCAACCAACAGGCTTCCAGGCGCCAAGCACTGGCCAAGGGATAGGTAATGTTTTATATGCCCCTCGCATGGGGTTTGCTTGAATACCAGTTACAGCCTGGCACACCTCTGTCCCCCTAAGGGCCATGAACACCTGGAAGCATTCACAGTCCAAGCACAATCTGGCTCAAATCCCAAGCTGGAGAGAAAACAAACCAGGGAGCCCAGGAAGTCATCAGAGTGAGGTTCACTGAGGCACACCAAAGATCTCTTTCTAATGTTTCTTCTCTCTCTGCTGTGTGATGGCAGTGCTACGAGGTAGAGATCCACCTGTCTGCTGATCCTATGCTATGCCTCTTTGCTATCACCAGGGATGCTTTCATCCACACAATGGATCTATCTCATGGACTACTTTCCTTCTGTCTTCAAGGAAGATTTGCTGTCCTGGTCTCAAACTCAGCATTCAAACTTTTCAAGCTTTGATCTTTTCCAGCCTGCTGAAACTGATGTCCTGTTTCCCAGGATCAAATTTCTCAGTGCATCCTGGGTGCCTTGAGAGAGCACTAAGCCCCACTGTGACATGGACAGGCACTTCAGCTCCCAGGGAAAGCCTGTTCTCTCTAACACCAGTGCTCACTCATGGCCCATCCTTCAGGCACCTCTTTCAGCCAGTGGAAATATTCAGCACCTGCTAGGGGTAATTCAGGCCATGCACTTTACACACTGACAACCATGTGGTACCCTGAGGAACCCGTCTACCTTTGTGTCTCCACTGTTCTGGAGGGAGGGACACTGCTTCCCAAACTGATGCTGCAACAGCACCTGCAGCATTGTGCAGAGGCAGACTGCTCAGGGGCAGCTGATTGGGTGAGCACAGAGCTCAGCATACAGTAACCCACTCCACTTCTGAGGTGAGTTTTCTGGGTTATGTTCAGTTCCATTTTGGTCTGGCTGGATCAAGATGATGCTCTAGACATCTGGTTTAAAAGCTGAAACTCAAACAAGTGAGCAAACCAAAGGGAATAGTTTGGTGTAGAAGAAAGTATGGACTGGCCTTCATGATTTTTTTCTGATAGTTGTGATCATAATGAAAAATTATGCAATACCAGAGACATCTATGGACCAAATATGTGCATAATTTGTAGCCCAACATGAGTTCTCAGTTCAGATTTCCATCCAACATTACAGAAACCAGGAACAGTCTTTCTAGGTATATCCTTGGTGGAAAACAGTGGGGAAAATGTTGAGGAAGTTTTGGATTGTTTTCTTTGGCTTCTCTTCTGTTCCATATACACATAAAGGCAAAGAGATGAAGACAGGAAGTAGGCAGTTAATATGTTGGTTTGCTACTCTAATTGGAGTAGCAGAGTCCTACAAGGCATGCAGCACAACTGTGGTCTGATCCCACCTCAGCTTTCTGGATTAAGTTCAACTGCAACAGAACATTACTTCATTTGCAGATGGCTGAGTAAAGTACATTTCAGAGGAATAGCAGCAGAATCTATGTCCTCCTAATCTGGAGTAGGGAGAGGAGAGACATTTTTCAGTGTCTGATGCCTGCAGCTCATGCTCTCACAGAACACTGGCCTTGGTAATTCCACATCTTGAGTGAGATCCTTGGCTTTTCAACAGGGTGGGAACAGCAATCTGTGTTTCTTTAAGTCATGAGGGGACAGAGGTGACTCTGCCAGCTCTGTTTGACCTTTGCTGATTTACCTGATTCCCTGCCTTGCACAGTCTTGTTCATAACTGAATATTGTTCCTTTCTCCTTTGACACACATTGGCAACTTCAAAGGCAGAGTGGATGGTTGCTATTACGAATCCATCCCAGGAGAGAATCAATGAAGAAACAGAAAATCTGGCAGGAAAAGCATGATATAGCAAGAATAAAGGGGGTGAAAAGTCCCCCACCAGGACACAGGTATCCTGGTAGGCAAAAATATATATTCATTTCAGAAAATATTAATTGCAATACAATTGTGGCTTCATGTTTTATGCTGGGAATTTCATGGCAACAGATAGGCTTGTAGTCTGGAAGACTAAGACAAGTCCATGTCTGATGTCATCGCAAGCAGGTACAGAAAAAACAAAAAAATGTTCTCCTTTCCTGTGCTCTCAGCTCGCTTCAGCATTGCTGCTCAGGTTAAGCAACACTGAGAATAAAGAAATTCCTTCATTTTTTGCAGTTTTAGCTGGAAGGCCCAGAGATCTGATCTCAGCTAAATGAGCCAATTTTTCCAAAGCTGAATTTTACAGAGAATAAAAATTAATACAGAGAACACAGTAATACACAAACTATGCTGTCACTTCTCCATGCCGTGGTGTGCCTTCTGCCAGAGAATGCAGAGGTGCAGAGTGGATGTGCAGAGCTCAAAGGAGGATCCTCCCTACTCTGTCACAAACCATTGCCCTTGGAAGAGTATATCTGTAGGCCCATGCCTACTCTAGCCCCACATCCATGCTGAAGGCAAAGCAGGCTGTAGCTGCAGTGGGCAATTTCCAGTTATCCAATCCCCAACTTCTCTCAGTGCTGTGTTGCTGCTCTGCTCCCCCTGTTCATGATCAGCTCCTTGGGATATGTTGTGCAGGTTCCCTTGCTTTGCATGTCATCACAACCTGATGTATTAGTCAGTCCTAAAAGAGATAACAGATCTGCCTTGTTGTGGGATTTTTTTCCCCCCATACAAAGCAGAACACAAAAGCCTGTATTGAAAGGCCTGTCACAGAGAGGTATATTTGTTAGGGTACTCAGAAAAGGTACTGACAAAGCAGATTTTTGCCTAATGAGGGAAAGAAAGGCTAAAAAAAACCCTGGAGAATCCCCTTTCATTATACTTCCATTACCTTTCCCACTTGACAAAACAAGGTAACTTTGGTTAAATTTGGTACAGCATTTGGGATTTCTCTAATGACGTTAGTTAAGTGCTGTCCGAAATCAATGCAGCCAGGCTTTCTCTTTGGTCTTTTGGCAATGCCCCATGTGCCAACCTTAAATGCTACAACCACAGTGTGCAGTTCAATTTGGTCATGCCCTTCTCCCTGTTTTGCAAGACCTCCAGGGTAAAGATTGGTCTGTGAACACTCTGTGCATTCTAGAGAAGATGGAACCTCTTTGTGTTCCAGTAGAGGCTGAAGGGGAGAAAGGTTTAAGGTCCCTGTTCTAGGTCCCTGATCAGGCTAGAATACTGGAGACCTACCACTGGCCAGGGCAGAGCTGATTACTGTTATATCTGACTGCTCAAAGCTCTGTTTGTAGACAGAGAAATCTGCATCTCCAGAGATCAGTTTATCCAACCTTTCTTGCTTCATTCCTGAAAGGTGATGAACCCTTCCAGAGTAAAAAATAAAAAATTATTCTATTCTCTATTCATTGATCCAAGTTTTCCTGTGCTAAGCATCACATGCTGTATACTCTTAATTTTGTTTCAAAAAAACAAACAAGCAAGCAAATACCAGTGGGTGCATACACTGACTTTATCTTACTCCTGATTGCCCAGAGTGGCAGGACTCCTTTAATATAGCTCCATTTCCTCCTGGAACAGGAGCACAACTTGAGCATATCAAGTTCCAACCCACAGGGAGAGTTTATGAGCCAGACGTAAGAGCCTGAAACACGACTCCAAGATGTGTTTTTGAGAATATCGCCACTGAAAGCCTCTCAACTGAAAATGCTTCATATGAAAACCTTCACTGGAGCAGCTAAAGGAGAATGCTAGTTTCTGAGTACAGACTGAGGAATCAGCAAATTAATTTAAAATTCAGATGCCAGCACTAAGACACATATGGAAACAGGCCCTATGCTTTCTAATATATATGATCACAGGGATCAGTTTCCTTGCAGGATCCAGGCCTCAGACAGACATGGGATTTAGGCAACGGATGGCTTTGAAAATCCTGCAGTATAAATCACCATGCAAACCCAGGAGGGTGGGTCTGTTTTCCCCATATGAATATTTAAAGAACAGTCATTTTTTCTAAGTGATAGATGACAAGCAGGTGGCCTGAAAACTGGAAGTATTCTTGCCATTTGTTCTGGGACATTTCTTCACAGGTTTTGCATTTACTTCCTTATCTACTTATTTATTTATTGGTGGTTTGCCATCTTATTCTCCAAGGCTAGGAGTTGGTTTTGGAAACTTTCCTGGAGAACACTGCTCCTGCTCTAGGATTGCTTTATAAGCCTGGTTTTGATTTTAAGCAAGCAAGATCTGATTTCCCTGCTTTGCTCCAAGCTACCTTGCAGACCATGCTTTGGACCAGATCCTCGACACTCACTCCATGGTTGGAGCTGTGCTGATTTCATTAGCGCCACGAGTACAGCCAGATCTGATCAGCCCAAAGGACCCAATACCTTTTCTTTTACATTATGCAGTAACAGGTGCCTGGAGAAGAATTTAAGGTCCAGGCAAGTGCACCACTGTGCTTTCCTGGACTGCTCTCCCACTCTCCAGTAAGATAGTGGCTTTGTATTCAAAAGCTCTTTATTTATCCAGTTAGTTTTAGGACTCATGCCAGTCTTTTACCTTGCCTAGCCTCCTGTGGCAGGGAGCTCCTTTGGCTTATTTTTGGACGTTTGTATTTGTCTCCTTGCTTGTTTGTGTGCTTTTCCTGCTTTTACAGATATTTATAAAATCCTCCCTTGGCTACTTTGTTTCCCAGCTGGAGACTTCTAGTCTGCTTAATTTCTCTCACAGAAGCTCTTCCCTGCTTCTGACCACCCCTCTCAAATGCATGTGAGACACAGGTATGAAGTCCAATGGATCTGGGGAATGGAACAAGGCTGTTTGTATCTCTACTACAGCAGAGCTTGTCTACATACACAACACATCTCTAAACAGCACAAACATGCCTACAGAGTGGGCATCTTCTATCTCGGTGGTTTTACAACACAGCTGGGAACTGGAAGGAGTAAAGCAAGACACAAACCATAAGGCAGTGGGCAAAATATTTTCCTCAGATAATCTGGTGACTTGAAAATCCAGTTGCAGGGTAGATTAAGGGGGAAAATGGCTAAGATATATTATCTGAGCATTAATGGAGACACCACTGAGGCCATTTGCTGGCCCCAAGCATGGGTTTAGGAGTGGGCAGATGAACAGCACTGTGAAAGTACTCTCCACTGGCAAAAGTGGTGCTGAGACAGGGCCTAGAGAGATACTGGCAGGGAGGAGACAGTTCATGAGCCTCAATCTGCCCTGGTTTATTTCCTCCCCCTCCTCATTAGCATGAATAGTAATGAGGTAACACGAGGAGGGGGCGTTGCTGGCAAGGCTAGTGACAGAACTAGAGAGTCCCTGAGGAAAGTGTATGCAATTATCTGAATGAATTAAGACAGAAGCCAGAGATAACCAGTACGAATAAATGAGAAGAGATGAGATCAGGCTGATGTCATTCACCCCAGGCAAATTTTGAATATCTCTCCAGGCGGAAGTTTGGCTAACCAGCACAGTGGAAATAGGAAATTAAAAACAAGCCTCCAAACCATGAATTTCACCATTGAGTGCTAACACAACTCTCTCCCTAAAGCCAAGGAAGATGCCAAGTGGATAAGAAAATACCAGATTCCCATTTATCTCAGAACTATCTCCTAGTGCCCAGTAATGCTTTGACATGGTTGTGTGGCTTCCAATGAATCACTTCCCTTCAGCCTCCCCTTTCAACTTTCCTCCACCTTGTGTAGTTAGATGTTGGGCTCATGGAGGTAAGACACAACCCCTCCCCAGTGGTCAAACCTAACAGTCCTGACATTTGCCAAAGCTCCAATAATCGTGCTATAAATTTTTTGGAAGTGTTAAACACCACTAGACAGCACCGGGAGTCAGATAAACTCAATAAGCTTTTAAAGCAAAGCCAGAAAAGAAAATTGAGCTACTGCTTTCCTATTTATTTTTTTTTTTTAGTGAAAGCATATGTATGGAGAGTAGAGCTGCTGACTGTTCTCCCAGTGACTGACATGCAACCTCTTGGTGAAGCCATTAGCCATGGATGCACAAGGGAGCATTCTTGTGCCTCGTATCCTTCATTTATCTCACCAGCTGTATTTATAGATTTGCAGAATGCTCTCTACAGTTTGCAAATGACTGCCTCATACAGCTCTCTCCATCTTTAAGGTTTTTATGATGTGGAGCCAATCCAGCGTCTAGACCAATAATGACAGCTCACATCTCAGCCAAGCCTTTTCTTAATTGTCCACAGGGCTGGCAAGGAAATCTAAACATTCATACAAGCAGCAACATTACTAAAAAGACTTTGACCAGCTGGCATCTTTCCCTGCCAGTCCTGGGGCAGCTTCTTACTGTATATTTCCTAGAGCTCAAGCCAGTCTTGTCTTAAAATAGCTCAAATGACGGTGGTTCCCTGAAAAAGAGCATCTGCAGAAAATGTAGTGGCCAGAGACTTGCCTTCTGACTCTGGCGATTGGGGTAGAGCTCTGTTACTCATTTACTCACCTGCTGACCTCTCAGCTTTTTTGACACAGTTTTGGGGTGTCTGTTGGGAAGGCATAGCCTCCTCACTCCCACATCCTTCTCCCACACTGATGGAGCCACATCTCATATGCTGGAGATCCAGAGTAATGGGGTGTTCCAGTCAGCTGCAAAGTGACCCTGATCCCATTTAGGGTCTACAGGTGCCACCATAGTGCAAAAATGTCATTACCTCAACAGATGGTAGTTTGTGTGGGAGAAAGTTTGACTGTCCCACAAAGGCATATGCCTATGCAATCCATTTCTTAAGCTATATTCTGTTCTTCTGGACCCTCAGCATCTCCTGAAGAAGGTTATGTCCATTGTTTGTAGCACAGATTTCTGTCACTCCTTTCCCCAGCCAGCTGTCCTGCAATTTGGTGATTTTCTCATTCTTTCAGCTCATTTCCAGACTTTTTGTCTGGCTTTGTACACTTTGGCTCTGTACCATTGTCAAAAGCAGGTCCAAGGCTCAAGTGTGGCAATACAGGTGTGGCTGTACCATCAGCCCTGACAAATCCTTCCCTAAATTTCTCCAAGACTGAGATCTTCACAAAGATTGTCCTGAAACCCTGAGATCACGCAGTCTTGTGTCTTTGTGTTCATCTCTCTACATCCACCTACTTTTATCTTGCAGGAGGCTCTAAATTGGCTGGTATGGGGATCTTACTGTTAATTTTGTGCTTTAAATAGCATCAAGTGAAAGAAGAGACGAGTGGGGATGGGAATGAGTCTGGTTCCTTAGTGTTCCCTCCATGTCAATGAATCTTAATAAGACGAACAACCAAACTGCCCATCTCTCTTGCATTTACCAGGAGGACCCTGCCCAGACCTTGTGTACCCCATCCTAGAGGAGCCTGAGCTTCATTTGAAGTCCAACTCAAGCTATACTTTGTGGCATTAAATGGGAGTTAAGTACTGAGCAGACTTTGTGCAAAGTCTGTGCAGAGAGGAGAGTTTCACCACAGCAACATTATCGGAGATCGCTGACTCAACTGCTGCAGCACCTCATTTTCAATTGCACAAAAGCTGCAGCATCCAGACTCCACTGCTGGGGGGACAGGGGCTTCAGGGTTTTGGTTGGTACTATGTCCCCTTGCAAATTACCCATTGAAGATGCAAGCAAAGCTGTGGGCTGTCATATAATATGAGTCATTTTATTGCGGATCGGTTGGGGTTTTTAAATAACATCATACCATGCAATGAGCAGTTGGGAAATGGAGTTAGAGAGAGTGCCACTCCAAGCCTTGCCCACTGGGAGACAACAGCAGAGCCAAGAATTAAACCCACAGCTCCCAAGACCCAGACTAGCAACTGAGCCACAGTATCATTCCTCTACCCCTTCTACAATCACAGCAATTGCCCCATTCAAGGACCTGAAAATTCCCTGCTGTACCAGGACCCCTCTGGCAGATTAGCTTTCCAAAACATCTCTGCCAGAAAGACTGAAACAATGCTGGGGCTTGTCCCTGTGGCACAAAAAGTGCTCTCATGGCCAGCCAAGACATAAGCTTTTTGCACCTCCATGCCACACTTGCTGGCAGAGCTCAAGGCAGCTGCAGTTCCTTTCACCTTAGTGTTCACTTTCCTTTCTCAGATACTAGAAACCCAGGGAGTTCAGTTTCCTTCATCCTCTACAAAGAGTCTTCCCACACTGCTAAAAAATACAACCATCCCATTTCACCTGCATAGTAAAGGAAGGAACATCCCAGCCCTTCATGTCATCAGGTTATCAATGTCATGGGTAAGGGAGGTGCAATTCGAAGTTGATGTGCATCAAGCTGGACAAGTCCATCAAAAACAGCTTTCACCATGTGTTCTCTTTGGTTCCCGACAACCTCATGGAAGCACTCAGGTGTTGAGTTGGTGCAATGGCAAGTGATCACTCTGCAGCTGAACTCAAGTGGAAGTGGGCTTCAAATGTACACCAGTGAGCAATTTCCACTGTGCCCCAAGTCATTCAAGAACCTCACAGAAAGCAAAAAAATAAAAACCATATACTACCATGTCTAGATGAATGATGCACAGGAAGACTATTTCCAGATATTTCTGATCTCCTGACCTTGAGATTGCAAGCAGAGCACTCTATTCACTTCATTTTTATTTGGCGTAATATCAGCAGAATTCCCTCATGTCTCTGTTTCTCAAAGGATTGTGTCAGCTCTTCTAACCACACCATTGTACTAGGAATGCATATTCAGCTGGATATTCACCATAAACACTGTCTTTTGCATTGTCACCATCTTCGGGACAACATTTTTTCCTTTTTTTTCCAATTTGCCTTTCCTTTTTGTTCATAAACAATGTGTGTATAGATATATGCATGTGGCCCTGTTAAAACCCATTTCCGTGTGCAACCAACTGTCACTGTTCAGCTGGTTGTTAGCAGCCAAGGGATTGAGCCAGATGGACACACCACTGCAAACTTGTGGTAATGACAACATTGCCCTGGCACACAAATGATAGGGTTTCTCATGTCCTCTGCTTTATCGTGACCTAGAATTCTAGGTCTTCCAGATTGGAACCCAGTGCTCTAAGTTACTAGGGGCATTGGTACTATAGAAACAAAATAGATGGGTGGCTAAATGGTTGAAGACTTGATAAAACAGTGAAAATGGCTACACAATACTACAGATTAAGTGAAGAATGGATAACTTCTAAATTCTTAAGATACTCCTGTATTCCCTGCCAGGTGTTCGGGCACCAGGCAGATGCAGCTTAATGTTGCAGCTTTTCTAATAAACCCTACCAGACCTAGCAGGGGTCTGCATTGTTCCCAAAACAAATACTCCCAGGATGGTAGACCCTCCTGTGAACGGGATATTGGGACCTGCATCCAATTTTGGGTTGTCTGTTAGTCGACCTTAAACAATCTAAACAGAGAAAGTGAACACAAGATGGAGCCTATTCTCTCATTTGGCAATTCTTCTGTTTGTAAGGACACAAGGAAAGTAGCACACATTAAGCAGATCATGAACTGCTCTAGGCATTTGAATCATGACATCAATTTGGTCCAGTGCTCACATGAATTCCCAGGCCTGCATCACTCTTCTCCTTTTGCTTCTTGGGTTGTTGCTTACACACAAATTCCCATTCCCCAAAGACTGCAGAGGAAGGAAGAGCAAGGACAGGGTTATTTTTGCCCCAAGGTTAGAGGCAGCTCCAGAAGTGTGATATAGAATTGACAAGTCCATCTTTAAGGGGGAGGAAAGAATTGCTTTGGGACAAACTTGGCACAGCTGTTCTTTATTTGACACTCAGTAGACAGCCTGCCTGGCTGCAGGACCTTCCAACAGGAGCATTTCATTGTCATTCTGCATACACCATGGGCTGCATTAACAGATCATGGATCACCAGCTTCTGGGGACACAAGACTGAGGTTTGGCAGGTCCATCCCTCAGAGGGCCACAAAAGATTTTGAGGAATGTAAATAAAACCCATTTCCACTTGGAGATTATTTCTTTTCAGACCTTCTTTGCCTATTGAATTTGTAATCCCTTTATGGTCATAGTCCTAAGAGCACCCCACACCCTGCACATCCAATTTCACACAGAGTCACTTAGGTTGGAAAAGACCCTTAAGATCATTAAGTACAACCATTAATCCAGAACTGCAAGTTTACCCACTAAACCATGTCCCTAAGAGTCAGAGCTACATGTCTTTTAAATACCTCCACTCAACCACTTCTCTAGGAAGCCTGTTCCAGCGCTTGACAACCACTTTAGTGAAGAAATTTTTCATAATATCCAATCTATACCTCTGCTGGCTCAACTTGAGGCCGTTTTTTCTTATATCATTTGTTACTAGCAAGAAGAGACTGACTACCATCTCATACAACCTCCTTTCACGTAGTTGTAGAGAGGAGTTGCAGAGACTCCACTGAGCCTCCTTTTCTTTAGGCTGAACACCATCAGCTCCCTCAGCCACTCCTCACAAGACATGAGACACATCATCCCCACCACTTCTGATCTGTCCAGTCAGAGCAACAAGGTAGTTTTTACTCACAGTTTGGCAGGAAGGTTTTTGTTTTCATTAAGTGTGAAAGAAAATTTGAACTCAGAGCCCTGGACCTGAAGCAAAATGCTTGATTTGCTTTGGTATCTTATTCCATCTGGAAACAGCTAATTACAAACTAGACAAAAGGAACAATGTCAGTTCTACTCTGTGTACATGCTTGGAAAAATGTAATCCAAAGTCTCCAACAAATGCAACTCCATCTAAAGCAGCAGCAATGTAGGCTGTGAATAGCTCTGAATGAACTAGAGCTCTTAAAGAAATGCCATGGTAGGCAGGAAACTGGGACAGTCATTCCTAGAGCTAACAGCAGGAAATTAAATTTGACACCTTTCTGGCTATAAAATGCAAATTTAAAATACTGCACACTCACTTTTGAAATAACTTCATTGGAACTGCAGCAGATTTTCCATCCTTTGAAGTCTTCAGAGCAAGACTGAACCCATACTCAGATGACCTACTCTCGATGCTTCATTTAGTCATTCACATGCTATGCACAGAAAAAAAAAAGGCAAGAAGTTCTGCTTGTCTTCTGTCCAGGGCTATAAAATCATTGGATTTCTATGCAGTCAGTGAAGAGAGATAGTCATGGCATGAAGTCAGCTTCCTGAAATTGTTGGCCTGTGTTTGGTTGTGGCCGCCTTTCTCCGAGATAGGTTTTGGCTTTACCTCAAACTGGTGAATTCAACAAATTGATCACCAGAAAAATTTTGACAGGGTTTGGTTTATCTGCCACATGTCAGGATTTACCTTTGTAATTGTCCTTTCCAACCTTACTGTTCAGGGACCACCTCACACCTTTGGGAAGAACCAAGGAACACCACAGAGATTTTCAACTCAAAAAATTACAATCAGCTAAAAGTTAGGGGACTTTCTGATGGGACTACAGCTTTGGGGGTTTTGTCAGCTAGGACAGAGAAAAGGAGAAAATCAGAACAGTCACTTTTCCCTTCTGTGGAACGAATGTAGCCGACAGCTCCCTAATTTGCCCTCATTGGTGACTATCCCTCTACTACATGCATGAACATCATATAACAGGAGTAACCCAATCACCATTTCTGTTCAGTAAAGAAGGGGTTAAGCAGGGCCAAGAGCACCTTGTAAACAAGCTGAAAGTGTAACCTTTGCTTATAAATCATGAGTTCAGCCTCAGAACATGCCTTTAATCCTGTAATTACATTCAGCCTTGCTGTTTCAGTTAAGGAAATACTAGCTCCTCTCCAAATGGCACTGGGGCTGACCTTAAATGATATGTTAGCTGCCCGAAAAGGCCGCAGAACTCCACTGCTTCCAGCATCTCATTCCTGGGCAGCGGGACAGGGAGGCGGACACGCCCAGCTGTGTCACCCTGAGTTCTGTGAAGCTCGCCTGTGGGGCTCTGGCTCCAGCCAGCAATTCCCCGAGAGAGGAGAACTGTCCGCAGGCATCGGGTTGGCTTTGCTGTTGTGGCTGATGGTAGCCCAGATCCTCAGCATCTTGGGAACACTCAGGACCTCAGCCACTGGCAGCAGGGCAGTGGCACAGGCATTACTGGTGGAGTATGGCATGTCCTCTTTTGCAGCTCTCCTCCTTCTGTGGGCACAGCCTGTCCCCACAGTCCCCAGGGACTGGGCAATGGGCAAGAGCCGCATGAGGGCAACCACGCAGCTCCCTTTCTGGTCCCAGCTCTGCTTCTGCACCAGCCTCTTCCTGTGAGCAGTCTGACATGTCTCTCTGGTCACTGCATGGCTGCAACAGGCAACGCAGCTCACCAGACTATCCTGAGGATGGTCCCCAGTCAGGGTCCTGCCTTTGCCACTCTTACTCACAGACAAAAGACTGAGAACTTCAAAAGAGTGTTCCACCACAACAGCAATGTGATGTTCACCTGCTCTTGGGTAGCTGTATAACAGTAACTGCGTAGTCAAGGTTTTCATTTAGTCACAGGGCATCTATATTATCTTCTTTTGGTGAACTTTGGGATTATTTTCACCCCCATTCACCTCCTCTCTATATATGTTTCTTGCGGAATGTGTGAACCAACAGCTTCATACATGTGCTTGGAAAAGTTTTTCAGGCCTGATCAAAAACCTTCCAAGATACATTTTCTTGTGGTAATTTCAGAGTTTCTGTGGGTGGATCAGCAAGAAAAAAATTATGAAAAAGGGGAACCATAGTGGCAGTATGTCACCCAGATCCCAGCTGATCTGCCCTGGGATACTTACTTGAGCTAAAACTTGCTGAATGTTTATCAGAGCTTTCAGTTTTTATTGAGAAATAGAGTTGTTTCTTTCTAGACCCCTTAGTCTTCCTTGGGATATATAACAATGTGCAGTTCCTGAGGCATTTCAACTGGACAAATGAAGAAGATGTTCTGCCAGCACCTCCTGAATTTCTGGAGTTCTTACCGTTGTAAACAGGGTTATCACATTGCAATGAACTCCAAGATCTCTCTGGATTGGATCCATTTTCCATCTGCTTCATGGGAGTGATCCAGGAACTGGATGATTCATTAGCGGCGACTGGCCAGAGCACACAGCAACAGCACACCTCTTGGGTTTTTATGGGAGTAGTTGTATTAGTAGTATTGTCCTCTCTGCAGAAACACTGATGAGTTTCATCTCATAGCTGTCTCACTGCTGTCCTTGAATTATGACTTGGAAGATGCTTTGCCAAGCATCTAAGGGGCAGGGAATGCCAAAGGCAAAGCTGGACCAGCAGGTCATGGTCAGTTAGTGGCACATCAAACAATAGTCTCAAATGTCCCTTTGAAAAATATTCATCCACAGTCCCTCTTTAAACTGTATATCCTTCACAGTGAGAAAGAAATTCAACCATGCACACCCCACTTCCAAAACCCTACAACATCTGCAGGGATGATGTGGTGGCCTGACCATCTGTCTGAGGTCAGATGAGCCCTGATGCAGAGACTACTACTGTCACATCCAGAGTCTGTAGGTAGGTATGTGTTCCATTGTTTGTTTGACCACAACAGCCTCTCAGCCTAGATGGAAAAGCAAGCTCCTGGGCTATTCTGCTTTGGAAATATAGTGAAATCAGTAAGGACAGAGGGTAATACAAGCTGGTTCAGTTCTGTAGAACAGCTGTTGAATTCATACTTGATTTTCAAATTTGCTGTTGAAAACACTTCTTGCAATTGAGCCAGTTCATATCAAACTTGTGAGTCCTAATCTCTAACTCAGCAACTAGGAATTCATTCCCTTCCTCTTAGAAAGACTAAGCATAGTAGTTCTGCAAGGATCCTGAATTTCTAAATACATTATCATCTTTAACCTTTACTCAAAGTCAAATAATTTCTTCCTTGAAAAACCTCCTTCAGTTTTTACAACTTGTCTCCCCAAATACACTCATTTCTTCCCTTCTCCATTGCAACATGTTAGCATCCAAACTAGATTTGTGCCATTTCCAGCAACACATGGCTGATAGTCTTTGAGTCTTGGATCCCTCTCTGGGGAAGATTGCCTAGAGCTGATATGTCCCCCAGAGCTGAGAAGCAGGGATTGCAGCTAAACAGCCTTTTTCAGAGTTACATCCCAATTTTTTTCAGGCCAAAAATAGTCAATCTTGCCTAAAGCACCTGAGAAATCTTCCATCTTATGCAGGGGATACATGTCACCAAGTTTTACTATTTTTCTGTAATTCCTTCTAAGCCCAAGTATTCCTGGTGACAGCAAGGCAGATCCATTCAATTTAGTGCAGAGAAGGGAAGAAGAAAGCTCCTCTTCTTTATTCAAGGGTCTCTATCCTGTTACTGCTGCTCCCACAGAACACATTTGAACAGGTTAAACTGACCTCCATTCGCACCCTGTGCTTCTGAGATAATACCACAGCACCATATCAATTTAGACCATCAAACTTTGGTTGTAGTGGTATGACAGGACCATTGTAGAGCTGATTTATGTGACCAAGTGGATGTGGTGTGGTTGAATTTGGCTTCAGAAATCACAGCTTTTCCACAAGACCTCCTCCTCTTCCCTCTAGGTCTGCTGTGAGATTTTAGCAGCACAGATACCTCAGGATGAGAGGAAGTGGACCTCATATTACGGGTTTTTTCTGCCATGCAATTTGGGGAAGGCTGAACCAAGGAAAAGGAGATCTCAGACTCCACTCACTGACTTGGACAGGAGTGGAAAATTGGCTGCAGAGCAAGAACCATTGGATAATTCTCAATGGAATTCTTTCTAAGCAGGAAGGAAGTTACTTATGGAATACCACAAGGATTAGCACTGGGCCTACACAGCTTTTAATTATTTATGTTGTATAAATTAGGGCTGGGAAGCAGTTGGAGTGGAAATAAATTCTTTACCTAGCAAGCCAACTCTTCTTCCTCCAAACCAAACTTTTGCTCTCTTTCATGTCTTCTCTCTCCCTTCTTTTTCCTTTTCAGACCTCTACTCTCAATCATTACTCACCCTATTTCTTTCTCCTGTTTACCCTCTTTTGCTCAAAGATTAAGTGACATGATGCTATGCTCTGATACAGTCTGTATATAATGCAACTCCACCCGCTTGTAAACTCAAAGGGAGGCACAGACAAGACTATGCTGGCATTTTGACTTTTAACCTATTCATTGCTGGTCATTAGTGATAAGCAATTCATCAGATCCTTGCTGCAGTAGGTCACTGCACCCTCCTATAACAAGAGTGTTTCTGTCCCCAAAAGCCAAGGAGCCATGAGCCAGGTCTAGGCGGGATCTTCCCATTGCAGCTGATCTCTCTGTCCCAAGTACTGCCCTACAACATCTACCAAGTGATACCTGAGCATGACACAGTCCAGACAAGAGTTATACTGACTGGTGGCCTGACCAGCCTGAAGGGCAATGCCCACTCAACCCAGTAGGAAGTGGATCTGGGGGCCTGCTATATTTGATGCCTAATCTTTCAATGACCAACATTCTGGATGAGTGTTCATCTTAAGTGGGACCAGACCCAGGAAGCAGGTCCTTTTCAGACTTACTATGCCAAAAATCTCTGGTATAGTGACACCGGGGGGGTGACAGAAGACCAGCTTACTTCATGCCATCATCACTCCCATGCTGTTGATTCAGACCTGTTCAGAATTATATCACCATTTTCAAGGGGCATTTTTGTTTCCATTCCCAATGAAAAAGAGAGCTGGGATCTGTTAGTTAAAAGAAGTGACAGGGAACTGGTAGCCCTTTGCTTTGCAGAGGTTGAACCTGAGTTTTCTCTAAAGCTGTCACACTTCAATGGGTCAGCTGGCTGCAGAGTTTGAGGGCTGAATATGAGCCACCTGCAGAGCCTAATTTCTAGCATTCACTCTCTTCTTTCTCACCTGAGGCAGTATCACTACTCAGTGATCAATACAACCTGCAGCTTCACAGGGTGAACATGCAATTGGGAGGAAAAATCAGGAGCCAAGAATTTTGCAGTGAAAAGGAATCATCTGAGCACTCATTTGACTCATCTTGCATTTTCCCAGGAAAGTCTTGTTTTTGTTTTTCAAGACCTGAATGAAACATGTGAGAAAGATACATAACCTTGATTTAGGGGCGCATGAACTCTTTCTTAAGATAAGACTAAAGAAATAAATGTTCAGCCTGGGAGTAACTCCATCAGCTCCTACACAGTCACACCAAGTCTGAATCTGATTCACAGAACAGAAAAAAACAAACAAATTAACTCCAAAAAGGTCAAACAGCCAAAGAAATTGAGAAGAGTGGAATGGGAAACCCAGTCAGTGGTTTCCCTCATGTCCTGAACTCTCCTAGGCCTGAACCCACAATGTAAGGACAGACATTTTTCATTCCAACATTGGGAACTTTGGCAATTGAGCTTTATTCTGCCTATACAGCCCCCACCAGGAGCCAAAGGGGATCAGTTTCATAGCTGAGGTGGCTAACTAGGATCAGATGAGCACTGAGGTTTGGGGTTGCTTATCCCTATGCTCTACAGCCACTCACCCAGCAGCAAGGCAGGTAGAAAGTGACGGGAGGGGAAATGGATGTTCCCCTTAGACTGACCTTTCCCAAGAAAAGCAAATTCATTGAGGCAAAAGCTTTTCTGGCCCTGGTATATTCTCATCCAATGAAATACTGGCACTTTCACTCACAGGAATGAAGATTTCCATCCCAAACCAATGTGTTGATATCCTTTCTCTGACAGCAGCCAAAACTTAATGCCTCAGAGGAAAGCAGTAAACTGCCACAATGCACCTGGCCAATTTTGTGTGGCTAAAAGGAGCAGAGGAATGGACTAATTCCTTCCTGGCTCCCAGGATGATCAGCCTGCTGATGCCCGAGATCCCATTACTTTCCTCTTGCCTTGCATGACTGCAAATGTTTCTGACCCAGTGTTTATCCTGCCGCACTGCTGAACTTGCACTGAGAATGTTGGGTTGAATTCAACAAATGACCACCTTTGCTCCAAGCATGGGAGCCTCTCTGGGGACCTGCCTCCATCCAGAGATCTAAGCCCTATTCAAAATTAATGCTGGCACTCTCCAGGCCCATGACAAGCTTTCTATCACTACTGTTGTGATCTTGCATTCATCCAGTCCTCTGCAAAGGCAGAGGAAACAAATGATCAAATAAGGCGCAGGAACAGTCAGGGCTTTCAAGGAGACATGAGAGCCAGACAGCCTGTGGACTGTGCAGTGTTCTTCAAGGGCTTGAGGAATGGCTTTCAGCTGTGCCTGGAAGGGGTCCAGAAGACCCTCCACGTGTTGCCCATTTCCATCTAAAAATGTGTGATGAGCTAAGGACACAGGCAAAGGCCATCTGTGTTTGAATGCCAGAGATGCCTGCCAGCACATCACTAGCAATTGCCACCATCCACACCAGCAAAGGAGTCTGTCAACATGGCTATGATTTGACTGTGAGAGTAGGCCAGGGGAAACTGAGTCAAGGCATTCTTTTAAATAGCAGTATCTCCAGTGAGACAGGAGGAACAGTCAGACCAAGAACACAACCCACCTCTTGAACCTCCCTAGTCCAGTTCTGGAGTCAAAAAATTTTATGTGTTCCTGTTTATACATGTATAGTCAAAACCTGTCTCAACAACTTGCCAAGCTTGCCAGTACAAACTCTAATCCTCCCCATGTACTGAATATTTGTTAGCTGCATCTCCCAAGTACACTCCATCCCAGTGGTCACATAACACAGGCATTACCTGATCCACCATTACAGATAGAATCAATGTTATGGACACAGATGTTCTGCAGTACATTTGCATGCCCCCTCAGATGACATGACAGACACATCTGCACTTCACCATGTTGCAAGCCACCACATTTCTGAGAATTTCTGGTGCCTGCTGTCCATCTTGCAGGCAAATGCAAGCACATCCCCAGCTGTCATGACTAAGTGCACCAGCCAAATCACTTATGTAATCATTGAGGTGGGAAACAGAGTATCCCATGTGTTCATAAGGACACAGAATAAAAAAAATACCCATGGCTTTGCTCTGTGTGGGCACAAACCACATCATCTCCCACAGCAGGGTAGTATTATCATCTCAGAGAGTGATGCTCACTTTGTACCATGCAGTCACAGACCATACCCAGGACTTACCTGTTTAATTATTTGCCACCTCCTGTTACCATGACTTCCTAAGAAACATGACTGATATGATGCAGGTTTGCATCTGTAATTTTTAACCCAGTTGGTTTCTTTCAACTAGCTTCCAAAATAGGAGCTCAGAGTAATAGCTAGACACCAACATTTGGGAGTGTTCACCTCAAATTGAATCCTACTCTTAAAAAGGAGATGTGATTAGCCATGAGTGCATCTACATGAGACACCACATACCCTTTGAAGTACCTTAGACATAGGACAAATTTCAGCAGGAACCTTCTGAGAAAGAAAAATTAACCAGATGTGAGACAGAGGTCTGCAGGCACTCTGGTAGCAATCATCCTGCCCTGTCCCCTTCTGAGAGAGAACAAAGTTACCTCTTAGAAGGAAGCAGGATGAGGCAGAGCATGAGAAGCAGCAGTAGCACCAGAGCATACCCAAGCTGCATTAAAAAAAAGCCATGTATGGGAACACACTCAACCTGTCCTCAAGTGGCTCAGCCCAAGGACTATGTGGTGGAAAGGCAGAAAGGCTCCTTCCAGTCAAGTCAAGCTGCAATGGAAAAGCTTTGCCTAGGAAAAGAAAAGCTCTTCTGGTGAGGTTGGATTTCACACATGATGCATCCTTTCTGAGGAAGGTTGAAGAGGGTAAAGGGTTTCCACCAAAACAATAACAGAAAAGGAAAGTTTCCACGACCCTATTCTCAGGATAAACAGAGGAATGGGTGGCAAGGGCTCATAGTCTATTGTTTGCCAACAACTTGCTTTGTATTTCTGAAACCAAACAATCAATAACCCAGATGCCTGCCAGGCTGCCTGCAAACCCCACCTTTCCACCCCTCCTACTCTACAAAGTGCCTTTTATTTTTAACATGACTCCCTAAATGAACAGGCTTATGCAATCTCAGTGCCTGCATGTCTCACATTCTCCATCTGTCCCTCCTCTTAGCAACTCTGAAACCCATAAGTTGTTTCCACTGAGTTTGCTCAAGGGAAGAGATCCTAAAGACAGAAACTACAATCAGATTTGTGAAAAGAAGGATTCTGAGGGAGGATACAGCCTGTATTAAGGATCCTGCTGAACATTAGGGTGAGGTGAACTCAGCCGTATCAAACCACATACAGGTATAGTATCACTATACTACATTTAGGCTCTTGGCCAGGCTGTCCAAGGTCACAGCCATGATCAAAGCATAGTGACAGCTAATATGCAGCAAGCCAAAACCAAAACCATGCTCCCCCGTGGCATCTGAGGTGCTGCACCCCTCTGAGCTCAGACATTGTTGGGCTTGAAGATGCCTCTGGGCCACCCATGGGAACACAAGAAGGCTTTGCTGGAATAAATAGCCAGCAGAACCTCGCTAGCAATCACAGGCAGAATGTAAACTCAGACCTAATCTTGAGTATCCCAAATGCCCTGCTAGGGCTGTCTCTTCCCACAGAAGAAGGGCAGGAAGGGCCAGCTGTGCCTTACTACAAAGAGCCTGGCAGAAGCTGGTGAATGCATTTTGGTGGCCTCACTCTTTGAGAGGAGGTCAACTCCAGCAGAGCAGAATCAAAGGCATTACAAAGCTCATGCGTTGTATGGGTGCTGTGCTCTGGGATTTATCTCTGGTACAAATCACTGGAGAGGAGGAATAAGGACTATCCGCTGAGTTTCTGACCTGGCCCCAGGGAAACAGTTCATGGTAATGTCCTTCACAGACTGGTTTAATGTTCTTGTACCTCGGGGCTGTGTCTGGTGGTCTCAATTTCTTTGATGGGAAGACAGTTTCCGTCTCTTCCCACAAGGAAGATACTATTGTGCAATGTTTCCATCACCACAGAAGAGAAAAACAAGAAGCTGTGCCATGGATCTATGGCACGACTGGACTTGGAGCCACTTGGCCAGAGGTCTTTTACTGTTAGCAACAACTCCTTGCCAGCCCCTTCGTGCCTCATTTTTCCAGCAGAACCCTCTGAATCCTATTGCTCCTGCAGCTGCAATGCTCAAATCCAAGCAACACTGGGATTGACACCGCTAGATTTTTTTACAGCCTCCCTCATTGTGCAAGACTGTTTCAGGCACTTTTCTTTGCCTTGGGGCATTACTGATGTGGCCAAACAGAATCACCAGCAAAGACCAAGTTTCTCAAGCTGCCACCCCCTGTCGCAGCAGCAAGAAACCAGATGAACAAGCATAGGCTTCAGGGAAGGAGTTGATCCCAGCAGCTGTCTCACACTACCATGAGAGAGCAAAACTAAGCAACCCAGCCCTTTTTTCAGCACCATCTGAGGAGTGGGTGCTGTGAGCATGAAGAATATTTCTGTGGTTCAGAGAAGCCAGCTTCCTGTGACAAGGGCTACTCCCAGTCAGATGGCTTCCTGATGTTTTCCCCATTTCTGCCTCTTTACAACCAAACTCCATCTCCCTAGGTGCCACTTTGTCATGTGTTTTCTCATTCCCAACTGTGCAGAGGCTCCTCCATCCACTATCAGGCAGTGGAGCTCACCACAAATTGCTGACTCCCTGTGTCTGCAGGAAACCTGCCTCATCAGTGGGGGGTGGGCGAGAAGAGAAGAAGAGGTCTTTAGCTCTGTGCCAAATATGCACACCCTCCAACTCTGATTGTTTTCCCTGCAAGGCTGCCACGGCTCCAAGGAAAGCTCCCTGAACCCACAGAGCAGCTACTGGCTCAGACAGCACGGCTTCAGGGCCCTAAGCCCAGCTGTGGCTCTGTGCCCCAACCCCTGCACTCACACACACTTTCCACTTCACACAGACACTTCTCAGCTAACCAGAGACCAGGCTGCAGGAGTCAGCAAACCTCCAAAGGGGAGGCCAGGAGAGAAGTAGAAGGCACTGCTATTTGCTCTGTGTCAAGCAGCTCCTCTGGCCCGAGCATCCCTCTCAGCAAGGAGCAGTGGTACATGCCAAGGTGCCTGCACAGGAGGCACATCTCAACCATCTTCCTGATGGTGCAATTCAAGAACAAACCTCTGTCTGCAGCCACTTTACCTCCCCACACTCGCTGCAGAGCAATTTGCAATCACTGACAGTATTTCCTTTTCCTTCCTACCTTCCTTCTTATTCCCTGGGACAACTCTACAACCCGGCTGAAACCCATTAGCCCTTTCCAGGGACTGCAGGCACCTGTCGAGCTCTCTAGGACAGAGAAGACCATTTTTTGCTCCTGCTTCACCGAAGAGCTATGAGAAGATTCAGAGCTTGAAGCTTTGCTTCTGTCCTGTCTCCTTAAACAAGTGGAACTGGAACCGAGACTGAGGGCACAGGCTTCAGCTGGGACCCCTGGAAAGCCAAAATAACCCTTAACTTTCAAGGACTGATATAAAGAAACACTGTCCGGTCTATTCTTTCAGAGGTTATCTGGGAAGATCTGGAGTGGTTATCCTACTTGCCAGACTAAAACTGACCATGGTCAGTGCTCAGAGCTGAATCAGCAAAGCCTGGGTTTCTCCAGGTAAGCACCTAAATAACTTGGGATCTATGCTGAGTCTTGAGAAATGAATACACAGTGTCCACCTGAACCATGCTTTACATGACCAAGGTCATATTTGAACTTAACCTCCCGGTAAATAACAACCTTACAGCTTATTCTCTGCTCCTTTTGGTTTATGCCTTACACAAGATGTGCTTCCTGATGCCTCCCAATGCCTACCAAAAAGAATTCTAAAATACAGAAGAACTGTCAAGCAAACCAGATTGAGTCTGGTGCAAGTGGAAGATGTATTTTGCTGGAGTTATCTGAGTGAACTAATTCAGATACAGGAAAGGCTGTGAATGCCCCCTATACCTCATTGTCATTTACCTTCCCCTCCACTCCAATGATCAGAAAGTGTCCAAGTTTGCAGCCGCTGGAAGGTGACTGGGTAAACATGCAAAATACCCTAAGAAAACCCCGAACTAAGCAAATAACATTTTCAAGTATGATGATGCCATTTAACCAGTATAGTCACAGTCTCAGTGTAGGTTCCACCAAAGGGCAACCAAGAATCTAGGAAGGTAAGCGGAGTTTGATCTCCTCTGCAGTTTCACAGAGTCTCTGACATCAACAGGTAAAACGAAATCCCCAGATGGGCAAGATATTAAAGTCCTTCATTGCTTTGTCCAATGTTTGTTGACAACGCTAAGAGTGGGACAGGCATGAAAGGACCCCAAAGACATGGCATGAGGATCATTTGGTAAAAAAAACAAAAATAATAATAATTTTGAGTCCTAACAGCATTCTTTCTACAACAGAGTATTTTTTCCATTACTGAGCTAAACACCAGCAATGGGAAACACAAGTCATGTTAGTCTTTACCAAGAAGGCCATTGAAGGCTTGACTGACTGGAAGGCTGACACAGATCATAAAGGTGAACAGGAGGAACCCGTGTGCCTCACACTGAGATGTGAAGCAAGGGATCTGTGTTCACCTGGGGTTGTCATCAGGCCGCATTTGCTTCTCCCTGACTACATGAGTGAGCAATTTGATGTGGAGTTACCATAACTCAGCTCCCAGAAATTAGATGAGCTACCTGTGCTATCCAGGACCTATCCTGGTAAACAGGGGGCAAAGAAGCAAGAAATCAGTATTTCTGACTTTTTTTGCACTTAGGCAGATAACTCACCTTGGTGTGCCCACCTTAGAAATGCAGATGATCTGCTGACATACTGTGCAGTTACATCCCCCTCCTGATGTGAAAATACAGCAAGGGGCTTGCACATTTTCTCAGTGATTCCTCATGGCTTATCACCATCAAAATGTCTGCTGTGTGTCTGGGCTCTGAGACATCCTCCGCAGCATGACCGCATGGTGCTGCCCAGGGGATTTAGAGGCATCATTCCAAAGCAAATGCTTGCTTGGCTTCACAACAGTCTCTTTGCAAGATAGATCACACTGCTCCCTTCCTTCCCCATCCAAGAGCAGCATTTATAACCAGAGCTTTTATTTTGCAAAGCAGAGCTGCACCCTGACCTCAGAGGGAAGGGAGAAAATGCCTTCTCTCTCCTGGAAGGAGGTCTGTTCTCGGTCTCAGTCTGGAATAGCATCCATGAGTTCAGCAGGGGCAGCATTCAGTGCTGGGAGGAACAATCCCTTTGACAGAGCCCATTTGAGGTTTGGGGTGAGGATCAGTGGTGGGAAGGAATTAAACACCATAAAAACGTAAAAGGAGTGCTAAAGACACACACTGCCATTTAAATAGGTCGGCATGATTAAAACCTGATGTGTTGTAAGATCTTATGGGCATCTCATTAAAAACCTATTACTTAAAAAACACAGCTTAGATGGGAATGTTGTTAAAGGGCAACTTAAAATAAAACTGACCATCTGGTCCTCATTAGGCAATTGTCTATAACCACCATGTTATTATAAAACCCACTGTGTACTCCACATCTGCTTATCTCCTGCCTGCCCCTAAAAGGGCAACATCGGCTGAGACTCAGAGTCTGGAAGGAGTATGGTCTGGGGGAGATGTAGGGGGTCTAGGTGATAGTGATCAGTTCTTCCCACATTAGAGGTCTATTCATGCACCCTCTTATTATTTTATTTATCCACATGCCTTCTATCCATCCTTGCATAGTATTTCTGTTGAAGTACCCACCTTTTTTGTCTGTTTCTCAGATTAAATCACCTATCTTTCTACCTCATCCCTGCTTTCAGCTTTGGCCAGTGCCCACAGCATAGCTAAAGCACGCTCAGTTAGTAACCCCCATTGGACCAGGAACTCCAGATTCTTTCACCCCAGCCCACAACAGTGTGCTCCCAAAACCAATGCCCTGTGCTGCAGCCCCAGACCACCCATGCTGCAGAACTGTGGAGTGGGTCAGCAACCAAGAGGAACATGAAAGACAAGAACCCATCTCCAATAAACACTAGCCTGATAAGTCCAATGGTTCCTGAAGGTGTTACACTCAGATGTGGTGTTTAGCTCCCAAGCACACACTCAACCAGGGATTCCTTGTCCCAAGGTAGTTCTGGTGGAATAACATACCAAGCCTACATGCAGAAACATTGAGACTTTTTATCAAAAATGTTACAGGAAATCCCATTTCAACACAGGAAATCCTTCAAATATGCTAGTACTGCCTATGCAAAAAATAAAAATAATCAACAAACCAACAACACCAAAAAAAAGAAAGAAAGAAAAAAACCCACACCATTGCAGATATATATGACGAGGCTTTGTTCTTGTTAATGGCACGGTTTAGGATGAAGGTGCTTCGTAGGAACAGCTGAAGGAGGATCTACCCAAGGAAGGTATACACTGACGAGAATCAAAGAAGTTTCTCCTCTAGACTATGCCCAAGAGTAGGACCACATTCTGATTATGAAGTACAAGAACCCCAGAGGAGGCAACCAATTAACCAGTTCAGAGGTCATACAAAGAACCCAGTCAGGAACAAACAGATACAGGGCCAAAGACAAACTGCAATTCACATCAGAGGGCAGATATAGGAAACGAGTTACTTGGAGCACAAATTCAAAGTCTGTTCAGAAGGCAGGATCAAAAGCAAGACCACAGCCAAGCACACTCGTGACACAAGAAAAAACTAAATACCCCGGGCTAAGTTGAAATGGGGCTCCTGGGGCAGGGGCAGAGGGTGTGGGTGGAGGTCCCAGGAGAGGTTAGTTGGGGCAGTTCATGACTATTAGTACACTGAGGGACCTGCCAGAAGAGCATCTGTACCAAAGGAGGCCAGAGGTCAGAGGGTTGTGAGTGGAAGAGTGATTTCAGTAAAACAGTAAATCACTGAGTTTGCACTGGAGCAACTCGCAAAATTGTTTCCCTTATCTCAGTATAATCTCCAAGCACTGCAGCTAGACTTGTAAAAGACAAACACGTGCTTGACTTGTCATTAATCTGTCTTGTCCCACCCTCCCCACAGCTCCCAGCTAGCCCACTCCTCCACGCAAAAGTGCGAGACCACATTTTTCTGGTGGAGTACATTAGTCCATCCAGCATATACAAGACTAAACCAATGGGAACTCCTTCTTTCATGAACCTTGGGCTCAGGAAGCACAAACAGGATCATTTTGAATTTCCAAACCATCTTTCTCCACCTAAGGATGGGGCTTTCTCCAAGAGACGAGGTTCAGCTGGACACTTAGCACAGTCAATATAAAGCATGAGCAGTTCTGACCAGGAAGAACACAGGGATAGTCCAGAGACATGGCATGTGAGCTCATGACCCCTAGGACACACCGCCTGTCAATCCCACCTATGGTGATGGAGAGGTTTCCAAGACCATTGGAGAAGTGCTTTTGTCTTGCTTATGCAGAGAAGGAAGGAGTAGGAAATGACTGTAAGAACAACATCCTGACTCCATTATTTTTTAGAGGGACTGGACACACAAAACAGGTTTTGCTGGAGTTTTCATCTTACCTCTCCAGGGAAGAAGTCAGTGATTTGCAGTTTGCTCCAAGTATTCACCCTGACACAGTGTTCTGTGTTTACGACCAAGGTACATCTCCTGCCCCCTGGGCTCTGGAGAGCAGGGTCAGATGCCTTTTCAGAAACACGGAGTGTGTGTGTGTGTGTGTTTGTGTGTGCTTGCTTGTTTGTTTGTTTGTTTGTCATCGGGATGTTGTGGAGGCTGCTTTGTTGGTTTGTTTGTTTGTTTCTTAAATCTCCCAGGGGAGGTTTCTGGCAGAAAGCACCTCCTGAACAAACTTGGATCATGGTGTGTTTTGGCTGGGAACTGATGTGATCTCTGTATGAAGAAACAAGAGGTGAAGAGGAGATATATCAGGCCAGAGGGCTAAGGATTTGGCTTTGCTATGTAATGTGCTCATCAGGCAGGGACAAAAACAATCAGAAAATCAGAAATAAGCTTTGCCCACAACACAACTTGAACCTCAGAAAAAGCCATTGGAAATATTTTCATTTCGATTTTTTTGCAATTATTGGGTGTCCTGTGTGTTTTATATGACAGGGGCTGCTCTGGTTCCTATTGAGATCAGTGGGAAGCAGCCTACTTTAGGCTGGAACTCTGTCAATCCCCTGTTTTGAGAGAGATTGAGAGATGTTAATGCAGCCTAACATGTCTCAGAGATGTTGGAATTGTTTTTTTCTTGGATTTGCATCCAAGGCCATCAAAATTCTCTATGGGAGCACCTGTCAGCCAGCCTTACCTTTCCCACTTGTTGAACCACTTCTGTGGGGACTTTTCCTACAAAGATATCCACAGAGCCCACAAATACACCTGATGGGGAAATCTCCAGACAGAAGGGAGAGCCAGAGGTCTGGCTTACTGCTGTCACAACAGTCAAAGAGATCACAAAGCCATAGGAGCCGTGGTGAGCTGCAGTTTTCATGCAGGCTGGCTCTGCAAGCCACCTCAGCTGACCATATTGTTGTTTTCAAAGTAGTTGGACATGTGGAAAATAGAGCTACCTTTCCTGTTCACTGTTTCCCTTGGGATAAACAAATGTTGCACAGATCACTACAAAGAAATCTTTCTAACGAGATGCCAGGTCCCATCTGCTCTGGGAGAAATCACACTCCTGCATTCAAAAAATGCTGATGGATGTAACAGATGATGTACTAATGGCCCTTGGGGCTTTTAGACAGGTTAACTTTGGAAACCAGGCATGTGAGATCACAGTGTCTTTTAGTCTGCCAATACGTTTGTCTGGGTCCTTCCTAATAGCTTTTTAACTCACAGGTCAGTTTAAAAAAAATACAACAGAAGACTATAAGTCTCCAAAATAGAAACTTTCTATGAGCTTCATAAATTATTGACCCAGTAAAAAAAAAAAAAAAAAAAAAAAAAAAAAAAATGAGNAAAAAAAAAAAAAAAGAATAGCATTGGTCTGATAAAAACACCTACTGCTGCATGATCTGAACCCTTTACAAAGCTTCAGAGAATTCACAGAGATGCTCAACTTAAAGTTGCCTTAGAAACAAAGGTCCTTTGGTTTCCCTGCTCACACAATGATTTAGGACATTTTTAGACTTTAGGTTCTCCATAAATTCATTCCATTGTCCTCTTTATCATACAATGTGTCTGTTCACATCAGAACAAAGATGGATCTAGCATGCCCCAAAGATGTTGCACTGCACCATATATAAGGGCATAGGCAAGTAAGGCTGATGGAACTTATGTTAGGGAAGCAACAAGGGTAAAATCCATATAATTCTTAAACCCCAAAATAACAATGCCAATTTCAGCACACTCACCTCATTGTGTGCTTGAACTTTATTTGCTTTTCATCCCACCAGCTCCAATGTAAAGTTGTCTGACTTAAAAAAAAATGTACTTGTGTATTCAATGCAATTTTCTTGGCGGGAAAAAAAGCAGTGTTTAAAAAAAAAAAAAAAAAAAGCAGTCTAAATAAGATTGGAGAGGGCTCTCAAAATGGGTGCTACAAACCATCATTTGAAGAATCCCCATGCTATCCTACCACAGGCATACCCATGTGTGCTTGTTGGTATAAATTGTGCTCTGGGTGGTGAGGAAGAAAACACAGAAAGTGAGCAGAAGCTGCAAACCCCAGTGCCCAAGGGATCAGTATTGTGTAAATTACTGTAGCTGGTGCAGGAACACTAAAGCACAACTCTCATGGTAGCATCTGGCACCACATGACTGAGGAGGTACCAGACCACTGATGCCAAACAAAATTCTTTCCTTGTTTTTAAAATGGCCTCAATTCTTTCTCTCCCTTTCTTAGCACCGTTCCTTTCACTGATCACATCACTGGTTTGGAAGACAGGTTTTTGCAGTTTTCCCTCCAGAGGCTGATGCAAGAGGAGACCCACCAGAGATAGCACGTGGCCCTATACAGCAGAGGACTTGATCTCCTCATCCCACCTGCTGCTTCTCATCACACACTTGATACTCTTCATGTATTTATGTCTGGAATGTCACCTCTGCTACTTTATCCTGGGCTTCCTTGCCCAGCTGTCAAGTGCAAAAAGTCTTTTCCTTCCTGGATCTCCTTCTGACCTGGCACAAATGCATGGAAAGAGAGGGGAGGATGGTGAGAGACTTGTTTTCTTTTTCCTTTCCTTTGTTTTGTATCATCTAAAGATTTCAGTGGTGAAAGAAACTCTGCCAATGTGTGCTGTGGATAATAAAGCATAGTGTAGGGTTAGCTGTGAACAGACGGCAAGTTATGGTCACCATCCATGGCCAGCTGGGAATTGCACATCTCCTATCATATTTATTGGTCACTCATCTTCTGTCACCTCCCCCTTCCTATTTACCCATTGTCCAGCTGCTGTCTCTCATCTTTGAGATCTCTGGGACATGGAAATCCAATTAAGATGATTATAGCCATGTAGGAGCCTTCAGCTGCCTCCTAACATACATATTTGTAATAATATTTACATGCTCATTTCCATTCAAAGGCACTGTCAAACCTGACTCCATATGTTGATATACACAAGCAGAAAGTCAGGGATCTACCCAAGACTCAGCAGCCCAAGGAAAATGGATTTAAGGAGATGTAAAGTACAGATTCACACCATCAGCAATATCCCTGAGATATTTTGGGCACATCCAGAGTGTCTGATGATGAATGGATCAGACTGCACATATTTTAGAAAACCCTTTGAATCTATGTTAAAATATTTTAACAATGTAATACATCAAAATCAGTTAAGCAAATGCCAAATTCCTTGAGCAACTCAATCAAAATACTCATTCAGCTCATTATGAAAACTATAAATAAGGTAGTAAAGCATATTGCATATTATTTCCCTTTACACCCAAACAATTAACAACTTGGGGGACACTTTATGATTGTCTCCATTTGAAAAATAGATTATACAAGAGCAGTATATTCTTGATATCATGTTGTAAACAATTTTTTTATGAATTTCTTTTTTAGGCTCATTTCCTTTAATAACAGTGGCATCCCATTTTATGCTGGAAATTCCCTATGTAAGTTCCCTGTGTTCCTCTGAGTTCTGTTTCTAGAAAACCTCATATCTTTCTTTGCTTATTTGCATGTTATGTTCTCACTGCACAGGTAATTCAGAATTTGTCTCAATTTTAACTTACTATCTCTTCTGAGGGCTGAGGTGCAAGACAGTTTCACAGGATGACTGCAGTCAGATGGTAATAGCTGTCCAAGAAAGTACTCCACTCCGTAGCTGGGAAAAAGCTGGACAGAATGTGATGCTGGATCAAAGGCAGTCCAGACATATCTGGGTTAAAATACACAGAGGTATTTATCTGTGGCTGTCTTCACTCCAAGATTTCACATCACCAGTGTAGCCCAAGGAGAGGTGATGCTAAACTTCACCACTCCAAATGCTGCCTCTTGCAATATATGCAAGAAATAAAACAGGTGACCTTTTAAAAGCCAGTGGAGGACCTCAACATGGATGTGCCTTAGCACTCAAGAGTCATGTGAAAATCTGTGGGAAGGATTGGACAGCAAAGAGCCTGTTTTAGAAAAGTGCAGTGATGAAAAGATGCACAGGCTCTTTGTAATCCGAAGGAAAAGTACCTGGAGGAAGAGCCAAGCACTCTTCTTCTACACTACTGAAGTGTAGAAGTCCCTCAGCCTAGAGCGAGCTTGTGCAACCTGTCTGTGATGTCTCTGAGCTCACAGAAGAATTAGACCTTATTCTCGGAAGCTCACTTCAGAGATTGTGTGGGCACAAGGAGGGCGGTCAGCATTTGGCCGAACATGGAGCTGTCCTGGAAATTCAGCAAGGTAGGAGCAGCCAGAAGTTATCTGCACCTGTGCTGCTTTTGCTGTGCCCATAGATACTGCTCACTGTATCCCTGCAGCTTCTGCTCTCCATCCTGAAAGAGGTGGAGGAGAAAGGGAGATGTTTGTCTTTCCCAGTCATGCTTTGGGAGCTTATTGCACCCATGCACAGCATCCCCCTCCCCCTCTGCCATCCCTTCCCCAGGGTTGCTCCTGGTGGCCACAATAAGAGGTTAGCCAGACTATTTCAATTAGTGGCAAACCATGTGGCGTGACTCCAGGGCCTCCATATGTTCATAAGTATATGCAACCACACTTTCCTTGACGCATTCCTCATTGCAGGGAAAGGCCACATCTCCACAGCTTGCTGGCACAAGTCACACCGGCAACTGCAAATGAGATGGGATAATAAATACACACTCACATATATACACACACATATACGTAGGAAAACTTGGCACTCTCCCACCCTCTCCCGTGTTGACTGCCACATGGTCCCCATCAATTTTTGTCAGAGTGAGCAAGCCAGCCAACCACTTGCAGATGCTGACAAGGCAATTTCAACAGCTGAAGGGACTTCTCTGCTTTCCTCCTCCAACCCCGAGGATTTCGGTTGGGTTTGTTTGGATTTTTTTAAAGGCATCTGCTCCTGGAAGACATTTCCCAGGTATGGCATTACCATCTCCTCAGCTGCTCCTTGGCTAAGGTGCCCCTCTCTGCATCTGAGGGTTCCAGTTCATCCTGTGTGGCGATGGAGTCTGAAAGCAAAGAGGTCATCAAAACGTGCTACCTCCACTATCTCAAGCATCTCCGGAGGATATTGAAGATCTCCAAGTCCAGTTGCTGCTATTTTCCCCATACTGGCTGCAGGAGTGCAGATTCCATCTACTCCTCCTCCCTGACCACAGCTGCTACCTTCCAGGGAGTCTCAAGGACATGTCTCAGTGTCAAAGAGGTCTTGCTCTGAGGGAATTCTCCTTTCATGTTATGTTTTCAGGGCTTTCTGCAGGTGACCAGGAGTTTGTGTATAGAGTCAAAGTCAGGCCTGAATTAATGGAGATCTCCATAAAGATATCTGACACATTTCAATACGTTTGCTAACACTTAATGACACTTAATGATGCACTAGCAATGGCTCCTATGCTTAGGTGAAGCACACCATGCTCAAGAGAAAGGGTTGCAGAATTGTTTTGGGGGAGCAAACAGAAAGCAGTAGTGGTAGAATGAGTCTTTCAATCTCAGTGAGATCCTGGTCCCACTGAAACCCTGCAAAATCTCTCACGGTTGCTCACCTCAACCCTATCCTGAGTGAAGCTCAAGAACATCAGATGCCATGTAGGTTGGCACTTTCAGTCTCATGAGAAGAGGCATTTTTGTGTCCTGGGCCTGAAGTTTCCCACCCATAACCTGTGCAAATCTGTTGTATTTGACCCTGCTTGCCCAGTTCAGTCCTAGCCCAGGTAGGAGAAGGGTCTGTGTTTGAAATGGTGTTCAGGGAGAAATCCCCTGGTCAGGCACCATTCTCCAGCTGGGACTTGCAACACAGCTGTGGTGCTGCATTTGGCAGGCAGGAATGTGCTGCTCGCTCAGATGCCTGGAAATACCTGTACAGACATCAAGACCAACAGGCACGTGGTGGGATGGGAACCAGGAGAAGAGCGGGAAGGGACTGGGAAAGGACTGAAGCAAGCTGTTTCAGAAGAGCAAGCAAAGTGTGGCAAGTCTTCAAAACTGGGGTGCAAAAGAAGGTATGGCAAATTATCCAGCTAGCAAAGGAGCGCTTGTCTTCCTCCAGCCCAACCTTGTGTTTATAATGGACAGGGCAACTGAAACCTCTTCCTCCTTGCTGAATGTCGGGTCATGTCAGCCCTTGCCCTGCAGTCAAAGAAACCACATCACTTGAGCAGCCCAGTTTCTCAGAACTGGAGGCAGCTGAATTGAGGAGATGCTTGAGGAAATACAAAGTTCAGTGAGCAGCTCAAGCCTTAATGGGGTCATAGGTAGAGTCAAGACAATTAGGAGGAAGTACTCTAACCACAAACACACACTGCCTGTCACTTCCACCAAGAGACACATCTTCTGACATGAACAGGGGTGTTATTAGCTGTTCAGACCCTGAAAACAGCTAAAGAACCTTTTCCAAACCACTATTCTGGGCTCAAGATGCAGCATCATAGGATTTCCCTATACCTATATTATCATGCTGCTCAAATCTGTGCATTACAGTTTTTTTTGTCTCTCACTCAGAAGCCCCAAGTGCTGATCACAAGTGATGACAGGAGAAGGGGCAAGGATAACCATCAACTTGGAGCTTGAGACTGCAAGCTCTGGGAATTGGGCTGGGCAGTCTGGCCTCACAGAGCAAAATATCATCATTTCCAAGGATGCAGAGTGAAAGATAAGGCACTGGATGAGCTGAGGAATCTGAACCCTGGCAACACTGCATTTTATTCAGTGCTCTGTCTGAGACTAAGGTGGGATGTAGAAACTTGTCCATGGCAGAAAGAGAGGCTACAACTGGAAAAGGAGATGGAGTGTGAAAGCCATGAAGACTGTCAATGCACGGGAATTAGGCAGCTTTCCCAAGTCCTTAATTGGACTACCAATTGGACTGCAACTATAGAGCTGTTTCATGAAGCCAAAGTCAGGTGTATCAGCTGTGACTGGAGATGGATCAAGCAGAGAAGAGGAATCTGACAGGAATCTGGCAAGTGACCACGGGAAATACTGTTTCATCTTGCAGCTGGCAATGAGATCCGTGGTAGAAGAAACTGGTTGCTCCTACCACAGTTCAGGACTTCCAGTCCTCTTCCTGAGCATGGATCTTGCATTGGAAATGGAAAAAAAAAAAGAGACCCCAGATCAACCCAGAGAGTTGTCCAAGGAAGCCTCTTTGGTGCCATGGCATGGAACCAATCACCTGTATCTCACTCTTGAGATGCTCTTATTCCACATTCCTGCCTACATTTCTGGGAAGATTAGAAAAATAGCAGGAGAAACTAGAGGAAGCTTTAGCTAAAGCACAGTTGTTTTCAGACTCAACCCAAATGTGTAGGGAATTCTTTCCTATATTTGAAGATGACCAGCATCTTCAAGAGATCGCTGCTGACAGTGTCTGGGGTGAATCCCCATTGCTGCTCTGCAGGTTAACAGCAGAGACACATGCTCTAAGAAAGAATGGATGTGAAAGTTTTACTTCTATTCATCCAAGTCTTTCTCCAATCAGACCTGAAATACCCACATCCTTCTGAATCATGGCTGTCAGCAACAAATATCCTCTGCAGGGAGGGAGGCAAAACAGAAGGAATAGTTTGATTTGTCAGCTTTGCCAAACTAATCTAAGGCTAATTGTCCCTATATCTGCCTAGGTCAGGACTAAACCTCATCATTATTTTGAAATCTTACTTAGTGGCCACACCTGGGTGGCTGGAGAACAGGGGCATGAAGACAGTTGGAAAGACTTCCAAGCAGAGCTCAAGGAAAGCTCTGGAGTTTCACTCTTGGTTGAATGAAAAGAGCTGATTTTGCCAGTTGTCAGGCAGCAATCACAGCTCTGATGAATGACAGAATAAACCAAGTTCCTTCTGCAGCCAAATTCCATTGACACCTCCACAGAGTTGGCTTTCACCATCCATCACAACATGTCCATGGGAAGGGGAGATGGTGTAGCTCTCCGTCCCACCCTGGGTTATTTTTACAGCTGGGAAAGGAGGTGGTAAACCTGGATGAGAGGGTTGGAGACGTTTCTAAGGCAGCTCACAAAAGCTGTGAAACCAGAGCCAGAGCTTAGAAGCCCCCAGATACCCAGACGGGCAGCTCCAAATGTGTCACTGGCACTGAACCCAGAAGGACCAGGTTCCCCAGAAAGGAATTTCCCTGGTTCTGCCCAAGCAGGTTTTTTCTGCAGACAAATGAAATCTCTCAGCCAAGTACCTGTCTCCTGACTGGCATAGAAACCTGAAACAGATGCTTAGAAGTCATAAGCATCTCCAGCCTTTCTAGAGGACACAGTCTCAGAGGGTAAAGGCAGGACATTGGGACAGGAAAACCATGTATGACATGCAAACATTTTTTCTGCAGATACAAGATTTCTGGAGAATACCCAACCAAAGACAACAGAGCTGTGCTGATTTACATCAGATGAAGATGGGTCCCTTGAAAATCAACTCCAGGTGAGCTGAGTGGACTGCCCAGAAGTTGCTTGCTAGTTTCTCTCACTCTTCCCATTCCCTCTTGCCAAAACATGTTGAAGCTGAAGATTCACAGGCAGCACAGAATGGTTCCCTCAGGAGGAGTCGTTCCACACATGCCTTCACAATAAAGCAGAGTGGCAACATTTAGAAACTAAATTGGTCATTGCTGGCAATTGTAGAAACAGACAAAAATAGCTGAAAAAAATTTCACAATTTCCTGCATATTTTTCCTGATCGTCCCACAAAAAAATGTTGGGTTATCCAAGAGAGAAGAATGGCTTAAACAAGCAAAACATCGGTAATCACCTGCTTTGCTAAGTGTTTGCAAATAATATAAACTGTTTTTCTTAGCCAAATGTCATTCCTTTCCACAACCATCACCCCCTTCTCCCAGTTACTCACTGTGACTAATGGGAGGGAAAAGAGATTGTTGCCCTTTTTTCCCCAATGGATTTTAATTCAAAAATTTTCATTTTAGTTGGAAAGCACTCTCCTCATCTGCTCTTTGCCCCCCCTCCTCCCAGGATGGATGACACCATCACGTCTGTGGCACAAAATCCTATGGCTTTGGTCACTTAAACATTCATCAGTAGAAGACAGTGTCCAGCTAAGTCCCCTCTGGCAAACTGGGAGTGGTGGAATAAGACCTCTAAGTTTATAACACTTTTCCAAGATGGCCAAGGTTCCTCAGCACATCCTTCATCAAATTCTCAGTTCTGCTAATTGAGCTATCAAAGCCACGTTGGAAGAGAGAATTGTTTATATTTATTTTTTTCTAGGTTGTAAATCTTGCCAGTAGAGTCTTCAAACTAAGAAAAGAAAAACCCTCTGACTCGTTGCCCAGAAACTCAATCCCAAAAGCCTCCTCCCAACCTCTGTTTACAAAATTATAAGCTTTCTTTGTTCTAACCATTTTCCTGTTACAATAATATTCTTCATTTTCTATCTGACTTTTTTTTTGGTGCATGGAAAATATGATTTCATTGTGAAAAGATTTCTTGTGAATCAATACAGCAAAAAGAACACAGAGATGTTTGCAGTAAATCACTCTCAAAGTAGAGACATGTACAAAATTAGTTACAAGAAAAAGTAGATAATCCCAAGCCATTTCCAGATGGAAGGAGGTTATATTTTCCATATACACTCTATCTGGGTATTTTTTGTCACAAAACATGCTGGTATTTATTTCATGTATTTTTTTTTCTTGCACCATGGAGTTATGATTACATGAAATGAGTTTCCAAAAATTACAAAAATTGGCCTGGTTTAGGTTACAAATGGAAGAACTGAGATACTGAGTTCAAACCAGCTAAGGCTCTGCCCCTTTGGAAGTTGAGACCCAAGTCCAGCAGTAGAAGGCTGACTTCTATGCACTGAGGTTCCCTCTGCTGCTGGGACAGTAATGACCAGGGCAGAGGCCTGATTTTCCAGCACTTTGTGGTTTCTTTCGTGCTATTCTCTGTGGCTAGCAGAGATGACATTTGGAAGCAGGCTGGCTTCTCCCCTTCTGTAAAGTGAACTCTGTCATCACCACCTCTTTGGAGAAGGCTTGGCAGTACTGAACACCTGGTGACTTGAGGGAGCTGCTGGATCACAGAGTTCTTGGAAACACTGCACAGGGAACAGCCTGTCTGAACAATGCATCAAACTGGGTGTTGGGTACCAAGCCATTCTTCTAAAGGAGAGACATCTGAGAGCCATTTGGAGAGCATCTGGATGGAATCATTCTGGCTGAGAGGGACTGAGGCACATCCGAGTGGTTCACTCTTGCAGTGACCTAAAACTTAGACAGGTAAATGAGGGAAATACATCCCCCTTTCAAAAACTTCCTGAGACCTGAAAATCCCATGGGCTCTTCATGAAACCATGGTTCATCCACACTGAGGGTGTGCAGCATCCTGCATGGTAACTGAGAGACCTGTGACTGTAATAGATACAATCCCAGACGTGCAAGCAGACAAGCAATATGTGAAGAAATAAAAGTAAAACCAGATTCCTTTAAGCTGAGTCTAGCTATGGGCAGACAGTACATGAAAGCTCCTGTGCAGACATTTGGGGATAAAATGTTTTAGAAAGTGAAGAAAGTTCTTGAATTTTAAAAACTAGTGAGAAAAATCATTATGGTATTCACATAAACAAAGCAATGTGGGTCTAAGCTGCCTTTGGCAGTATCCCATCTCCATCCAGGTTGGAAGATGGCTGGGTGCTGGCCCAAGAAGCCACTTGCACTCTTGCTGGTGTTTTCTGCCAGCAATTAAATTTCTGGCTCCAACAGAGCAAGGTAGCTCTGCTGGTCATGTCTCACATTATTTGGTCAAAGCACCAGCTGAGATCAGACACACCAGCAAGACAAGAGGGTGGCATAAAGGGTGATTTCAGGAGGAGTAACTGATCTGCCAAAACTTCTGTCCTTTATTATCCAGTTAATGCAACATTCACAACAAATCTGTCATCAGCTGTTCACAGTTTTGTTGAACTGAAGAAAGACTCCGGATAATATGTATAGATGTGCTGTAGATGGGCAGAACTGAGCAAAGGAGGAACTGGATCTTCATTACAGCCCCTGGCTGTTTCCCTGCTATGAATTCCTAATCTTAATTGCACTGACAAGGGGTGGGACCCAGACCTGGTGGTTAAAAGATGTGAAAGGTGCTGAGGGCATGACCAGGTCCTGAGCAATGGGGGAGTGCACCAGTGCTAAGACCTTCTCCATCAGGCTGTGGGTGACTTTCTTTTCCTTTCCGTTGGCTGGGGCCGCCTCTGAGGCAGCCAGAGCTCTTGTGTGCACCAGCTGACAGCTTCAATTATTTTTTTCCAGGAAAAGCTGGCACTCTGGCTATTCCAGCCCTCCCCTGCCCTTAAAGACCTGACTTTTTTGTAGTGTGTCAAATACACCGATCTAGAAGAGAAGCAGCACCAAGCATGGAAAGCTGGCCCTGGGTCAGAAGAAATGTCAGTAGGAGAGGAAGTGTTTGTCAGATACACACAAGGCTCCATCAGCCAAGCTGTTTGCACTCATCTTCGGACTGCCGCTCCCTTCTCCTGCCTCCACCGATCCCATCGGTGGGGACCGGCCGACCTCTAGTGGTATGAACCCACAGTGCTGGCAAGGAGGAGCAGGGACGTCTATATTCAGAGCAGAGTAGTTTCTGCGTGCATGGGTTCTTCCTCTGAATAATAAAAAGTCGCACAGGATTGGAGAAACCAAAAAGGATGGGAGAGCATCTGGAAGACTAGGAGGAAGCATCCACAAGATCTCAGATTTCCAGCATCCCCTTGGGACTTCTGTTACCAAACCCTTCATCATCTCCCCCAGAGATGTTCCCCAAGGGCTGGCAGCTCTGAGAGGACTTTTGGTTAAATGAGTTTGAGAGAGAGCAGAGATGGGACAGCAGGGTGTTGACCTCGAAGGCAGCTTGTGAGGTCAGCAGGGCTATGGTTGGGGTCCCTGGATTCACATCACATGCTTTGCACAGTTGCTTTTCTTTCCCTCATGCAGCAGTTTCTGAATCGTATAAAGAGGTGATGTCTCAGCAATGTGAAGAGGAGGGAAAGCCAGGAATTAGCACCAGAGCCCTCAGAAAGCTCACAGCCAAGCATTTTCTCCTGTCTGGAAGGTATTTAGGATCTCCCTCGGAGTGGGGCTGGAGCTGGAGGCCCTTGGGAATGAAGAACAGCCATTGCTTGCAACCCAGCAAGCTGAGGCAGATGGCAGTCTGACGGAGTATGGCTGAGTTTTCTCTCATATGAAAGTGTGAGCTATACAGACGTGCAAAACTCTATCTTCAATGCTATCCATATCAAAGATTTCAAGGGGGGTTGCTTTAAAATAGGACCTTGGCACAGGTTCGCGCTTCTCCTCACGTCTTACTGAATGGCATTCTGCCAAAATGTCAGCCTGGCTGCTCCACATGTCCCAGGCATCCCAGGCATGTCCTACAAACCTTTCCGGTGCTCTCAGGGAGATTGTTCCCTCCATAAACAGCCTCTCCTCTCAGCTGTGAATGGTCCCAGTGGCCCCTGAGCACCATTTCCCCTGCTGAGGAACAAGAGGAGTGTCCTCCTCGAAGTGCCAGAAACAAGGGTTGGGAACATACATTAAAAGGTCTCTGAGAACAGCATTAGTCAAACTGTGCACAGGGACCCCCTTTTTCCCTCCCACCCTGAATGAGCACAAGGAATCCATGAGGAACCAAGGACCACAAGGCAAAGCTGGTGGAAATGAACTTGGTTTACTAGTACCAGTGAAAGACATTTCAGCTGAGGTACTCATGGCCATGGGTGTCTGAGGACCCTGAACACTCATGAGGAGCCAGAGGCTAGCAAAGCTGGCATGTTTGGAAACCACTACATGCACATAAGCCATGGAGGCATCTCCTAGGGACCATCCAAAACACCACAGTAAAACCCTGGAGGGACCATGGAAAGCCCTCTCATGCTGTCCTGACATCAGTCCAAGCTGTCTCAAAGGAAGACTATATTCTGAGTCACCATAACCATTTTCCCCCATCCCACCCAGGCTTTCCTCCTTGTTTTTGCTCTGCTCTGCCTAGTGCACTTGCAAAATCCCAGCCCAGAGAGGGAGCCCACAAGAGCAGAAGCCTTTCAAGATTACCCTGAGGCTAGTGGGTGAGTGTTTTTCCCCTGCTCTCCCAGCTGGATGAACAGGCAAGATTGACTCAACAAAGATACCCAGCAGCACTGGAAAAACTGAGATCTCAGCAAAGCCAAAGGCGTTTGCTAAGCATCTCCCTTTAGGACACATTGCTCTCACACAAGCCATCCCACAGACAGCTAAGACAGTGAGGTGCTTCAGCAGTAAACCCCTCTTCTCCTCTACCCCCCAGCCCTCTTGTGTGAGTGCAGTGCATCTCAGCAGAGCTCCACTACACCAGGGCCAAGGTCACTGCCGCACTCTGCTTTGATTCAACACAATCTCCCCTCCCACATGCTGTTTTCATTAGAGCCTGGATATTCTGGCAAGGGCACTGTGCACAGTCACGAGAAGCTGCTCACTGGCGATTTGTTTTATCCAGTTGTTGGAGGCTTAAAACAATGAGCTTGCAAGTATTTTGTTCCTCCCTTGTGCTTGCTTGCTTTCTTTCTTTCTTTCTTTCTTTCTTTCTTTCTTTCTTTTTCTTTCTCTTTCTTTCTTTCTTGCTATTTCTTTCTCTTTCTTTCTTTCTTTCTTTCTTGCTTTCTTTCTTGCTTGCTTGCTTGCTTTCTTTCTTTTCTTCTTTTTTTTTTAATGCAAAAGAGGGGAGATGCATAGCAGATAGCACTGGAGCTTAGGCTTAGGACGGATGAGAGAAAAGAGATCAGAAGTGTTTCCCTGTTCTCTTGTGAATATACATGCATGTGAGCACACTTGTGTGTGTGCGTGTGTGTCTCACACCTGACCTCTCAGAGCACTCTCCCAGCTGTCCAGCACCTTCACATGTATGTTATTGCCCTGAGTCAGGCAAGAAAGTTCTGATCAGGACTCCCATCACCATTGGCAGAACGATGCCCCATGCTAAAGCCACCAAGCTGTCACAGTGTCACCAGGACAGAGGCACATTCCTCTGTGCTTTCACTCTTGCAGGCACAGAGAGGAAGAAGCCTGAAGGGCAAAAGGATGACCTCTATTTTGGGGCCAAACACTCTCTTTCCTGCCTTCCACTGGGAAATTTCTGCTGGGATTAGTTGTCATCAAGACATATTGATGCCCCAAGCCCCAGGTGATATGTGAGGAAGTCTTGTTTTGATTGGAAATTAACTTCATGGCTGTTTCTGCCTGAGTTCTATGTAAGGATGAGGGGTGCAAGCAATGGAACATGGCAAAGATGAGATGGCAGGCAAGAGGGTATGAATCACCCTGAGACCATCAAGGCATGAGGAGGCAGAGGACAGTTCCACTTGGGTTATCCCACCAGAAGAACATGTGGGTACAGCCAGCTGGAGGCCATCACTGTGATAGTTTGAAGCAGACACAAGGCAGAGCATGAATGAGGTGGGAAATGAAGAACCATTGAGAATGTTAGAAAAAATCTCCTTGCCCTGTGCTGGGGCACAGATGCTGTGAACAAGTTGCTTCATATCCCTTATGACTCACATTGCTTCCTTTAGCCTGGCTGTAGCATGCTGGGATAATCTGGACTCTTATTTGTCACTACTTCATGACTGCCTAAAACTGCTGGCATAAGGGGCATCCCAGAAAGGACAATGGCATAAAATCATAGAATCATTTAAGTTGGATCCTAAATGGTCCTAAGATCCTAAAATCTTACGATCATTGAGTCCAGCCATCAACCCAGAACTGCCAAGTCTACCATGTAAACATGTCCCTAAGTGCCACATCTACATGTCTTTTAAATACTTCCAGGGATGGTGACTCAACCACTTCCCTAAGCAGCCTATTCCAATGCCTGACCACCCTTTTGGTGAGGACAATTTTTCCAATATCCAGCCTAAACCTCCCCTGGCACAACTTGAGGCCATTTCCTCTTGTCCTATTGCTTGTTACCTGGGAGAAGAAACAAACCCCCACCTGGCTACAATCTCCTTTCAGGTAGTTTTAGAGAGGGACAGGTTCTCCCTGAGCTTCCTTTTATCCAGACTGAACACCCCAGCTCCCTCAGCCACTCCTCACAGGACTTGTGCTCCACACCCTTCACCAGCTTCATTGCCCTTCTTTGGGCAGGTCATTGGATATGGTGAACATGAACTAACCAGAAGGAAGAGACCTGGCTAGCACTGCTTTTATTTGTTTGAGCTTTTGAATTACGTTGTCTGCCTGATTTGCTTGGCTGCATGGTCCTATGGGAGCCAAGGCTGCATGGTACTGCTATGGAGTGGTTAGAGTTGCTGGCACTGAAGCCCTACACAGGGTCATCTTTGGGCTGCACTCATGTGAGAGACAAGAAGGTTCTCACAGAGGCTGTGCAGAGCACATGAGTCTGGGACCAACAGGACTGGGAGGGCTCAGGATGCCCTGACTGCACATCAATCCTGCAGCAACTGGGCTGGCTCCCAGCCCTTTTATCTCTGGGATGTACAAACCT
>VXBX01003639.1:667723-716674 GCA_013400415.1 Scytalopus superciliaris | reverse complement strand
TCCCATCTCCTCCACTTTCTTTTTTACCTCTCTTGCCTTTGTCTCCCAGCACAAGCCCCACAGCACGGGGTCCCCACACAGGCAACCCCCTCAATCCGCCCCTCGCCCTGCAGCTATTTTAGAGGAAGGCAGGAGGTATTTTTAGTGCTGCCGGCTCCCGGGAGAAGCTCTGAGCCTCTGAGCCGCAGCAGTGCTGGCGCCAGAGAAACTGACGCTGCTCTGGCTGATATATTTCTTGTATAATTAAACTCAATCCATGCCGGGGGCTGGGTCTTGGCCACCAACTCAGCCAGGAGGGGAAGGAGTGGAGCCAGAGAATCAGGGGCTGAGGGCTGTGACGGATGCTGGGAATTGCTCTGCAAATGCTGGAAAAGCCTGGCCTTGAGACTTCGGGGGAAGTTTTGCCAGGCACAGGGGAGCAGGATGGCTTTGAAAGTGCAGGGAGTGGGATTTAATGGTAGCAGAGCCCAATCCACCACCTCAGCAAAGTCAAAGACCAGCATTATCCCATCCTGCTCCCCTGTGGGAGATGCACCCAAAGGGCATGCCCAAGGCTGGACAGACAGCACCTAAAGGCAACCTGGGAAAAAGCAACAGGAACTGAAGAGCATCCAGTGCCAGGGCAAGCTGGAGAGATCCTTGCTGGTAAACAAAAGCCCAAGCTGGAGCTGGAGACATGTCGGAAGTTTGGGGGCTGTCTGGTTAGCCAACATCTGGTGAACACAAGCTGCGGCTGGAGGCTGACAAGCAGCAGCACAACCCCTCCTTCTTCCCACACCCACCGCCCAGCGTCTGTCCGGGGGCCCCAATCTGCCATCGAGGAACAGGGGGAATGACAGCCTGGAGAAAACACAGCACCCGCCAGCCTTTAGTTTGGGTTTGGGTTTGGGTTTGTTTTTTTTTCCTGTGCAAAAAGAACAGAGCACTTATTCCTATACTCCCTTAAATTTCAAGATACATTTCCATCAATCCAGACACCAAGCTGGCATTCCAAGCAACAGTATATTTTATATAACTGGGTTTTGGTTTTGGGGTGGTTTTTTTTTCATTTTTACCATTTTATAAAGCCATACAATGAACTGCAAAGAACCCGACATCTGTACAATGGGAAGATAACAGAGGAGTGACATTCACACGCGGACATGGTGCGACCGAAGTCATCCTTACACGCACGACAACATTATGGGCATAAAGATACAAAATATAATGTATTTTTTTTCCATCTATATAAATACACAGAAATGGGCAAGTCTAAAAGTTTGAAACTGTTTGTTAACACTGATTAGCAAATAAATCTGTAACATTCCCAAAGTAACAAAGACAACAACAACAAAAAAAAAACCCCACGCATAACACAGCGGCACAGGAACCACCAACAGAAACATTGTATTGCTTCCTTTTTTTTTTTCCTTTTTAAGGAAAAGAAAAAAAAATTAGTAACCCCAAACCAACCTCGCAATTTGCAAAACAAACGAACGAAATGAAACAAGCCCCTGCGGGCTCCTTTGCTGTCTGATCCTCCTGCCTGCTCACATGGGTTGCCTTTTGTTGATGCTGTTGTCTGGGTTTTTTGGGGCAACTGGTTTCTTTACCTGCCTGACCTGCTGGGTGGGGATTTACTTTACGCTTCGGTTCAGGCAGTTGAACTCACTGGAAAATCAGTGCCCAGAGGCTAGGTTGGGTTTTTCTCCCTCCCTGGTTTGTTTTCCACGTGTGATTTGACCAGGAGGCAGCCAGCAAATGTTGCATCCAGAGCAACTCCAAACTTTACTCAAAAGCATGAGACCCCATGTCTCCACCAGTGATGAGGGGCTGGCGAAGACCATGCAATGGGTACATCCCATCGGCACATGATGACATGGATCATCTCTCAAAATAGCTCCTGAGGGGGGCAGAGCTGAAGGCAGCCCATTGAATGGGAACCCCACATTTCATGCCTTGCAGGTGCCACTCTGTGGGACAGACAGCAAATTACCTCCCCAGGGAGCATTTCCCAATTGACAGCAATATCAACAGCAAAGGGAGGATGGGTGGGAAGGGGCTTCTTCAAAGAACAAACCGACACAAAAGGGGCACGTACAATAAATTTACACACACACAAACAAAAAAAAAATATATATATGTGGGGGAAAGTGCGTTTTTAAGGATATCTTTGGCAAGAATATATGCAGTTCTTTGTGCAGGAAGGAGGGATGTATTTGTGTGTGTGTGTGAGCAAGAGAGAGATACCATCCGGCTGCTGACAACGGCAGTGTGATTACAACGAAACATATGCTGGGCTTAACTCGCACAAGCTCGAATCTCAAATAGCATGACTGCACTTAAAAAAAACCAAAGAATAAAGAACAGAGTATTTTCTGTCTCTTTTGTAAGGAAAAAATATCAACACTAGGTCCCCGCCAGCCCTGGGACCTGGGCGATCCTCAATGCCACTGACGGTCTCTCCCAGGGACAAAGGGTAGTTACACCTAAAAACGTAACTTAAAAAAGGATCTCAAAGGGAAAAAAAAGTGCCTTTAAAGGGAGCTGATAAACACCCGGCTACATCATTGGAAGGTGATTAGCTGTGTGTTAAAAAAACAATATAACCATTAGATAATTTTGTTAGTGTTTGAGATCTGGATATGGTCTAAATCTTCAGCTTGTGGGTTAGTGGGGAAGCCGTGAGTGGCTCGGGGCCCAAAGCAGGCGTGATGCTATTGGCAGGTATCTGCTGGGGTCGGCTTCTACACAACATCTCTGGGGTGCTTAGATCTGCTTCGTTTGTACGGGGAGAAAAAGAGGAATGGGAGTTTCAAGCACCGGTTTCCAAGGCAGCAGATTAAAATAAAATTACATTATTATCATCTCTTTTCTTAGCAGTGAGAAACCAAGTCTGAAAAATAGAGGCTTTCAAAAATATATCTTTATATATCTATAAACACAGTGTTTTCTCTGATGGGTGAACGGCAGGGTGAGGAGATCACGGGTGAGATTGTCCCTTGTCTCGCTTGAATTTCGCAGAAGGAGGGAATCGCTTTTTGGAAATACCAAAAATTAAAAGGTCTCAACATCTGTGCAGCCAGGGAGCTGGGGAGGGGGAAAGTCTCCCCGGAGTTCCCCGTCACACCACCATCTCATAACCAACTCCTTGCTACCCATCCTTTCACACTCACTTCAGTACATCAGTACAGTCTCCGGCCCTGGCAGCCCTCTCCAGCCGCCCACGCCGCTCACCTCCCCACGCACACACACACACACACCCACACCCACACCCACACCCACACCACTCACACGCTGCCCCGATACAGGGGGCCCCCATCTCTTCCCCCATCTGTATTTTTTCTTGCTCTGAATTTTCTTTTAACGTGCAGGTGTTTCCCCAGGGCAGGGGAAGGGAGGGATATAATGGGGGAGATATGATGCGCAGAAAGCAATATGGCAAAAATAAATATTTTCAGAGTGTAAATTTAACCTTTTTTTCCTCCTTAAAATTTCATTAGCTTACAGTATTTTGTCGGTATAGCTCGTATATATATTATAGATATCAAGGCAAGGGCGGTCCAAGAGAGACAAGCTCTCCAAGGGACTGCAGTGCTATGTTTCTAATTTTTGTCCCCAACAGACTATCTGGCCACTTTGCACTGAAAACTTCTCCCAAAAAACCTCTTGGGGAGAGGTTTTGCAGCAGAGGGCTCAGCAATGACCCCCCAGCGCCAGTCAGACTGTTGCCCCAAACCTGCATGTGTGACTTAAGCATCCTCTGCCCCCTCTCTGGCACCATGGGGCCAGGACCTCCATCCGCTGCCCCCCAACCATGATCTCTCCCCCCGTAGCAGCATGGAGGCCCTGCGCCCCTCTTGCCTCCCAGCTTGCCCTCCTGCCCTCCCAAAGTGAAGGGAAACGCTAACAGCACTTGAAGTCACTGTAAAACTATGGTGTCTTTGAGGGGCACGAGCCTCAAGCCAGATGGCTTTGGGCGTACATGTGTGTCAACCAGGGTGGCTCTCAGAGGACCTGTTACCTCCCCACTGAGCCAAAGCTGCCCAGCTACTGCAGGTCGTTTCCTTTTTTTTTTTCCTTTTAATTTTCTTTCTTCTTTTTCTTTTTTTTAACGTGGCCTCCAAAACAAAAAGATAAAAAAGCGCCTGAGTTACTTGTAGTCATTCGCCTTTCGTGCAACTTGAATGTCCATGCAATTTAAAAACCGCTTGCTTGTCTCCAAAGAGCTAGATAGGGGTAGCCACGGGTTTGCTGCTTTACACAGGGAACCCACCTGTGCCAGCATCCGCTATTATTATAATTATTATTATTATTACATTGTATTCTTTTTCTTTCTGTTGTGTTTTTTGTGTGTTAAGAGCACGTGACAGGCCACAGAAGAAAACTGCCAAAGAGGACTAGTGATGGGAGGGAAAAGGGGAAGATGGGACAGGAGGCAACTTTCTGCATCCTCCAGGTTCCCGGGGAGTATCTGCCTCCCCAGGTGAAGGGCAGCAGGAGGTCCCACATCTCCTCTCAGGTTGGAGGGCACAACCACCCCTGGGGAGGTGGGGAAACACTGTGACTCACCTCTCTGGGTGGACTCACAGCATCTGACCTGTGACCAGCATTAGGTTCTGGGTCAGCAAAGGACGTCAGCCCACGGCTGAGCTCCCCAGGGATAGGAAGGCCCAGAACCAAGTTCCCCCATGTCACCAGCAAGTTGCCAGGTGGTGAGTAGGTTTTGGGGGAAGCAAAAGGACTGGTGAAGACCCTCCTCTGCAGCTGGACAAGTGAAGGTTTCTGAGAGCATCTCCTCCAGTGTCCCACAGACCCAGCCCATGTCCGTATCTCTTATGGGTCATTTCAAACACAGCAGACATTTGTTGATGGAGCTGCTGGGATGGAGCTTCTTCCACAGGTTTTGCCAGTTGATTCTTATTTTCCCAGATGGAAAACACCAGTCATGGTCCCACATTCAGTCCCAACTGGATGTCACCACTCAGGCCATGATGCAGAAAGCTGGGAACACACCTCTCACTGCCGCCTTTGTTTGGTCACCTTCCCTGCGATGTGACATGCATCCTGTCTGGCGTGACTTTGTGGCTCTCTTATGTAGGTGCGTGGTTTTGGTTCTTCTACGTGTGTGTTTGGCTTGTGTTGAGTTTTCAGGGGTTTCATTGGGGTTTTTTTGTTGTTTGCCGTTTTCCTCCAAAATTCCAACCCTTTTCCCCCCCCAATTCACTTCCCTCTCCCACAATGCACTTTCTCACACTCCTTCTCGGATCAGCTCCAAGTCCTTCTCCAAAATTCAAGAATCACCCGCAAGTGCCAGCTCATCTCTTCTGTCCAGAGCCAAGCATGACCCTGGAGACAAAGTTGACGATGGCTGCAGCTGGCTGGTCTGGGTCCAGCTCGGCAAAGAGGTGGCAGATGTTGTCTGTGGTGCTCCCTTGTTTCCTGGCCACAAAGCCAAAGAGCCTGGATGGGGAGAAGGCAAGAGGCTCAACAAGGTTTGCCAACATTGCTCCTGCAAGGAACACCACCACCCTCTTCCAGCATAGTCTTGTCCAACTTCCTCTTTAACATTCACCTCTCACAACACAGAGGGATACATCCCAAACCAGCCTGCATGAAGGCCCATCTTCCCTTTGCTGCAGTTTCTCTGAAGGCCAGGTTTCCATCATTGCTTGCCCAAACCTCCCTTGCTCTGAACATCTCTGCCACTCTTTCCTAGTCTGTCCCCAAGAAGGGACCTTCCAGACGATCATAGCATTGCCTTGGTTTGGGTGATGACTCTTGAAGCCAGAGGTGTGATGGGCTGGCCACTGGGGTAAACCCTCTATGAGAGGAAGGCCACGCAAGGACACAGGAAGCTGAGTGAGACCATTTGGTTATTTCTGTCTCTCCCCTCTTGAACAAAATGTCCCCCTTTTTTTTAATTAGAATTTTCAAACTCAAGTTATAAATACAGGGGGAACAGAATGTGAGACAGGCCCAGGCTACAGCATTTCTAATTGAGGAGGCAAACTATTCCAGCAGCTGGACATCCTAATAAAAACCCCTTCACTAACATGATGGCTAAAATTAGTGGAAACTGGCCCTTGGAAATCAGCTCAACCAGCAGCTCTGTGCTCCCATGGGTCAGGACAGAGGGGACAGGAGGAAAGGGAAGAGATGACCAGTGGCTCACACACCATCAGCATAACTCCAGCTCTGCTGGTTTCCACTGACTCTGCTGGGAGAGTTTCCACTAAGGTCAGTTCAGCAAGGGCCATGCCTGCTCTGACCAGGAATTTGGGGCTGAAAGTTACTTCCAGAGTCCCCAGGACTGTGGTCTCATGCTTGGGTGAAACACACATGGCCAGGAGGCTGCCTTGCATATGGAATCTCCCAGCCAATGCCCAAATGCGGGCAGGAGCTACTTTGACAGCAGCTGGGAGGAATCTGCTGGGAAGCACTGAAAGTACTTACTTGGCTGGGCCGCTGCCATCAGTTTTAGTCCACCTACAAGGAGAAGAGAAAGTGTGAGGACTGGTGCCTTCTGCACTCCACAGAGAGACAGGGCCATGATGGGGGCCACTGCACCAATGCTAGAAGGTCAGCCTGGCTTTGCACAGGCTTGGCTTTATGGAAAAATGATACACCTCTCCCTCAGCATGAAGGTACTTGGAGACACCAAGAAGTCACCAGAAGAGGCTGGTGTTGCCTCACAGTATCCACAGGGACCTTGCAGCCCTGGCCTCTGCAAGAGCCAGGGGAACAGGGAAAGCAAAGACCCTGCTCCAAGCAACCCAGAAGCCTAGGGGAGTGAAAGGGGTAGGGATCACATGCTTCCCCCAAGTTAGGGCACTCACTTCCGTTCCTGGGGGTCCAAGTCACAGAAGGTAACGGTGTTGAGGGGGTAGTGTCGTCGGAAGAACAATCTGAAACAAAAAGCAGGGAATGTCAGGGACAGGGAGCCTCCCACCTCTGTCCCACCACAGCCCAACCCCACTGGCACAGGAGACACTTCTGCAGGTCTCCCGTAGGATGTTCCAGGAGTCAAGGACAAAGCCCAGCCCTGCCCATGACTAGGTTGATGCCACCCCAGGGACATCTGTCACCAATATACTCTCTGAACCACAGCCCTGTTGGCTTTTGAAGCTCGGCAGTGTGGCCATGGAGACTTACTTCCTCTGGTTGTCTGTTAAGGTGATGCCTTGTGCAGAGACTTTGAAGTGAACAATGGTAGCAGTGGGCGTGGGGTCAGCCACCAGCGTCTCAGCAACAGCCTTCGAGATGGCCTGGGGGCCTGTCAGTGACTCCATCTCCACTGAATTGATGAAGAGGACATTGCAGGCTGGAAAAGGAGACAGCAGGGGGGTCAACCACTACTCTGAGCCACATTAACCCCACAACAGCCCCTCTCTACTCACCTGCACCCTGTTTGAGGAGGTCCGTGGCTGAGTTGGTGGTTGACGCAGAATCTTTCTTTTCCTCCATGGGATCTAGAAGACATGGCATGGTTATTGTTGCTCCCTGCTTGGAAGCCTACCACATCCCCACAGGCTGTGGGGACAGATCCAACGCCTTCTGGTACTGGCTCTTACCTCGGTCAGGAATGACCAGCTTGCAGGGTAGAGCCAAGGGCATGATGGAGTGCTGGTACACCAGAGCTGAGAGACAGCCTGAGGAGAGAGAGGAGATGGGTGAGCACAGAGCCAGGGATACCTCCTTCCCCAGTTAGGTTATCGTTGCTCTGGGTGGATGGAAACAGGCTTTTAGGTGGGTTTCTTCACTAATGGTCCTAATGCCACACATGGCAATTCCTCTTGCTGAAACCATCATGCCCACAGAGGGCTCAGGGAGGCAACAACGATGGCAGGGTCACCTTAGGAACAATGAATGGGGTAGAGGTCTTCATGCAGCTCCTCAGAGAACATTAGTCATAGGATAAATTAAACAAGAGGAGCCCCTGCCGTCCATCCTGACCAGCAGCATTTGTCCTATATGGGTGTGCAGAAAACTATGTACCTATGCATATAGGCACATTTGTGTGCTCTCATGAGTGTGCATGAGCTTAGAGGCTCCAAATACCCACAGAATTCAGTTACACAGGCACAAGAGGCAGTTACAGGCTCTCCCAGACACCCAACAGTTCTGCTTTGACAGTCCAGCAAAGGCAAGATTCTCCCAACCCAACCACGCATGTGAGAAGCACCCTGGGGGCACTTACCAAAATTAGGCTCATTGGGACATCCTTTTAGTTTCACACCTCGTGGGCTGGTCTCAATGAGGAAGTGCCTCACCAGCTCATTGGTCATGTCTCCTGGGAAGAGATGGTATGTTCTCACACAGAGCCACCTTCATCCTCCTATTACTATGCAGTCCCACTGGGAAACCAGTGCTCCAGCTCAAGCAAGGGGTCTCTACCACTATACACACCGTCCTCAAATCTGGACCTTGACACGGGGTCAACCCCAAGCCAAGCTCCCCCACGGTGTTGGTGAGCTGGAAAAGCTGTGCACATTTCATCATACCAAAGCCCAAGATGTAGATGCCCCTCCACAGCTCAGGACAAAGGGTGTCTGGTGCTTCCCTGTGCCCTGGGAGGTAGGGATCCTGCCACATTACCACATACCCAAGGGCACAACTGGCTCAGCAGACCTGGCTGCCTGCTTGCCCCAGCTGAGCAATGGAAAGCATCTTGGCGTGGGAAGGAGAAGGGCACACAATACCTTTCTTGTTCTGCTGCATGACCGTGGGAGGCGGAGAAGCCACTTTCATGGCGAGGCCATAGGCTCCCCGGAAGGAGTGACTGTCTCGGATGATGAAAGCCCCCGGCTCCCTGTCCTTCAGCAGTGCAATGGCTGCAGGGGAGAATGGTAGAGCTCAGAGGTGGCATGGTGAGAACTAACACACCCTCATAAACCAATAGGTGTGGGTTGGGATGGGGCATGAGCAATGTTACCATGCCCTCTGCACATCTGGATGGGGGTCCTGAGTGGGTCTGCAGCCAGATACGGGCTCATCTCCCCACACCTCCACTGCTCTTAAATGGGCATCTCAGAGCACCAACTCCCACCCTGCCTAGCTCTGAGCAACCAAGCACTGGAGAGCAAGCAGAAACCAGGGACCAGATGCTGTAGCCTTGCCCCTGAGGGCATCTTGCCTCCTCCTTGTTCTTCTCCCGTATTTTAGGTATGACTTCAAGACCCCTCTGAGCTCTATCAACTCAAGACCTGGGTGCTTTGCACCCCAAATTGCACAGATCCACTGCACACTGCAGAGACTGGTGCTCTTACACCAAGAAGAAGGTTTGAGGACCCCATCCATGTCACATAAACCTTCAGGTGAACTGGGCTTCAACCCCCATCTACAACAGTCAGAGTATCCGTAACTCACCTTCACTCTCAATCCAGCCCCTAAAGGAAATCCTTGCTAATCCCTGTGATCCCAGACACACCCCAACTCCCAACCCTGTGTCATCTACCTACCTTGCTCCCTGGAGATGTCTGGTTTGTACCAGTACTTGGAAGTGTCCTGCACAAACTTGACATTGGCACGAGTCTCAGGGCTGATGTCTGCAAGAAAGGAAAGAAAATGCATGAGAAAAGTTAAAAGATACTATATCTGAAAATCTCCATCTGGCTAAAGTATTAATACCTACACCTCCTTCCAGCTCCAGCATGTTGCACTAATCTCAACCCAACCCTCCATACCCAGGCAGGCTGATCATCATCTGGAGCTTATGGGGCTGCTGGGCATCTAAAGATAAATCCAAGCACAAGGGTCCTCAAAGGGCTTTGTCAGATGAGACTCTCTGGCACACAGCCAGAGACAAAATGGGAATTCATCATTTACAAGGAAGCTGGCCAGGTGAAATTAAAGCTGTTGGAGTAAAGAGGAATGTCCAGATGGTGGTGAGGAAATCCTTTGACTTCAAAGGACCTTCACTGTACTCTAATGTTCAATATTTGGTTCTCCCCTTATCTTTGCTCTGTGCAGAGGAACTGGACAGGTTGACCTACCCTGGCCAAAGCAGACCCAGTCCCAGCTTGACTGTATGTCACTGAGTGCCCATCAGTGGCACAGCTCCCAGTGGGAGCTGGTCCTCTGGTCATGAAGTCATTTACTCAGACAACACTTCCAACCATCTGCTTTCCTAAAAGAACCAAGCAAACAACCCAGAGAGCTGGATAACATCTCTGCTGGAGACTTGTTATCAACTCTCACCTATCTGATCATCTTCAGAGAGGTGGGGGGCTTGCTCCCCTCTCCAGAGTACTCATTAAATTTTACGATTTTTAATTGTTAATGCTTCCCCACTGGGAAAAGTCCCTGGCCATAGGAGTCACAGGGGCAGGACAGGTGCCAGTGTGCCCACAAAGGCCTGCCTGCTTGGCAGTGAAACTGGCCCAGCAGCCGGAGCCACTGCTGCCACAGAGCTTTATTCCCCTGGTGCTATCAGCCCGATCTTGGCGTCACCAAGGTGTCCTGTAACAGGAGCCAGCAAAGGCGTTCCAGGCATGGCGGCACCTGGGGCACAGCACACCATTTGAAATGAGAAGGCAGCGCCACAGCCGAGTCTCAGTGGGGTAAAGGCCATTGGGAATGGGGCCAGGAGGTCAGTGCATCCCCACAGCAGAGAAGTCGCCTCCGGGAGCTTTGATCTCCCCATACATATCTCTGGGCGCTGTTTACACCAGCAATGCCGGTCGGTGTTTTTCCTGTTTGGATTTGTCAGAAAGCACAGGAAATGGCCTGAGCCCCAGTGGTGCCGCTGTTTTGCGGATGGACAGGAGGGGTAAATCAGGACATGACTGCAATCTCTTTCCCACCAGCCAGCAAGGAGGAGGAGGGGAAAGCCTTGAGCAGGGTGGAGGGACACAGGGACCTCTGACAGCATCCCTTACCTGGCATGGAGAACTTGGAGAAGTCCGGCAGAGTGTGGGAGAAGGCAACGGTGCTCCCACCACTGGGGCTGGACATGCCACTGGAGAGGGGTGAGGACACCTTGCCATTGACAGTGGCATAGTTGGGGAGGCTGTTGGAGCGGTCCCCGGCCGACATCCGCCGCTTCTCAGGCAGCACGGGCTGCGACATGGGGCTGCCCTGGCGGTAGGCAGCCGAGTCCGGGGACGAGGAGTGCGGCGTGCTCGTGCCAGGGTAGTAGGCTGGTGAGACAGGGAAGGACGGCGTGGAAGGGGGCTGGTAGCCAGAGGAGCTGCTCTGCCGAGACAACGTCAGGTGCCTCTCCTCTGGGCTGGAGTAGCCATACAGGGGGCTGCCGGGAGAGGTGGCTGCTGCAGCTTGATGCCTGGCCAGGCTGGGGCTCCCCGGTGGGGCCATCAGGTTGCCATGGGCCGCCACAGCATGTCTGCCCAGCCCGGGGCTGCCAGGAGCGCCGCTCATGCTGGGGTTGACAGCTCTTCGCCCAAAGCCGGGGCTGGGCGGTGTATTCGTAGCCACTGTCCGGTGCAGGGTGCGAGGGCTCCCTGGCAGGGTGTGAGGGCTCCCTGGCAGCGTGTGGACTCCCACCACATTGACCTGTGGCTGTGGCCGAGCTTGGGGTTCCAGCTGGAGGCCAGCTCGGCCATCAGAGTAGTCGGGGCTGCTGTATGTTGACACTGGGACTCCTCCTTGGACCATTGCAAAGGAAGATGGAGAGGAGTTTTGGTAGCTACTGTGAGCAGAGGGCATCTGAGAGCCAACAGGTGACCGGTACACAGGCTCAACCGAGGTGTGGGGAGGCGTAACCGTGCCATGGGGGCTGCCCTCCGACGGGTAGCTATGGAGGGAGGCCCTGAGGAGAGATGAAAAAAAGGAGGATTCAGCTCCATCACTCATTCCTGATGCTGTCTGGTAACCTCCTGCTAGTGGTGCACAAGGAAAGGGAGGCACAGAGGCAGGCAGCTGCTTGGTTCTTCAGAGGCAACAGTGGAGGGGATCCTACCAGCTGCATGAAAGCAGCTAGCAGTAGCTTTAGTTCCACCATGCATCCCAATTGCTTCTCAAAATATAACTTTCTGGGAGACAGAAACTTTTTCCAGCTCTTCTCCCAGCAAAATGGCTGATTCATTCTTCCCTGCCAGCCTTTGCAGGCTGGGCAGGTGCCAAACACCTTGTGGCCAGGGTGGACAGAGCCTAACCCAGGGCTAGGGGTTAGTATAGACCCCATCCCTCCTCCCACCCCAGGGGCCAGTTCCCAGTGGGAGGCTTCTGAGGTCCAATAACCACCAAGTCACTAGCAGTGACCCAGATTTCTGTTCTCAGGGCAGTAAGGTGCCCTGTTAGCTGGGATCCTCAAATCCTGCATGATGAGATGAGGATCCTTGCAAAGGCAATTTCAATGTAGGAGAAAGCACCAAGCCTGGAGGTGTTCAAAAAATGACAGGATGTGGCACTTAGTGCTCTGGTTTAGTTGGCCTGGTGGTGTTCAGTCAAAGGTTGGCCTGGATGATCTTGGAGGTCTTTTCCAACCTTAATGATTCTGTGATTCTAAGCCTGCCACCAGACAGGGTTTGGTCCTGCCCCACCAGTCCCTAGAACCTGCACCCACTGCCTTACCCATCCATGCTGTGAATGGGGCTGCTGGTGGAGACAGGGCTGGGGGCGATGAAGGAGTTGGAGAAGGTGCCATTCCTGGTGGGTACCTCTGGACCTCCAGGCTGGGTGGCTGGCAGGGTCCCTCCCCTGCCCGTCGTGGCCGTGCGGGCCACCGACTCAACATAGCTCCTGGGCTCTGTGGCAAAAGAGAAGAAGGAACAGATGAGCTCGCAGTTTGCACAGAAATGGGACCATGCCCTTCCCAGTATCCACATTTCACACCAGTGAAGGTGCTTGAGCTGAGCTCCTCCAAGCTGAACATTTTCCCCATACCTCTTCCACCAAGGGTTGTGGAAAAACACATCTGGCTCATTTGGACTTTTAAGTTGCTTCAAGAATGCTGAAGACCCCAACTAGGGCACAGGGAGGGGGGGTCATGCCCACCCCCTTCCCTGAGGGGACTGGAGCACATGACCATGATCCTTTACCATGCCACAGCCCCTCCACCCTGCTCTGAGTCAGCATCCCTCCCACCCAGAATGCCACACAGAACACGTCCTGCTCCCAGCTCATCCACAGTCCCTAAAAATAGAGCTGGTGACTCTGCCCAGCCTGCACTGACTCACACGGGACTGATGACGATATCCCGTGGTCCCTGCCCTCTGCAGCCCACCTCTGCCAGCCATCTCCAGCAGCAGACCATAGGGCAACTCCAGCTATTTCCACTGCAGTATCCAACACTCTCACAGCTTGGCCTGAAACCGGAGCCCACGAGCATGACCAAGAAAAGCAATTTTCCTTTGGAGCTGCCAAGCTGTTCCATGCCAGGAGCAGCAAGCTGGGCTGGACATTACCAACCATGGCAGATGCCAGACCCAGCCCTCTTTCATACCTTTCTCCCTCCCTCCTGCTCCATCCAGGCTGGTTCCCACTCCTATGACAGACCCTGCAGCTCCCAGCCCCCCCCAAAAGCTGCACCAGAGGAAAGGGCTTCAGGTTCAGGCTCACTTCCCCATTCCCCGCAGTCACATCACACCTCCCTGTGCAAGACCCACAGGCATCCAAGAAACCTTGCAGGTCCCCAGCTCCAGGCTGGCCATGCCTGAAGCAGCTCCACAGTCATAATTAGCATGACAAACATTATTATTATTAGTCATAACAGCAGGGCTCTGGCTAAGTCTGCCAGCAAGCTGGTCTGCTCACAGCCAACAACGCCAATGCACAGATCCATGTTCAGGGCTGGAGCAGGGGCGTGAAACGAAAAAGACTGTCATGGGTCCCCCTCCTTGTCCTGCAGCATCTCTGTGCCCCATCTGTCAGTGCACAGAGGAGGAGTCATCCACCACTTGGGTTGATCTCCCTGCCCAGCCCTGTTCAACCACTTCAGGAAAGATCTGAGCCAAAACTAGATGATGGACCTTAACATAGGCTGGTACCAGCAACCAAGGCAGGACATCATGCGTGACAGAGATGAGGCACTGCCCAGGACGCCCAGGGCAGCTGCAAGAAATTCATCACAGCTTAGGTAATTAAATTAATTTCACAGCTACTCACTTTTCTCCTCCCCAGCTCCCCAGCCCAGACTAAAATTAGCCAGACAGTACATATGAGTCAGTCTGCAAGAGTTTAAGACCAAAGGGCTGTGAAAATGCTACCCCCTCCTAAAAACATGGGGGCTGAAGCAGGCAGGAGCAGGGGGCTTGGAGAGGTGTGCCACAGTGTGGGCACGTTTTGGTCAATAGGGGGAAAAAGAAGGGAAAAAAAGCTAGAAGTTTTAAGCAGGATTTTTGCCTCCTTGTGTTTTCCTGGAAAGGACTCTGGAGACAGGAATATGGATGAGAGAATAGAGAAGCTGTGAGTCACGAGGGAGGTGGGCATTTGTTCGGGAATCCCAAATCCGAGCACGGCTGTGCTCTGGCCAGAAATCCCCGGTGCTGCATCTGTGCTAGTCTGTTTTCAAGGCTCCTCAGAGGTGGCAGCCAGGCCCCAAGCTCTTGTGCTGCCAGAGCATCCCCAGGCCGCATGCACAGCCCAGCCATGCAGGCTTGGATCTGCTGAGCTGAGCACAGAGGGACAGGGATCCTCCTGGAGTGTGTAGCTGGGAACAGAGGATCTTAAGCCAGAGTTTTGTTAAGGCAAAGCACCAGTCCCTTCTCAGAACTGTAGATTCAACTCCCAAAAAACATCATTTTAGCAGAGGATAAAGCAGGCTCATGGTGGCCATTCAGCCTGGGCCATGTAGGGTCACTGGACACCCTTGCTTCAGGGTCAACCACCATGCAAGAGAACAGAGAAGCTGCTGCATAGCTTGAGATCCTGAGGGTTTGGCGGGAGGGAGAGATGCAATGTTTGGGGTTTTGGTGGCTTAAAGCTGGACAGAAATGTTAAAGTTTGGGAGAACTTATGAAGGAAAAGCCTGGTTTTATCCCAGTTTTTCTTTCCTTAATGTATCCAAGAAGCCATCACTGAAAAACCAGTTCTGGAAGTAGAACATGTTTTTCAAGCAAACATTTTCTCCAGTAATGTGCAATGTTTGGGTTTGGGTTTGGGTTGTGTGCATTTTGAGGAACTTCTGAGGAGAAATGCTGACAGCTCCCAGGGCCACAGGAAGGACCGCACTCACCAAGAAGAGACATTCTCTCCTCAAAACCCATCCTGAACATACAGTTCCTCATACCAGCCCTGAGGGCCCAAAAGTTCATTAAAGAAATCAAAACCACCCAACAACTGTTATCTAGCAGGCAATACTCTGGGGAATCACAGCCGCTCCCAAAACCTTCATCTACGGAGACATGCCATCCCACAGCCCATAGTGCCTCCTCCATCAGCACAGTCACTCCTGAGTTGACACTCCAGCTCACCCCCATCCTTGGCATCCCCAAAGAGGTGCAGCCTGGAAACAGGAAGGTGGGGGGAATTTGGGCAGCTGCCTGGCCAGCAGAAGATGTTCGCCAGCTGCTGGTGCTGTGCTGCTGCCCTGTTGGCTGAGCCAGCAAAACACTGGTGGCCTCTGCGCCTGCTGACCTTTTGTGCTGCACTTTGGTTTATTTTCACTCTGAACAGCAGCAGCAAAGCCAGAAGGGAAGGGCAGGAGACTAAAACTGGGGCTGCTGCTCCCAGCACCCCGCCAGGCTCATCCAAAGCTGGCCACAGCGTGCCAACATCCCCGGCATGCCACTGGTAAGGATGCCACACACTGACAAAGAGCTCTCAGTCCCCACAGATGACTGCCACCCAACGTGACAGACCTTTAGGTCCAGCTTGGACATTGGTAAATACTACTGTGACATAAGGCAAGATGTGCCCCTCCTCAAAAGGGAGCTGGACAGACAAGACTTAGGCTCTTACATCCCTGAAGGACAGTGCAAGAGAAGGCTGCTGGCACAGACACCAGAGCCTGCTCTGAGCAACAGTCCCAACAGTGAGGTTGAGTGAGGAAGAGACAGAGAGAAGAAAAGCGTTTCTTACCTTCTTTAGAGTCACCACCTGCTTCCCCTTCTAGCTCTGTGAGATGGAGGGGCAGAGGAGTGATGGGAGCAGGCAAAGAAGGAAAAAGGGAGGTGTGAGACAGAAAGAGAAATCAGAGTTAAGCAGTTCTGCCTTGCTCAGGCAGGGGCACACAGGGCAAAAAGGAGAGCCCTACACCACCCCAAAACACTGTGCTCCAAATTAGATCCCCATTCTCAGACACCCCACATGGTTCACCTCAGCATTCCAGTGATGTTCTCTGAAATTCAGGGCCTGGATTCAGATGGGGAAGAGGGAACAGTGCAGCAGAGAGCAACCAATGGGCTGCTCTAACAAGCCCAGCAAGCACCAAAAAAACATCAGTTCACCCTTGAGTGCAGAGTGAGCAGGGTCTTGCTGGGTAGGCTCAACCAAGCTGTGCCCCCCAGGCTCAGATAGGTTTGGAGAGCTTATGCTCCACCCTGAGATGGTTCAGAAAGGGGCCCTGTGTGCTCGGAAGCAGCAAGGTGTGGCTTGGCAGGCTACTCCAGGACACGTCCTCAGGATAGCAGGGCCTTTGCACCCGAGGACTGCTCTCCAGGACGGAAAGAGCTCTGGATACTGTTCTGGCTGACAGGCTCAGCTCCCAGAGAACAAACTGTCTCCAGCTGTGCTAGGGAGGAGAAGGAATGGAGGGGGTGACAGAAGGAAGAAAATGGGGCAGGAAACAGAACCACAGCGTTTTCCTTGCCTTCACCACTGAAGACCCTGCTCTGCCGAGCCCTCCAGGGCAGCACCAACATCTCCCACTCTTACGCAGTCCCAGAGTCCCCACAAAAGGTGCCAAGGACCCCCACAGCCACTTGGCCCCAAAAGGGTGGCAAAAGTGCCTTCTTCAGACAGGGGATGTTTCCAAGGGTATCCTCACAGACATCCCCACAAAATATACCACCTGCAGTCCCTTGCCCACACTCACCTCCCACTGGATGCAGCAGAATCTCAGCTGGGTTGTGGGGTTTCAGCCCCAGTGCTGAGAGCGGGGTCTTGGCCAGGCCGGGGGGAGAACGCACTGTCGGCACAGTGGACACAAGCACGTTAGTGGAGGGGTGGGAGGGGAAGCTTCAGAAAGGCTGGACCTGCCCATGAGTTGAGAGCCCCATAACCCATCCCACCCACTAGGTGCAAGGGATGGCTGCTGGGAAGCCAAGATGCCCTTGTATGAAACATCACCCTGGGGATGGACACTAACCCCTCCTCTCCATTTGGAAGAGGACACAGGGTGGGAGGTGGCTGGGAACAAATACCCTGCCCCATCGCAAGGCTGACAGGATGGAGAAAGGGGGCAATTCCCACCAGAGGTCCACTACCCATCTCCCAGCACTGTCCCCAAAAAGGCATGAAGCCCCTTTCATTCCCCCTGTGTGAGCAGCCATTCTCCTAGCCCAGCTCTCCCACACCTGGCTCAGCTGGAACCCAGCTGTCCTGGAGCAGCTCTTCATTCCCATGAAAAGGACAGAAGGATTGCCAAAAAGACCCTGCCCTCCAGACCAGCTCAATGAGTGGGTGAGGATGTTCACAGAGTGGTGTCAATACACACATGCAGTCTGCATCCCCTGTGTCCATACATACATACCAAGGGAGCTGTTTATGTATGTATGGCTATGATATGGATGGCAATGGGGTTTCACAGGGCAGGACAGACCTCCTCAAGCAGACTGCAGCTCCTCTCCCCTCCTACCTCCTGGGTTAGCCCCATCTCCCTCATGCTGCATTTTCCCACACCAGGGGAAACCTTAGGGCATCATCTTCAGCAAGAGGGACCACAGGGCATGAACCTCCAGCAGTGTTTGAATGTCCCCAGCTGGTGGCACAGGTACAGGGCCTGTGGCAAGGCTGGGAGGCAGTGGGTGATGGGGACTCCAGAGAAAAGCCAGATCCTTGCCCTGAGGCCAGGTCTCCCCAGCAGCCTGGGGCTGGAGCAGCTGAGCAGCCAATTCCCTGGGAAATGAAGATGGCAGCACCTTCCCCAGTGGGTGTCTGATTTCCCTAAACCCAGCTAACCAAAAGCCACAATGTCAGCTCACACCTCAGTCGGCTGATGAGAGCAGGGTCCTCCCAGGGCTGAGAATTCTCCCAGGAGGATGGAGGGGAATGACTCCTGCATGCCTCAGGGGTGCTTTGGCAAAGCCGGAAAGCTGTGACTTCAAATTTCCCAGGCTTCCCTGGTTGGTTAAGCAGCACTGCCTTGGGGCCATGATCCCAGTTGGGCTGTTCCTGTCACCTCTGCAAGTGACTCATCGTCCAAAGCCACTGTCCCATTGCCAAAGTAGCTGCTGCTGCCCCAGGGCCGAGCTCTCAGTCGAGGAACAACAGCGCCATTTCTGAGCTGCCAAGCACCCCGGGGACACTCCCACACTTCAGTCACTGCATCCCATGAGACTGGGCTCAAACATTCGAGGGTTGCAGGGAAAGAAGAATAGTGCAGAATAAAACAGCCCCAAGCCCCACGGGCTGAGCTATGGGGGGCAGGTGGCCCCAACTGCAACCAGGACATGGCATCAGAGGGGGCTGCGCTCAGCCCAAGCATTCTGGGCTCTAGAGCATCCCTCAGCCTTCAGCCTACAAAAGCATTTTAGAGGGGATGGGGGGGCTGCCACCTTTTTGATGCATTTCCCAGTTGACTGGCTGCTCCACTGCACTGGTCCAGCCTGAGTCGTGCTGTGCCACCATGTGGCTGCTCATCAGGGTTCATCACTCAAGCTGGTCACACAAACCCAGTCCACACAAACCCACCACAACTGCAGTCAGGGTTAGTCAGAAAGGAGGGATGCTGCACCAGAGGGGCAGAGACAAGCTGCATGCAAAGGGCATGCATCCTAGCCTTTTTCCTCTCCTGCCCTTGAAACAGTGAGCAAGAAGTGGCATGGTGTGTGTCTGTCCTCCTGATCTTCAGTCCCTCCTGCCTCCCTCCCACTTGCCTGCTACCTCAGTCTTGCTTCCCTTCTTGCCATGACAGCAGGAAAGATGGGGAGATGCAGGACCAGGATGGAGTGAAAGCATGCCCCTCTCCTCATCCCACACCTTGAGATCCCATATCCAAAAAACACCCCAGTGAGTGGAAGGTGGAAAGAAGCAAATAGGAGGGTGCCAAGCATGGGATACTGAATGAAGTGGGATGCTGACGGCAGCATGGAGTAGTGGAATGTGGAGGAGAGAGGAGGATGGAGAGGAGGAGTAGTTAACACGGTGGTGGGTGTCTGGAACCTGGAGCTGTCTGACCCTTGGCAAATTTCTGGCTTTCCCAGAGCCACCCACCGAGCCCCTCCTCCCAGAGCCACGGCACTTACAGGTGTCGGAGTAAGGGGTTTGTGGTGAGACGGGGAAGGCTGGGGTGGGGGGAGAAATCTCACCGCCGCTGGAGGGTGGGCTGGTGGGGGAGGCACCCTCCATCTCTTCAAAGGCTTCCTTGTAGCTGTGAAGGTGAGGCTGAGGAGAGCAGGAGAAAGGGTCAGTCCTGTCCGTGCGACGGGCACAAACCTCCAGGACACCCCAAGGAGAGGGCAGAGGGGGCAAAGGGAAGGGTTTCACCTTCTCCCTGCTCACCACCACCACTACCACAAATAGCATCACTGATCCTCGACTCTGTGGATGCTGTGAATGCCGACCAAACCTTTCCCCTCCCTGGCATCATCTGTCCCCAGTCAGACAACCCCCCCACCCCAGTACGTCCCCACCCCAGCGCACCTCTTTGGGCCTCCCTCCAGGGTTGGCTGCGATAGTGCTGACCACCTCAGGTGAGAGGACAGTGGGGCTGCGGGGCGAGCTGGGCTCAGGCGAGCTCTTCTCATCGTGGCTGTCGCTGGGGGTCCGCTTACGGGCAGGGACAGTGCTCTCCTCTGGAGGCTTCTCCCGGGACTGCACCCCTGCAGGGCAAGCACAGGGTCAAAGATGGGTGAGAAGCTGCCAGCTTAGATGGGGATCAGTAGGAGATGCTCCAGAGCAGATCTGAGATGTCTCCTCAGGGCTGTGTGTCACAGAAGAGACTCTGCCCAGCGGAGATGGCAGCTTCAGTGCTCACCTGCACCAAAGCCTCAGACCAGCATGACCAGTTTTGAACTTGAGCAGTGGTGGCCCTGGACCAGGCCATAAAGCAAGGCAGGATTGTGACTGGTGACTGTATTGCTGCACTAGCTCTCCCTAGCACAAACAGACTCTCAGGGACAACAACTTCCTGCAATGGGTGCAAGTGGCAAGAACACCCTGACAATAGCCCAGACATCTCAGCCTGCAGAGCTGCAGAACAACAGGACCTCCCAACAGCATCACAGTGGGAAAGCACCAAATCCCCCAGCATCAGGACAGCTGTATTCAGCTGCATCCCTGCTCCCACAGCCAGATGTGGCTTCAACCGCAGCAGCAGAAAAAGCCTGGTTTTGTGAGTCCCCCAGGCAGAGGGAGCACTGCATCAGGAAGAAAGAACTCAACAGAAGCATGGTGCAGGGAACCCTAGCAAAGCACTTCTGATCTCCCGTCTCCACTGCAAAGACTTTCTAAAAGGGGAGATTGGCATCTCCTCTCCACCTCGCCCCAGATCTCCTTCCCAGACCCCAGTGGTATGAGCCACCAATGTCCACAGCCTGGTGGGGAGAACAGAGTGAGCAAGTCACCACAGGAGAATAGGTTTCCTGGGCTGTGGGATCTGGTAGATTCCCGTTGGCTGGGGTAAAACCCAAGAACAGGGACAAAGCTGGCACAGAACAAGGGAGCTCAACTCTCCCAGCACATGACAGGGCCCAAACACTACTCTCTACTCCATCTCGCCTGATGAAGAGATTAATTCTAGACTCATGGATGATGGTGCCAGGTTCAGTGCACAGGAACCTCACAGAGCATCACAGTCACAACTCCGAGTCCTGTGCGAGTCCCACTCCTCCCTGGGACCCACTCATCCCCACTAGCAGAGGTGACAGCACTGTCCCCTCCATCTTTCCTGCAGAGGCAGGGAGCACTCATACTCCCCTTGGTCAGCACATTAGGGAAGAAAAAAAAAGAGAAAAAGGAGAAAAAAAGAGAAGAGTCCAGCATCAAGCTCCAGGAAATGCACTTTTCAAACACCAACTCCTTTCCCACGGGCTGGCGGAGGAAAACCAGCCATCAGCTGCTTCCCTCTCACTCCCGGGGGTTCCACAGGGGACCCACGCCTCGCGCCCGCTGACCTCCCCTCTTCACCGCTCGGCACCAGCACCAGCGCCTTCCTGGCCCCGGGGAAAGGGCTGGGAGGGGAGAAAGGGCTGGGAGCGCGGGAGGGAGGGAGGTGGCCTGGGTGCATTTCTAAATAATCAGCCCAGTGAACGGCAACAACAATAAAATCACAGCTCGGGGGGAGAGGAGGCCAGGCCGCGAGGCGGGGGACGCGAGCCAACAGGGCTGGCTCCAGTCGCGGAGGCGGCCTGGAAAATTCCACTAAGAGCAGCTTTGAAACACAACTCCCGATCCCTTCTGCAGGTGCTCACCGGCATGGGGCACGGCCATTAAAAAGACCCGGGGAGGGAACAGGGGGACAGAGAAGGTTGCTGGGAAACTGCCCTGCAGGCATCAGCAGCATTGTATAGGGCTATGTAATATACAGATATATCTATATGTTTTGTCCTGCTCTCCACTTTAAGGGAGTGAAGCCTGGAGATGTGAGAATAGGGACAAACAAGATGTTGGGGAAAAACAAGGTAACCTCTTATATTTTCTTTTTTTCCTTGCACTTTGTGCACTGTGGGTTCTCCTGCACACTCAGCCTATCCCACAGTGAGCTTCAGGGCCCGAGCACTTCAGAGAGGCAGGAACTGGCTTCTGTGCACGGCTGCCTTGTTTTGCATTTTCCATTTGGGAAGCCCTAACAGCAGTAGATTGCTGGAGCCTGGCTATTAGTGCACTTCACACATCTGCAACGTGGGTCCCCCTGTTCCATCCCCAGGGCTGCATGTCACAGAGCAGCAGGGCGCTGGATCTGGCCCATTGGGACACCCAGGAGCTCACCGAGCTCTGGCTGCTCCGCTCCCCAGACATGGAAAGTGGCCAGGGAAACAGGGAGGGGAGGGAGGAGAGGGGAAAAAAGGGACTCATTGTTCAGGAGGGGAGAGTGGGAAACTTCACAGGCCGCCCGGAGCAAAGCCTGGAGGAAACCCAGGCTCTGAGCATGGCTCCCCCGACCCCCTGGGTGATTTATGGGCTGGAAACTATGCTTGAAAAACAAACTCTATTTTCCCTTACTTGCTGTGCCCGCTCAGCAGACACAGACTCCCTTAACCAGTGGACTCCCAAGGATGCCCTGGCCAGCTGCAGGACCCAAAATTCACCTTCACAAACAGGGAGCAGCATTCTGCACTCCATTCCTCACCTTTGCATCCAACACCTCTGGGATTGTCATCCCTTCTGCTGCTCATTTAAGTCCCTAACCTGGTACCAACCTACTGTCCTCGGACTCAGCACAACTCTAGGGCTGGGGAAGAGCAGCAGCACAATAGCAAGGGAAGTGGAAACAGCAGGGATGGCAAACCCAGGTCATTTTGCAGCTAGGAAGCCAAGCTTCTAGGCCAAATCAGGAGGTAGCTGATTTTGGGGAATGAGAAATTGAAACTGCTGCCAGGCAAGAGCTGAGTGATATCTCCACAGTAAACAAGAAAGGGCTAAGCCATCTGGATGTGGCACTGAGCATTTAAAGCCAGACAGGGACACACAGCACCCAGGGGAAAGAGATGCAAACTTGCTCCCCACCAGAGCCCAACTCACCCCATTCTACCAAGCACAGACACATCTACTGCTCCCCACCTCCAAGCCTGATCACCCCCAATGGGCACAACAAAATAACTTCCTCTGTGCCAAGGACTGGGAGGCTTCAAACCTCTTTGATCCTCCTGGGGAGAAATGCAAGGTACCAACAGGGAGAGAAACGTCACACAGAAAACTGGTGACTCCCCACTCCACTCTCTGCCCCCAGCCCAAGGCCATCTCCCTCCTCCCACTTGCCCTGGAACAAGTAGGTGAACAACAAGCACCAAGCAGGTCCCCAGCATGCAGCATCCAGGGCAGACTCACCTCCAAGGAGCAAAAGTCACACTACCTAAAATCGAGCCTCAGCAGCCCATATCCCCCAGCTGCAGACCAACCCAAGGGGATTCCCAAACTGAGGTAAGGGAGACCTGTTGGGCTGGGAACTGGCTAAATCTGTGTTCTGTGGAGCTCCACACCAGGCCTTGCTTCCACAAGGGGTGAGCAAATCAGGACAAATCTTGGAGGAGCTGGAGCAAGGGTCCAGATCTGGCCCAGCAATAAAACCTTACAAGTGAGCTGCCAGGCTTGGATGAGATGCAAAACCAAGCATGGGCAGGGGAGTCTGTACCCAGGGCCAGGGGCTCCCCCATCAGTGGAGAAGATCAAGGGAAGCCCTAACCACTACTCTGCTAAGAAAGATCAATCCTGCATGGGGAGGGTCTCCTGAACCTCCTGCCATCCCACATCCATGCAACACACAGAGCACTCAGCATGCAAAGAGAGAGCAGGAGGGAGAGAGATGGTGGGAAAAGGAAGGAAGGATGAGAGGGAAGAATGCAGGAGAGAGAAGGAGAATATTGGATGGGGAAGGCTGGAGAACAAGCAAGGAGGTGGAATGAACGAACCGGAAAAGGACCGTTGCTGGTTCAGAGGAGGACGGGGGACTTTGATGTTCTTGCTGAGTTCCCTGAGCTTGGCGTTGTACTCTGCCAGCATACCAGGACAGGGAGTGAAAGGAGGGTGGGAGATCACAGAGGACAGACACAGTGCCCCATGGAGAGAGGAAGGGGCAGACAGGACAAATGTCACAAGATACGATAGGGGGACAGAAGGAGAGAGAGAGAAAAGAAGAGAAAATATTAGTTGGGCTCCAATAGATGAGCCTGGGGTCACCTGGGGTCTTAGGAAACTCAGTTCTTGCTAGGAGTTGCATTCCCATCAGACAGCTTGCCTGTCTCCAGGCACCACATAAACCCACGTGAGAAATCAGTGGTGGCTGCCAGCCACACATCACCTCATGCAACACCACAAATGCCCCATCAATATTCCTTTGGGAATGGCACCATGCAGGTCCCATCCATCATGGGCTGCTCAGGGCTAGGACAAGAAGGGATGACCCCAGATCCCTTGCTGGGAGATGAGGGGGACTTAAAGGATAACAGGACCACCTCCTCTCTTTGGGGAGATGCTGGGCATGCCAGCACTGCCCTGTGCCATCTCTTCCCCTCCATCATCAGCAGGAAGTGGGAATGGGAGCATTCCCCCCCAAGAACGGAGGAGGTGTGAGATGCCCCTCGTCTCTGCACTAGAACATGCAGGCAATTTATAGCAGCAGGGAATGTAAACAAACCCGTCCGTGCCCCACTGTCCCCATCGGCTGTCCCCTCCCAACACTGCCTTCAGGACACCTCGTTCCCGCCAGAGGTCAGGCCGCCTGCACTGTCCCCACCTCAGCACAGACGGCCCAGCTTCATTGAAGACAGGTGGCCACTGGCTTGGGACCGTTTCCCAGATGCCTCTCTCCTCCCTGGGAAGCCCAGTGGCTGCAGAGGGATGACAGTGACCCCAGTCCAGCCCTAAGGCCCTGTGTTATGGAGATGGATTTTTTTGGTAGACACCATCAGACATCCATTACCCACACACTGCAAATACTGTTTTTTCTCTCCTTAGAACCGTCTTCTTTTCCAGCCCATTTTTTATACTTATATGGGGTGGCAGGAGAGAGCAGGCATGTGCTCCTTACAATATTAAGTCCAGACACAGAGTGCGGTTTGGGCATCCATGTGTTCTTAGGTTTGTTTAAATTCTCTGCAAAAGCCTCATGACCTTTTATGAATCTGGTCTGGATCACTGAGGTCAGGTTCAGATGGATGCAAACTTCCTCCAACACCTCTGCGACCCTCCTCATTCCCATCCCTGACACTGGCACCCCGCCTGTCTCCCGCCCTGTGATTCAGTCCCCACTCCTGGGAGGTTGGTGCTGTTGAATTTTTCCAGTCAAGCCTTTTCCCCCTCCCTCTAATGCCGGGCGAGTTTCTGGACTGAGCACAGAGCTGGAAAGGACAGAGCTGCCAAGCCCAGCATCACGAGCTGGCCCAGAGCCCCGAACCCTTCCCAAATGTCGCTCCACAATTCAACAACTGCAGCCAAAGCAGCGGGGAGGGAGGGTACCAAACTGCCACAGGATCATGGCACTTTCTTCCTGGGGACCTGGGACACTCTTGTGTCCCCAAAGCCCCTGAACTGGAGCTGCAGGAGCACAGGGGATCAGAGGACGCAGTTTCCCCTCCATAGCATGGAGCTAATGCCTTCATCCAGACACAGAACCGACGCTCAGCATTACACACAGCCAAGCACCAAACCCCTCTGGCAGGGCTAGGAAATGTCCTTCCAGCCCCTGACCACTGCCCCACTGCTAACTCCAGCTTCAAACCATCTCAGGCCCAGCTGGCTGGGCAACTGGGGCGAAATTACAGCTATCAGACAACAGCCTAGTCTGCACTGCAGCAGAACCCCAGCTGCCCAAGGAGGACGTCCCAGCACCAAAACCCAGCACTCCAAGGTGGGGAAAGCAGAGGCTGAAATCAGGAATGAGCCCAGCCATGTCAAACACAAGGCAAGTTTTCTGCTTACAAGAGAGTATGCTCCACACAGGGAGAGTATTATGTCCAAGTGGGGTCCAGGCAGGACACCCTCCACCAGAGATACAAACATCTTCCCAAACTCTGTCATATTCTCCCCAAAAGAGAGAGAGATCCCTGAGACCCAGTGATGGGTGCTGCCAGCCCTGTACCCTAGAAGGATGAGAATGTGGGGATCTGACACCCTCAGCCACTCCTTCCCACCTCTGGGCAATGTCGCTGCAGACAGCAAGCTGCAAGGGGGATCTTAGCAAAGAAGGGCAGCACAGGCTGTCCCCATGCAGCCCAGCATGCCTCCATAGCAGGTTGCTTAGTCCCAAGTCCAGATCCGGCATGGACAAGGAGTCGTCGCATCACTCATCCCCAGCTCCACCATGCATGCCACCCCCATGGGCTCCGATACCTTGGGACATGCGATCCTCCCCATCCCCCCAAGGAATCAAAAAATCCTACCTGCTACCCTGTGGGCCACCAGGCCCTCCAGATTCAAGGGCTCTTCTGCTGACCTCGACAGGTCTTCATAGCTCTCCGGTCCCTTGAGGGGCATCTGGGTTTGTGCTGGGACGGTGGGGGAAGGTGGAGAGGAGGTGAGGAGCTGCTGAGACCCCACAGGGCTGTAGGAGGTGCTGACTGGGAGAGTGCCCATCTGTGCTCCTGCCGGGGCATGGCTGTAGCTCCTTGGCTCCGGCAGTGGTGCTAGCTGGTAGCTGTAGGGAGAATAGGTTTCCCGGTACTCATGCACCCCATAGTCCAGCTCTCCAGGAGAATAGGCTTTGCCCCTGGGCTCACAGACCACAGGGCTCACAGATGTGCCGAAGGACCTCATCTGGGTCACCTGCGGAGTTGGCCGGGCATAGAGGCCAGCAACGGGCTGGGTCGAGAGGGAGGAGGGCAGGGGTCCCACCAGCTTGTCCTGGCGGGAGGTGGCAGGCACACTCTGCGACTTGTGGACAGCAGGTGCGAGGTCCAGCATGAGGACATCAAGGGCTTCAATGGACTGCTCAATCTCCCGGCGAGAGGGTGCCCGGGGGAATTCAGGCATGCTGTGGCTGTGCGGGGGCACCGTCTGCAGTGGGCTGGGTTGGGGGCTGCAGCTGGAAATGCTGGGGCTGTGGCTCTCCATGCCACCCTCCTGCAGGCGGGAAGATGGTCGGCTCCCTCCCTGCTGTTGCCAGGAATTCAAGCCCCTCTGCACAGCCTCCCGGCTGCTTGTGCTGCGAGTCGGAGCCTGGGGCAGTGCTGGGTTCACATCGTACTTGGCAGTGTCCACCGCCGGGAAGGACCGGGAGCGGTAGGTTCCAGAGTGGTCATAGCCATACAGGTAGGGCTGGGAGCTGGGCAGCGGCTGGGGCTGGAGCCAGCCCGGGGCATGGGAGCCTGGTGGGCGCTGTGGGTAGCCAGCCAGGTGCTCCTGAGTGGATGCTGAGGGCCACAAGGAAGGCAGTGGGTCACGGAGGTGGTGGCCCATCAGGGCATTCTGGTTGTTGTAGGGGTAGCTGCCATTGGAGAGTGGCTCACCGTCATACAGCCCCTCCTTCAGCAGCTTCTCGGCTCCATTGCAGCTTGAGGGGCCATTGGGCAAGGAGGAGAGGCTGCCCACCCGGGGTGCCTCCTGGTAGCCGGTCTCACTGGCAGTGGTGGTGCCATCCAAGGAGGAGAGCGTGCCCAGGCTGCCCACGCTGTGCCCATCCTGGTTGGGCAGCTCATCATCCAAGATATCCGTCTCCCGCTCAGCCACCAGTGCCGCAGCATTCCCATTGACGTGCACCTGAGCCGGCACCACGTGGCGGCCCGGCATGGCGGGCAGGCGTGCTGGCACGGGGCCGGGCACGTGGTTGTGCATGGGTGGCGCACTCTCCAAGCCGAAGCCGACAAGGAGACGATCCAGCTCCTGCTTCTCCTCGGGGCTCAGCACTGCCTGGCTAGTGGGCCCCCCAGTCACCCCTGGCTCATCCGTCCGGTCGGTCTTGGTGGAGGCGGTGGAGTTGCCCGAGTCGCTGCTCACTGACAGTGTGTGCTCAACGTGGTTGGGCGCTGCCGAGAGCGGGAGGCGGGCAGTGTTGACGGCACCGGTGCTGCCGTGGAGGGAGTCTTTCTTCTTCACTTTAGCGTAGAGGCTCCCATCCAGGGGCCCTTGCGTGTGCCCAACCTCTGCAGGGGGAGAAACGAACACGAGACCCCAGATCAATTGCTGGCTCTCTGCACGGAGCTAATGGGTCCCATTAGCTGGTGGTTTCGATTTCTTCTGTGTGCCAGAATGCTTAAGGACCAGCATCGCCGTCTCCTTGGCACCCTCCACAATCCCACGGGCGCCACCATGCAGAGACATCGGAGCGGTATCCCCCCCATCCCCATGCTCCCACAGCTCCCCAGTTCACATGCAGGCACAGCCTGCTCCGCTGAGATTCACCAAATATCCCCCACCCTGCTTCCAGGCACCATTCCCAGCAATTCCTCTCCGTGGCGGGCAAGGGCTGGGGCTACCCACACAGTCAGCCATCACTGTTCCACAGGGCTCAGCCAGCCCCAAAGGGCCATGTGGCACCAGGGAGGCAAACAGGGAGAGCAGAGGAGACGCACCACAGACCATAGGAGGACAGGCGGAGGCAGTCAAGATCTGACCTCGTAGCTCGTTCTGTCTCCAGCTGGATGGATGTACTCAGCCCACGGGTGAAGGACAGAGGAACCACAGACCCACCTTCCCTCTCCCTGCCCGGTCTCCTCCCAGATGATGCATAGATCCAGCCAAATATCCTTGACATTTTCTTCCCTGGCTACAGACAGGCTCCCATTTTTTCTGTTCTTCCCCTTCCCTCTCTCAGCCCAGGTCGATCTGCCCCAAAGCTCCCACACAGGCAGCACCTCTGCCAAACCCTGAACATACAGCATCTCCTTCCAAAGGAGGCCCTGGCACCTTGAATTAAGTCCTGGCTCTGCACCCCCAAAAGGTTTCAGGGCAGTCAGGGCACAGCAGCATCACCACCAGCAATCCTGCACTTCAGCTCTGAGCCCCCCAGCTCCCATCACCCCCAGAAGCATTAACATCACAACCAGCTGCACCTTTTAAAATATTCTAAGTGGAACAGACAGATTTTGGGGGCACAGAGGGACCTTGGCCACTGAGAGCAATAGGGATGGTCCCCAAGCTGTGTTCCCCCACCAGAGCAAGAGCAGCACCAGCCAGGCTGCAGACTCTTGTTTTTCCAGCTCCCTGCCGAGGTTTCCTGGAAGGTCCCGCGAGCAGTGTTAAACACTTTCTTTTGGAGGAAAAAATGACTCTTCCCTGGCAGGTGGCCAAGTGGCTGACTCAGGGACAGAAGACGGCCCTAACACGATAGTGTGAAATCAGAGCAGTCCTATCTGCAAGCAAAACACTTCCGAGCCGGGACAGCTTTACCAGTCCCACGCCACCGCACCCGCACTCCAGCAGCTCCCGTGCCACCAACTCCCCTCACCATAAAGCAGAGGGGGGCAGTAACACCGAGCTCAAGTTCTACCAAGTCAGAGCTCCCTCTTTGTCGCCGATTTTCCACTCCTGAATCTCCACTGGCAGTATCCCAAGGAGGCAGCTGAGCCTCAAAGCCTCCCTTTCGCTTGAAGATTGTCCCAGGACCATGCAACAAGCTCCTCTTTGGGCACTCAGTGTGGGAATGGATGACAATTTCACCCAGAGACTCAGAGCTCCTTCACCCAGCCAGTATAGTCAGGAACTGGTAGCATTTGACTCTGCACCTCCCATTCTGAGGAAGAGGGGGAGTGAGGGAGGGAAACCCTCTCCATGGAGGGAGAAAGGAAAAAGCAGCATGTCCAGGGGCAGCTGGATAGGCTGACATTGCCTGAAGATGGGGGAAAAGGCGCAGCCCTCCTGTCTCATGGCAGCGATGGATGTTGGCTGGTCTCGGGAAACAGGGCAAAAGCCAGGGTGGATGCTGGGATAAATAGGGCAGAGGAATAGAAAGGAAAAGGGAATAAATAAATATAAATGAAAGCAGGTGGTGCCAAGGGAGAAAATAGATGCAAAAGGCTTTAATTACACTTTGGGCTGGGCACTGCCCCATGACTGGGAGAAATGTCTCCAAGAGGGGGCATGATGCAGTTCACAGCAGAAGCCAGAAAGCACCAAGTGTCCTGTTTTACCTTCCCCAGACTCTCTGGCCAGGCAGGGACATGGGGGTTCTGGTGACCACCAGCCCAAGAGCAGTACCAGAGTAGCAAGTAAGGAAGGGTGCTGTGACACCTCTGCCATCAGCCAAGCCTTCATCAGCTCTGCCTCCACACCTGACTACTCATCCTGTCCTCAACTCCACATATCCACGTCTCATGATGCCATAAGACAAATTCTGCTACTCACTGCCACTCCCAGGCCCCTCCACCACCCGCAAGCCACACTATCGCTCATATGACTATCTATTGCTTGTCACCTGAGAAGCTGAATAAAATAAAGACTAAGGGATGAGGGGACAGACTGCTACAGCCAAAGCAGTCATCCTCAAAGCAGCAGGCTCCTAGGACCCCATCTGCAAAGTCTGTGCAAGGTCAGATTTCATCCTGAAGGTCGGAGCTGCTCCAGCCTGGCAGGCTGTACCATCCCATCATGGGCTGGGTTTGCCCTGGGCTCAGACCTGACACAGCTCTGCTCCAGCTCTATCTGCTCTGGCTGTATGAAGGCACCTGGGAGAAGCACTGAGCCCAGCCTGATCCCAGCCCTGTTGCCAGGCTTCTGCCCCAGCAGGGAAACCCTCTGTCCCCTCCCTCCACTGCACCTGGCAAAAAAAAACTTGGTCCAGGACAAGCACGACAACTTGAAGGGGGTTAGCTCGCATCTCCAAACTCCCAGCCATCTGCTTCACAGGCAGTGAGGTGCACCATACAGAAACATTTACCAGCAAAAATCCTCTCCGGGGTTCTGCACCGGTGCAGAAGATAAGGTTGAGGCACCAACGTGTCACCCCTTGTCCTGCCCCCAGCAGCATCCCACCTGCTGCTTTCAGTTCCCACCATCCAGAGCCCCGACCCCAGGACATCTATTGAGCATCAGCCTGCAAGGAAGATCCCGGGGTCCCAGGACCCTTTGCAGGGCAAAGGGTGTGAGCTCAGTCCCACAGAGAAAAGCTTAGCCTCCTCATCTCTAATTTCATCCTGTGTCCAGAAAACACGGCAATGAACAAAAAGAGCCCTTGAGCCGTAGGTCGCCACGGCCATGAATTCCCCACCCACTCCCCAGCCCAAAGAAAAGCAAAGTCAGGACTTACCAAAAGGGACGGGGAAGAAAATATCCCAGGCGAAGGGAAGGAACAGGCAGCAAAATCCCTTTCCTCCACCCCTTCCAGCACCAGAGCCTTCCCGGGGCACCTGGTGTGGTGGCAGCTCGAACGGCGTCTGCAGCCGGCTCCGTGTGTCACCCCAGGACAGGAGCCGACGGCCCGGAGCTGGCTTGGGTTGGCGTTTGTCCCTTCGGCTTTGCTTTCCCTCTCGCGGAGGGAGCTGCTCCCTGCCCAGCGCCGTGTCCCGCGGGGCCAAGAGAGGGGCGCCGCAAGGGGGGGATACGGGGAACCCCGGGACACGGGGAACCCCGGGACACGGGGAGCCGGAGGGGAGGATGGAGGAGCCGAAGGTGGCAGAGGCAGGAGATGGGCTGGAGGCAAGGAGGTGCGGCTGTGCTCCCCTCCCCGCCAGACCACACAGGGACCACAGGGAGGAGCAGGAGGCGAAGGGGAGAGGCGCGGAGAGGGCGGTGGGGCCGCCCCAGCCCCAGCCCCAGCCCAAGTTAACCTCAGTGAGGTGCGGAGAGGGTGGGAGCCATGGAGGGAGGACAGCCAGACAGACAGCTTCCAGCTATGAATATTAACTACTTCCTCCACAGGCAGGGCTCCGCCGCGTTAACTGTTTCCTAGGCAGGACGGACAGCCGGACAGCTGGACAGCAGAACCACCTCCCACCGGGCGCTGAGCACCATCCCGCCGGATGAACCCCTCATTTGAGACACCCAGCCCCGCCTGGCTCCTGTGTGCACGTATCACACCTGTCCCCAAAAAGAAGCAACTCATTTGGGGTGAGGATGTCCTTCCAGGCCATACGTGATGCTGAAACCCAGCCGGGTCTGCAAATCCAAATGCCTTGCTGGAGACCTGAGTTTCACCATCTTAAAAAAGTATGCAGCCAAATAGGGGTGGAAGGTAGCCAGGGACATTCGACCCTGCCCACCCATTTGCACAACCCTCTGCCAGCACCAGGGGCAAAGCATGGACGTGTCAGCACTGTTTTCAGGATGCATGTGCTGCCCTGTCTTGTGGCAGGAGGCATGGCATGGATCCCATCCACTCCAGAGCTGTCTGAGAACACACTGCTCCAACCTGGGCAAAATCCATGCTGGGATGGTGCTGACAATTCACTGGTCCAGGTGACAGCCCACCCCATGTCCAGGCCCCTGCCTGAACCCATGCTCAGGACTCCATTCCTCAATTGTTCCAACACACTCAGCAAAACACAAGGCTCCTTCCACTCTAATCCCCCAAATCGTGCATTTCCCACACCCCCATGGATGACGGCAGGGGATGAGAGCAATGTTTCCAGCTGGCCCCCTGACTCACAGCTCTGTTTGCTCCCAGATAGCAGAACACGCCAAGCCAGCATCCTTCCAGAACCTCCAAAGTTTGCTTGCTTCTCTGCCTTATTTTCTATCCCAGCTGTGTGGCTGTGGCAGGGCAGATACAGAGCTCTTGCCTGGGGACAGCCCTAGCCCTACACATACAGGCTGCTGCAAGTTTTGACTTCAAGGACAATTCAAAGGGGAAGAGAAGAGAATTTGCTTCCACCAGCCAGTCTTTCTCTCCCTGCATCCCAGCCTTGCCTGATTCCCAGTCCTAGCGCAAATCAATCCCACCACCCTCCACATAACAACCCTAAATACCAGGTCAGAGGACAGATCCTGCCCTGGGAATAGTCACACTCCAGCTGAAATGTCTAGCCAAGCCTGCAGATGCTCCAGCATTTCTCCAATGGGGAATAACCAGAAGCAAGGGGGACGCTCCCTGTGGATCCCCTTCCAGCCCAGCCAGGTCACCACTGACCCACAAAATGCCCACCTCAACAAGCCCTTACCTTGCAGCGGACAGAGCAGGGAATAGTGGAGAGGGGTGGAACGAGGAGGGGGAAGCAGATTCCTTCAGCTTTAGTCAGCTGGTGAAGGAAAGAGGAGAGCCAGTGGCCCCCCATCCCCATCAAGCCTGGCTAGGGGATGGATCCAGCCACAGGGGGAGAGCAGCAGCCCGCCAGCAGCTCTAGCAATGGATTTAACAGCTCTGGTCTGGCCTATTTGGCTCTCCACCTCTGCACAGCCTGGTTTGCCCTCTTGGGCAACCTCAGCGACTGACAAATGGGGCAGGATTTGACCCCAGTAAGGAAGGTGTAGGCCACAAGATGCCCACCCTCCTGGGTGACCAACAAATGACAATATCTCCATCAAGGGGCTTTGGGCCCCATGGTAAGGTGCAGGATCAGCATCCAGCTCAATTTGTGGGGCTCTAGGACCCCCTGACTTTTGCCACATGGGGTTCAGGATCTGCTGTGACCTCCGCTCACTGAATGGGTGGGATGCTTATCCCAGTCTCCATCCCAGTCAGCCCTGCCCTGCGAGTGGGGATGAGCTGCACGAGAGCTCCACGCCAGAACCATGACTCAGGTGGGGATTTAGCAACTCTCTCACAGATGTTGGATTTGGCCAGGCTCCAACCACCCTCTTCCAGCCCCAGTAAAAAGAGGGGGCAGGCAGGGCCAGCCCACAGTGGGTTCAAGGGCCAGTCATTACATGGAGCTGCTGGGTTGGGAACACATCCCTGGCTCTTTTGCATTTTCTCAGTCCATCCCAGGATGGCAGAGTTTGAGGTCCCCTTGCAACAGTCACACATCCAGACCTTGGGGACAACCCCTCACTGACTCCATGCCAGCCCCAGCACCCTGTTCTCCATCAGCATTGGTTTTCTCAGCAAAACTAAACCAGGCCACAAATGTTCTCCATCCAGATTTGCCCACCTGCATCTGTAGTACCCCAGAACTTTCCCTGCAGTGATCCTCTAACCACATCGAGCCACATCGAGCTGCAACATCTTGTCTCCCTTGAACCAGCCTGACACCCCAAGGAGAGTCACCATAGTACTGGCAACCACAAAAACAGCCAGAGGAAGAAGCACACTATCACCTTCCTTCAGCCTTCAAACACCCTCTCAGCAAACCAATTGCAGCAGGAATCTGCCATGCAGTCACCACTAACTTCAAAGCCCCTTTGAGAAGGAGGAAGGAGGGCAGGCAGAGCCACTTGTCTTCCCCATGCCATGCAGACATGGATGATGGGTAGAGGGACAGGCTGTGGGGGTATCCCAGCACACCTCACTCTCCCTAAAGACCACAGGGCAGCCCAGATCTGGTGGGAAGCAGAGACCCTGCTTGGGTAAAGCGGGAGGGCGAGCTCACTGACGGGGTCAGCCTGTGCTGTAGGGATAGCTCACAGAGAGACCCTGCCCAATGAACCCTCTTGGGTCCCCTGAGCCAGAGAGGAAGATGTGGGGGTTCAGATCCCACTCTCATGCCCCCTGCTGTGGAAGAGCTTGGTCAGCCTACAACTTTGCTGCAATTCAGCTTCCCCTTCCCCAAGTCCCCGCATATAAGCACAGCAGAGGCAAGGAGAACACCAGGACAGGCACCATCCCCAGTCACCCACCTGCCCATCCAGCTTTGGGGTCCCACAGGACCATCCCACCCTGTCAGGCACCCCCAGCCCATATGGGTGCCCCATGCTGAGGCAAAGCTGCTGGAGAAAGGGCATCCACCTCCACCAAGGGCAGCTGTGATCAGCAGAGACACTGCATGGCGGGACCCACCGTTTGGCAGGCGATGCCGATCCTGTTGGCCTGGGCTGCAGCGATGGTCTGTGGGGAGCCTTTGCCGAGTGGCAGGACAGGCAGCGGCAGGGACAAGGAGCAGCGGCTGATCCCAGCCCAGCGTGGGTCCTGGTGCCAACCTCACCCCCCTCCGCCCCCGGACACCGCTTGCTCACGCCTGGTGGTGCCAAATATGTGGCGTGCAATTCCCTGACCAAATAAGGCAAGAACAACCATAAACAGGGACCCCCCTTGCACAGCCAGGCACCAGGGTCCCCCAACCCGGCTTGGGACAGGCTGGGTAAAGTGACAAAAGAGAGGGAGGAAGATGAGAGCCCCCTGAGCCCATGCTGAGTCTCCCTGACGCTGCTTGAGGTACCCCACAGGGCAGCCAGGGAGAGACCCCTATAGATGGGCTTCTCACAGCTGCTGTGCTGGCACGGGTCGGAGGGCAGCCTCCTGCGTCTGGCTTCACCCTTCAACAGTCCCAGCTCATCTCCAAACTGGGGCAGTGTTTACAAGTCCAAGCTGCCCTCATTCCCTGTTGCCAACCCCCCTGCAGGGAGGACAGCCCAGTCGGAGCATAGAGATACCTCTGCAGCCCTGACACCTGCTGAGACCCCCAAGAGGAGATGGAGAGGAGCCCTGGAGTACTTCTGCAGCCCCAACATCTGCCAATACCTCCCATGAGAGGATAGAGATGACTCCTGGGGTAGCCCTGCAAGAGGCTGGGAGTGCAGAAGCTCTGCCCTGGGGGCCAGAGGGGAACACATACAACGAGGTACTCAGGTCTCTACAGACAGGGAGGGGCTGCCAGGCACTCTTGCCAGCTTGGGGTCTGACCCACAGCTTCAGAGCTCCCCTCCACATAGCTGAGCCTGGGCATCACAAGTTGTCTGTTTACCATCCCATGCCATGGCAAGTGCCTGTGCCAGCTCTGCACAGCTGCCCCATGTCCAGCTCCAGCACCATAGCAAAGACACTGCCCCCACCCTCTGCTGGAAGCATGGCTGCCCCAGTTCCCACTCAAAGCAGCCGGTGACCTTCAGGGACATCAGGGACCGCAGCTGTCCCTGCTCCAGGAACGCCTCTCCAAATCAGGCCAGGAAAGCATAGGCATCTGCTCAGCCACAGGCAGCCTTGCCACTGGGACAGGGGCCCACCACCCTTCAACGTGCAAGTCCTGCCCATTCCTGCCAACTGGGTGAGGGCAGTTGAGTTGCTGCAAGCAAATGGGTGCTCAAGGTGCTCTTCCCAGCTCTGAGAGAAGCTGCAGACTCTTCAAGCCCAGTGAGACATTCTCATTCCCCAGGAATAACTAAGGCACAGCTATATCCTGCTATGTTTGCACCATAAGAAAGGAGCTGGGATATCTAATTCTCTCGCCATGAGGTTCTGCAGACTTGGGGTTTGGGCTTCCCAAAGCTCTGGAGCATAAACCAGGGCTGGACCCTGCTCATGCAAACAGGACTTCGAGAACAGAAGTGCTGAAAGAAGAGCCTAAGCTCTCCGGCACTGGAGCAGAAGGCAAAGTCCATGAGATCTTCCTCTCCCATCCCACAGCCATATTCCTCCCAGCAGCAATCATCTGTCCCCACCTCTGCTGCCCAATAGTGTCCCCTCTCCTGGGGTGAGGGGGATTCCCATGGGGACACTTTGGCCACTGACTGCCCCGTGAGCCCTAACCTTTCTCCAGGTGCTTGCTGGGCAGCGGGGGCTCAGCCCAGGCCCCCTCCGCGCTATCCTCACGCTGGACGTTGAAGTTCTCATAGGAGTCCCATCGGATGAGTGGGTCAGAGGTGTTGTAGTCCACAGAAACACTGGGCCCATTCTCCAGGTGTTCCATGCCTGGGAAGAGGCAAGATGGTCAGCTAGGGTGACAATGGAACCAGCAAGGGTGGGACAGAGGGAGGAGATAGAGAAAGGTGCAGGCAAGGAAAAAAGAGCAGGAGCCACAGGGTAAGGCAGGAAAGTCCTACAGGAAGGGAAGCATCAAGAGATGGATGGGAAAAGGATGTACGTCAAGACCCACAAACAAGGTGTACAAGACTGCCTAGGGCTTTTGGGATTGCCTGAAGACAAGCACACAGGCTGATAGTAAGTGTGCATGGGTCTGGACTTTGTGGGCAGGGAGTCCTTCATTCCTAAGCACTCCCTCTCTCTCTCCTGTGCCAGCAAGTGCTTTGGAGAGCAGTCTCCTGGGGAAGAGAGCAAAAGTGATAGGGCATCCCTGAGTGCTCCTAACCAGCACTGGACCCCTCATCCTACCCTGGTGACAAAGGGGCTGCAATGAGGCAGGAGAAGGTTGAAAGGCAGGCAGCAAGGGATACACCTGAGGAAAGGAAAAGGAGACAGCACCCAGCTCTGAACCCCCACAGCAGTGAGCCAGCCATACCTTGGATCTTCTCAGGGCCATAGGAGAACACAAACTCCACCTTCCCATACTCGGGGAATCGGTCATCTGTCAGGGAGAGAGCAGAGTAAGGGGACCATCTCCATGCATAATTCCAGTTGCACCCAGCCAGCCACTCCAAACATGCCCACGGACCAGCTTAAGGCTGGGAGCTGGCAGGTGATATTCCTGCATGGAGTGCATGTCAGCCCCCAAATCAACCCCAAGTCAGGCCCTCTGCATTGGTACTGGTTTTGGCAATGAAAGGGATGACAGTGCCACCAGCTCCCAAGTAGCACCACACCCTGCAGATGGAGCAGAGCTGCCCTGCTGCATTGGGGTGGATCTGGGATGAGTGCCCAGACATCCCCACGATGAGACCAGAGTTACAGGGGCAGGAAGATGAGAGAGTTTGTAGCAGGGAGGTTACCCCTGAAGGCCTCATCCAGGTCTTCCTTGCCAAAGACGACGTCAAGGTCATGCACAGCACACGTGTGGAACTGCACACGGAAAATCACATCACGGGTAGGGCTGCGAAACTTCTTGTGGTAGCACTTCAGCTGCAAAGAGAAGTGGGCCATCAGGATAAGTCCCCAGAGCTGGGCAAAAGGGAGCGTGGGGGACCTGAGGCAAGGCAACCACCCATCCCCTGGCTGCTCCCTACGTGGGCAGCTGAGCTGAGGATCCTTACCAAGATATCGCCCTTGAGCAGCAAGCCAGGCTCGATGGTGATGCAGATGCCCGTCTGGCTGTCTCCTTGCACGTTGCTGCAGAGAGGGATGATGGGAGGATGTGAGCTGCAGTGCAGAGGTCTGCAAGAGCTCCCAGCACCACCTTAACCAATCCTTTCACCCAAATCCAGCCAGGAAAGGTGCAAAGCACAGAGACTGCCCTCGTGGTGACTGAGGAGGATCCCGTCCACCACTCCAAGGAGCACCCATTCCCAGGGGAAGGAGGACAGGAAAGGGAAACTGAGGCACAACAAAAAATGCTGGGTGGGAGAGTTTGACCAGGGTCCAAGTGCTGAGGCTGGGCTATCAGTCATCTGCCAAGCTCCCACAGGTCAAGCGGGGCATTGGACACAGTGGGGGAAATCTCAGGGAAGACTCTTCTCCCTGCTTCAGTTTCCCTGCCAGAAGCCCTTCCCTCCCCACTGTACAACCGAGGGGCTGCCTCTGGGTGGTGACGTCAGCAGCCACGGACAAAGGAAGAACGGAGTTGGATTTCACAGGCAAGATGAACCTGGAGTTTATTACAGGCATCCCATAAACAGTCTATTAAAAGCTGAAAGGCGAGGCTGGGATGACAATAAATCTCAGCTAACAGGGACTGCAGGGAAGAGAGATCCTGGTCCGGGGGGTTGAGATGGGAGGTGAGGTGCTCTGCTCCCTCCAGGGAGGCCAGACTGGGATGTGGCACTAGCAGAGCATCTAGAAGGCTGAAGAAACTGATGCCCGCTCTGCCTTCACCAGTGCCTGCTCCCAGGAGCAGTGTCAGAAAAAAGCTGTGGAGAGATTAAAACAGGAGGAAAATTTTTTTTGGAGAAAGAAAGAGGGCTTTTAGGACTAATCCAAGCAGGAGGAACAGTTCTTTGGGCAGGGGTTGAAGAAATGCCTTCATGTCCCAGGGAGGTGTCCCCATCTCTGTCCTCACTCCCTTCGGGGACACCCAGCCCCAGGCTCTGCACAGCTCCAGGCTCCCTCTGCTGATACACAGAGTCACTACAGCCCGCCCAGCAGAAGGGCCCAGTATGGCCCAGTACAGCTAGTTACCACCTCCAAAGAAAAGCAAGTCCCTTTTTTTCAATTCTTTGAACCACGAACAGACAAAGCGCAGAGCACCAGAACACAGGGGACTTGGCCTTGACCCTCTCCATCTTCCCCCACTTGCCACATCCCCCACACTGGGGAGGAGGAAAGCCCCCATGGCCAGGAGATAGTTACTAGATTCCCGAGGTGTAGACGGGCTGCATGGCCTGGTAGATTTTCAGAAAGGGCCGACAACCTGGAAGACATCAAGGAGGGAAGAAAAGGCACACTGCTGTTAGCCGGCTGGGGGGAGGGGCCACGGCGGGGATTAGTCACGGGGGAGAAATCCAAACAGGGAGGGAGCCAAGGCAAACAGCCGCTCCCCATGCCTGCACCAACCACGGGCAACATCTGAGATGGGCAGAAAGGGATGCTCTGGATGAGCCGGGCAAGAGGAAAGCCTCTGCAGCCCAGTTTGGGTCCTGTAGGACCCAAGGCAAGTGTTGGGCTGGGGATAGAGATGGGATGATGACCTGAGTGAGCACCTGCACCAGGCAGGATGCTGCACCCCAAACCCCAATCTCAATCTGGAGCTATCTTCCCAAAAGCTGACAGAAAAGCATTGTCACCCCACAGCTCAGGTTACTGCCCAGCATGGGAAGGGCACCCCCTGAGGGCATCTCTGCCAGAAAAGGGCAGCACCCTGCTAATAAACAGTCTCTGAGAGGGAAATTCAAATTGCCATGGAAACAGGAAAATATTCCCTGGCCAGGCAGTGTGGGGTGGTAGTGTTGGGAGGAACAAGGCTGGGGAGAGGAGCAGGAGGAACCTACCGCCTTTTGACTCAAAGTTGGGGATGCCGTGCATGATGACATGGTGGAGGAAGAGAGGCTTGTTGTTCATCTTGATGCTGCCAGAGAGGAGCCCACTGAAGTAATGGATGTACCTGGAGGGCAGACAGGCAGCTCAGGGGCAGAACCCACAGAGAGCATTCATCTTGGACCCTGTATTCAACCACCCTGGCTCTGGGGACAAAACCCTGTCTGCAAGGGCTTGCCAGGACCCACCTCTTCTGGGATGGCTGTCCCACTGGCACCACCTTGTCCTCATAAAAGCGCTTCATGGCAAACCTGTCCAGAGCCTGGTCAGCACTGTGGGGATTAAAGGGGAGATTAAGTTGAAGGAAGGTATTGGCACCAGCACCCCAGCACCACCAGAACAGAGATCAACAGTGGGCCCCACGGATACCCCAGGACAGCATGTCCCTCTCACCTGGCTGAGATATTGCTGTAGTGCATGTAGGCAGCGACCACCACCCCCAGCCGGCCACGGTTCCCCTGTGGGCACACAGCAGAAAGGGTGTCACAAGGGCAGCAGTGCTTGTGAGCACCTGGGCACAGCTGTTCCACACAGAGGCAGGCACACGCTGGTCCCTATATGCACACACCAGTCCACACATGCTCCAACCCTTATTAGACACACACCAATCTATATATATATATGTGCTCACACCTAACCACACACCAAGCCACAAACCACCATATTCCCTGCATCCCTTGGCCTCTGAGCCTGCTTGGCTCCATCCCTGTATTCCCACAGACCCCCAGCACCCTCCATGACTGTGCACCCTGGAGATGGGTCCAGCCCACCTTGTTGTGCAGCACCACCACATTGTGTGACGCCGCATTGAGCCACGTGTCCATGGCTTTGCAAATGCTGCAGATCTTCTCCAGCGCTGGGGTGTGCATGTCAGGCCACCCAAAATCCAGCACCTGAGCAGGGGGAACAGATGGGATCAGATCCACATGCACTCCACGCAGAGTCTCCAGCCTGCCAGTGTGTAAAGCCCAGGGCATCTGCCCAAGGTGGGCATTACTGCGTTGCTCTGATGTGCCCCTTTCAGCCCCAACCCTGCATCCCACTGCCCAGATTCCTAGTCCAGGGAGGCCATCATGGTCCCAGATCTCAGGCCCCTCAGCCCAAGTCACTTGGCTCAGCTGCACAGGGCTGTGCCATGGTCACAGGGACAGGGACAATGCCTTAGGGAGGTCTTCAAGAGATGCCAAACAGCCAGGTTTGGGCTGGGAATGGGGCACAGGGAGGACAATGGGAGCCAGGCTGAGATACCACAAACTCAGTAGGAACTCTCAGTGCTTCTCTCAGGGCTGGGTGGAATAGAGAAGGTAGCTGTTACTCTCCCAGATGTCTTGTAGCAGAGAGCTGGTCCTGCAAACAGCCCTGCCCTGAGACCTGAGATCCCCTCTGCTTCCCACAGCTGTGACCCACCTTGGGGTGAAGTTTGTTGACATCACGTCTCCGCTCAGATAGGTTGAAAAGCTTCAGGGAAGAGGAAAAACAGAGTAAGGAGACATCTTCCTCCCTTGCTGCCACCTCTCACCTCTTCCTCAAAGCCTCCCCAAATCCTTCCATTAGAGGCTCCCCCAGACACATTAGACTGAGTAACACCTTACCACAGGGCAACACAATGATCAAGAACTCCGAGCGGGTCCAAAACAGACTGCAAATTTTCAACAAAGGAAAAAGTCTATCTACCTTAATGCAAAGACCCCTCTACACCAGCGCTAAGCCCAGATGGAGACAAGGATGCAGTACCCACCTCCTGCAAGCACCCCACCCCCAAGGTCTGAGCACCCCAGTCCCTCCCCCAGCCTGACAGGTGCCCCTCACCACATAGTTGTTCCCATGCTTGGACTTCAGCATGTGGGCCACTTCACGGAGGTTGCTGCAGTAACTCTGCTCCTCAGCCACACTGGGGTAGGAGACGGCGATGATCCGCTCCGTGATGTACACCAGGTCCAGCTCACAGCTGTTCTCCATGGCCATAGTCAGGCTCATGCTCCTGGGCAAGGGAGGGGACCACTGTCAAGGCATTGTAGGGAGAGGGAATGCAGTGACCCTTCCCCACCCTGCGAGATGGCTGGGACACATAGGGACACAGCAGCAGGGCTGCTGGTAGCCCTTCCCCTGCTCCCAGTCCCACTGGGGTGTCTTGGGGACCCAAGCTGGGGACGGTGAGTCATAATCCCTGTATCCTCTCCCATTGGGAGCATCTCCCAGGTGTTTCTGGAGAAACAAAGCGTTGGCAGGGGGAAAGAGGGGAAGTTCAGGCAAGTCAGAGATGGTCACCAGAAGGGGAAACTGAGGCATCTACCTGGATGTTTTGCAGCGTGACTGCCCACTCCTGGGGGATTTTGTGGCATCCTAAAAAAACAGAGAGGAAAAGCAAGTTATTGCCATGACCCATTCACAGCCAGCACAGGGGTCCTGCTAGAGCCAGGCATGATAGTGCTGCCAAAGCATCCCACCCCCACCACACTGCACTGTGCACCATAACACCCCCAAAATATCTCCAACTACCATCTGCTAAGTATCCCAATGGCACAAACACCTTGACACCACCATTGTCCCTCCTCACCCTACAAGCAAAACCCAAATCTCACAACCCCAGCACTCAGGACCAGCCACCACAGCCTCTGTGGGGCTGGTGCCTTAACAAAGGGTCCCACAGGACCTTTCAGGAGGATGTTAAGTTGGCAGACAGTCTCAGGCATGTCATGAGTCCCTCTTATCTCTGTTAGGCCGCAAGCATGAACCTGGTGGGACAGAGCTGCTGTGGCCCTGCCCAGAGCAGGGGCAGGTTCACTGCCCAAGCAGCATTGAGGAGCCAGCCAGGCACGGCAGTTTGCTTTGGCCCCAGCTCTGCAGAGCCAAATGCCTGGAGGAAATGTTTGAGCTCTCAGAGCAGGAAACTTGTATTTATGCATGTTCTCCGGTCTCGAGAATTTCATCTGCAGCCGGCTTGCTTAGTGACTTTGTGACCTCAGCCGAAAAACAAAGCAAGGTTTCCAAAAAAAACTGCTCAGGAAAAACACACTTGCACCTCGTTAGTTTAGTATCTCCAGCTAATAAGCAGGAGTCATTTAAAGACTAACCTCGTGCAGGCAACACATCCCAAGCACCTGGAAGGATTAGAAATAAGAAATGCATCCTGCAGCTGGTTCCCAAGATGCCCCCTGAAGCTGCAGGACCTACTGCCACTCTCCCTGGGGCTGCAGCATCCCACAGCCAGCACACCAAAGGGAAGTGGGACAGAGGTTGCCCTGGCACCCTCGCCTGCCATCTCCCATCCAGGGCAGTCCTAGGGCTGCTCCAGTGGGCTGCCAGCATCACCAGCCTCACACGCCCCTTTCAAGGTCAGTCTGCCCAGTGGAGCATGGCTGGGCTTAGTGTCCTCTCCCAGCCAAAGCTGCTCCAGAAGGCAGTAGCCCTGAGTGCCTGGGGTGCTTAGGCAGTAGTGACAATTCCCCCTTCAGGTGCTCCTCAGAGTGCCCCAGATAGCCTGTTCAACCCAGAAACACAACAGCATTGCTGAGGGCAAACAAGGAGTTAAAATGCAGCAAAAAGAGAAGTAAAACCTTTCCTGGGAGAGTAAAGGTACCTGGAACAAGCCTGAACCTGAATGTGGGCTCACCTTTGCATCACCCACCAGTGACCAACACAAAATCTCCACTGTGACCCCTGCTCTGCTCCAAACCTTCACAGCAGAGATATCTGGGGTCCCCCACTTGCACCCTCCAGCCAGGGGAGCCCTATCAGCCCATGTCACTGCACCCAGCAGCAGCCTCCCAATCCACAGCCTTGCCCAAAGGAGATCTGGCATGGGGCAACAAGAACTCACACCCCTCTCCCACATGGGAAAACTGAGGCATAGGAGAATGAGCAAGGTGGAGATGCCAGAGCCCCTCTCCCTCCCCATACCTTGACAGCAGTGAGACCCTTGCTAATCCATTTCCACGCCATGGCAGCTCCACTCCTGGCATTCTCCAGGCCTGGGAGAATGGGTGCCCATGGAGAAGGCTCTCCAGTGTCCCCTGCCCCGTCAAGAGCCCTCGGACTCTGTTCTGCTTCCCAGGCTCTGCCCTGCTCCCCCCAATCTAACCACAGCCACACTGCCAGTTCTGCTGCCAGCCCCTGCACGAGGAAGAGTCAGCCTGCAATCAGCTGATAGGAGAACGCGCTCATGTTATTAAACACTCCTGCCCATCACTGGGCTGGGAGATCCTGCAAACATCCCCTCCGGAGGAGAGACTCCAGCCAAGCCAGTACAGCCCAGTCCAGCCCAGCACAGGACAGGCTCGTCCCAGTCACATTGGGCTGAAGACCTCCCTGGCAATCCCCCTGAGAATGTGTCTCCCAGTTCCAACCTAATCTGGCATGTTCCCAGGCTCCTCACAGCATTCAAAGCCCACAGGTCCCTTCTGCTTGGAAAGGGTGAAGAGAGGCACAAGAAAGGCTGCAAAAATACCAGGAAACTTCCCCAGAAAAGAGCAAAGGCAGCAAAGGAGGCTCTTGACCATATTTTTCTAGCTGTGGATGCTCTTTCTCCAACTCAGAGAAAGGTTGGAAACATGTCCTGAATAACCAAAGGGATGAGGCAAAGCCAGATGCCAGGTGAGGAAGGCTTTCGCCCTCTTCCTCATGGGAATTATTGTGCCTCCATCCCTTGGGTCGCAGCCCCAGTGCACAGGGAGGCCAGCGAGTTGGCTGCAAGTGTGGGGGGGGAAGCCGTCCGCATTGACTTTGGCAATGCATTTGTCTACACTGTCTTAGCAACTTCATGTCCACAGATTAAATAACAGATCCCTGGCTCCAAGACAGGAAAGCCAGCTTTGCAGCAAAAGCCCCGGCCACCACTATGCTGGTCTCCACCACCAAACCTGGGCATGTCACTTGACCTTTGGCATGGCCATCATCACCTTGGCTGGCAGGCAGGGAGCTCCAGGGGGCTCCAGGGATGTTGGGAGACCACAGGAGCATCCAGGGTTGAGGACTTTTGGCTCCAGGGAGTGCTTGCAGCACTGGGACAGGCACAAGTGACCCCTCAAGAAGCCTTGAGGCAGAGATCAGCCTCCATGACTCGTTGCACTTACCAGGGTGTCTACCTGCTTGGTGATGCTCTCCCCCGGGGATGGCTGCAGGCAAGACAGAGGGGAGAGGGAGAAAAAGGCAAGCAAGAGAGAAGGAGAGATTGAGAAGCATGCACAAAGAGCAGGGGCCAGGGTCAGAAGTTCCCCCCTGGCTATTTCTGGCCCTTCCTAGGAAATGCACCACAGTCCCATTTCCTTCCCTGCCCATCAACTCATCCACTCTTCCTAAAGGTTGGGAATCCCTCAAAACCTAAGTGCAGAGCTGGAGTGATACTCAGGTACCAAGGATGCTGCCATTCTACCTCGCAGCAGCCACCCCTCACACTGGGCCAGTGTTGCAGATGGGGAACACTCAGCTGAACCCTCAAACTCAGCCACAATGGGCAGCCAGTGCCCCCCACATCTGCAGGATCCCAGATAGATCTTCCATGGTCAGACCCTACAGCTGGGAGGTAAACAACAGGGCAAGCCCGGTGCAGTCCCACACGCAGCATGGCCACTGACCACCAGAAAGCCCGCAACTCCAAGACAAACCTGGTCCCACAAGGCCAGTGAAGGACCCCAACAGGGTCCAAGATGCTCAAAGCAAATTTGCTCACACACCAATGGAGTCTACAGAGAGCTCTGAAACAGGGCTGGGGACAGGAATTCACTTCCTGAGGCGGGGGGAAGTGAGTGGACCCCAAATACAAGGAGCAGGGGACAGATACTTCTGCCTGGGGATGGTGTTTGGGGTTCCTGAGGGTGGCACAGCAAAGACACCCAGCTGAGTGGTTTATGGGAGTCTTGGAACAAGGAAGATGGAGGGGACTCCCAAAACCAGGCTGTTAGGGCCCTGGCAACAGGGCCAGGGACTACGTTTCCAGCCACGGGACAGGGCAAACCCCTTTCGATTTCCTCCCAAAGCCACAGTAACGGTCCCAGCTTGAAGCCAACATGTTTTTTCTGGAGATAAGTGCCCAAGGAGGTTGGCAGGGGTGGCAGGGTGCAGGCAGAGATTAAACCCGGGGCAGATAACCACTGTGGGGCCCCAGGGCAGGCAGCATGCTCCAATTCCACACCAGTCCTTTGCTCACTTGGGCTCTTGCCTGCCCTCATGAGCTTGTAGGGGGTCATACTCTACAATCACCCACCCACGTGTGAGATCTCTGCCCAGCTACAGGATGCCAAGTCCAAGGCCCCCTGTGAGACACAGACACTGCAGTAGTGAGACACAGCCAGACTGCTGAGCCCAAGAAGAAACCCTGCCAGGGCCTCCTCTCCCCAGCGCCTGCCCCAGCAAGCCTTGGCACACTCTGGAGCAAAAAAGGAAGGGCAGCCACACTGGCCCCAGGCTATGCCAGTCTTCTTGCTGCCACGTGCCCACTCTGCCTGCTGCCACGGGCATGGCCAGGCTAGGAATGGGGCAAGGGAGCTGCTTTGCTGGAAAGATGCTGCCTGATGGGCACCATTGTGTCACACTTCCCAAACCTCTGGCTTGGGTATGGCCCTGCTCCAGGTGACATCCCAGTGCCCCGCTACTCCCAGAGCCCAGTCATGGCCTGGAGCAGTGTAGCAAAGGACTGCCTGCCTGCCCAGTGCCCTCACACCCAGCCTCCCCAGGACGGGGTGAACTGAAATGGCACACCCAGCTGTTTTCCTGGTGTCCAGAGAGGGCAGGGTGGGAAGGGCTGTGAGTCACCCTGGCCTCAGCAGAACCATTAAAGGTCCCCAGGAGGGACAAAAGTAGAGGGTGACAGTAACAAGAGCTGTAAAAGCACAGCCTTGAGCGCCCTGAGCCAAAGGCACATCTGGTACAGCCATCTCCGGGCGTGCAAGAAACCGCCCTGGCTGTGGCCAGGGAGGGAAGGCCCCCTGTACCGGGGAACCCTGGAGCCCTGGCTGGTCACGTCCCATCTGCCTGTCCCTCTCAGTAACCCTGCAAGCTCCTCTTTCCTGAAAGCTCCAGCTCCAGGAGTCCCACAATGGCTGGGCTGCCCCAGCTTGTGCTGCTCAGAGGTGGGATGGCCTGCAGCCGGCAATACTGGGGAGCACAGCACCAAGATGGGGAGTGCTCTTACCCCCAGTTCAGGACCCCTGTGGTTCTGGGGGTGGAAGACTCACATCCTGAAGCCCCCAGACAGAGAAAGCCTCACACCCGGTGCAGAACAGGGTGTCCAGTCCCATCATGCATCCCAGAGCCCTGGATGCCACCCATGGCTCACAGTGGAGCGTCACTTACCAGCTCATAGTTGACAGTGGGGGAGCAGGGGGTCACAGCCTGCAAGGAAGCAGAAGAGTGCCAGGATTAGTTCAGGCAGCCCCTTGCCCAGTATGGGGCATGAGAAGGGGCTGGGCTGCAGCATTCACCTCCCACCCACCCCACAGCGCCCATCCAAGTGAATGACAGGATCACCCATGGCCCTGTCATCCCAGGCAGGAGCCCAGGCAGCATCCCAAGGTCAAGGCTGGGCTTCCTGGGAATTGTGATCAGACTCAGGGTCATGGCAGCAGTGCCATTTGTCCTTGGCCAGGGAGCCAGGGCAGTCCCAGCCCAGCTGGGGTGGGCACACCAGGCACAGCACAGCATGGCGCAGGGCGGACGCCTGATGCCAAGAGCAGCTTCTGGAACAAACCCCAGCCCGGCCTCGTGAGCTCCTACAGCTGCCAGCTGAACAGCCCAGCTATTGTTACCTTAATTACCAGCGGCAATTACTGACAATTAACCTTGGGTTTTGCGTGCACCCCAGTCCGCTGGGAAGCAGCAGCATGCCAGGGTGGGAGAGGCAGCACCTCCTCAGTGCCGGGGCAGTGGGAAGAGGCGCTCCAGCCCCGTGTTAGCCCAGAGATGCCGACAGGAGGATGTGATTTGGGACACTCTGTCCTCTACAAATCCCACCACTGAGTCCCCAGGAGCAGTGACCCCCAGTCAGCTATCCCCTGCACCATCCCAGGATGAAGCCAAGATGGCAAACACCATTCAGGGGCTGGTCCCCCACAATGGCAGCATGGGGACCCCCTGCAACCCACTCAGCCTCTCCTGCCCTGGGCCATAAAAGGAAGGATTTTCCACAAGCACCCGACTTAGAGCACCCAGACCCCACTCCATCCCTGATCCCACAAGGTGGTGCAGAGTGCTTGCTTCCCTCCCTGGGTGCCAGCCTGCTCCCATCCCATCTCGCTGTTTTCTTCAGGAGTTCCTCCTGCTCCCGCTCCCTTTCCCTGCGCAATATTATTATGATTTTATTCTAATGCAGAAACGCTTCCATAAAAGGCCCCTTTCCCTGCCCCGCGGCGCTGGCCCCACGCCAGCCTCCCTGGAATGTTCTTCGGCAGCGAGCCGCTGCTGCGGACGGAGCCGAGGAGGGCTGTGCCGTAGCGCGCACCGTGCCCCGCACACTGCCATGCTCTTCCCCTGGGGATGCTCAGCCAAGGGCCCATGGACCCCACCCAGCCCCAGCTCCAAGGCCGCTCACGAGGGGAGATGCACAGCTCCCACCACCACAGGACATGCTGATCCCACAGCCAGGTAGGGTCCCCACCCAGCCCTCCTCTGCTGTCAGCATGAGGAAGTTTGCAGGCTACAAATGCTCCTCTGGCTGGAAAAAGGAGAAAATCGGGGTGTCTGTGGTTGTATTTCCCCATCCTAGTTGATTCTCTGATGTCTAATATCGGCTTATGCTCACCTGACACCACCCTGCTCATCCAAAAGAGACACCAACCCAGGTTGTATGGCACTCTCTCATTCGAGAAAGGCAGTTTTACGAGGACTGCAGGAACATAAAGTTGATTTCAGCCTCTATCCCTCTCTCAAGTTTGTTTCAAACATGCCCCCAGTTCAAGGAGAAGAGGGAAGACCCTGGCCCAGACAACAGATCCTGACCTAGAGGTGCAGGAGCACCCCTCCTGCCCTACAGAACCAGTGAGAGCATCACTTCGTACAGGCAAACCACGGCAAACCCCAGAACTGTCACCATCCCGGTCCTCAGTGATCCCTGCATCCCCCAGTGCAGGGGGCAGTGGGAAAAGCAGGGGGACCTGCACACCCCTGGCCCTGGCTTTGCCTCACCGTGGCAGACACAGCCGCCTTTCTTCTCCCCCTCACCGGTGTTTGNGACAACAGATCCTGACCTAGAGGTGCAGGAGCACCCCTCCTGCCCTACAGAACCAGTGAGAGCATCACTTCGTACAGGCAAACCACGGCAAACCCCAGAACTGTCACCATCCCGGTCCTCAGTGATCCCTGCATCCCCCAGTGCAGGGGGCAGTGGGAAAAGCAGGGGGACCTGCACACCCCTGGCCCTGGCTTTGCCTCACCGTGGCAGACACAGCCGCCTTTCTTCTCCCCCTCACCGGTGTTTGCATTCCTGCCGGCTGGCCCCC
>VXBX01003639.1:648601-667214 GCA_013400415.1 Scytalopus superciliaris | reverse complement strand
CATGCTCTTCCCCTGGGGATGCTCAGCCAAGGGCCCATGGACCCCACCCAGCCCCAGCTCCAAGGCCGCTCACGAGGGGAGATGCACAGCTCCCACCACCACAGGACATGCTGATCCCACAGCCAGGTAGGGTCCCCACCCAGCCCTCCTCTGCTGTCAGCATGAGGAAGTTTGCAGGCTACAAATGCTCCTCTGGCTGGAAAAAGGAGAAAATCGGGGTGTCTGTGGTTGTATTTCCCCATCCTAGTTGATTCTCTGATGTCTAATATCGGCTTATGCTCACCTGACACCACCCTGCTCATCCAAAAGAGACACCAACCCAGGTTGTATGGCACTCTCTCATTCGAGAAAGGCAGTTTTACGAGGACTGCAGGAACATAAAGTTGATTTCAGCCTCTATCCCTCTCTCAAGTTTGTTTCAAACATGCCCCCAGTTCAAGGAGAAGAGGGAAGACCCTGGCCCAGACAACAGATCCTGACCTAGAGGTGCAGGAGCACCCCTCCTGCCCTACAGAACCAGTGAGAGCATCACTTCGTACAGGCAAACCACGGCAAACCCCAGAACTGTCACCATCCCGGTCCTCAGTGATCCCTGCATCCCCCAGTGCAGGGGGCAGTGGGAAAAGCAGGGGGACCTGCACACCCCTGGCCCTGGCTTTGCCTCACCGTGGCAGACACAGCCGCCTTTCTTCTCCCCCTCACCGGCGTTTGCATTCCTGCCGGCTGGNCATCCCTCCCAGCAGCCACATCCCACGAGATGCTGCCTCGAGACGCGTGTTTGGCCAAGCAGAAAAATCCGCTTTCCAGTGAACAAGACCCCGTGGCCACGAGTGATGCCATTCTCTGATGCCTCATAAAGGGTTGGGCACACCCTGCAGCCTTCCGCTGGAAAGCGATGATGAACGCCCTCACTCATCACCAGCTGTCACTATAGCCAGAGATACCTGANCCAGCCCCCCATGGCCCCCCAGGTCGCAGCCCCATCCCTCCCAGCAGCCACATCCCACGAGATGCTGCCTCGAGACGCGTGTTTGGCCAAGCAGAAAAATCCGCTTTCCAGTGAACAAGACCCCGTGGCCACGAGTGATGCCATTCTCTGATGCCTCATAAAGGGTTGGGCACACCCTGCAGCCTTCCGCTGGAAAGCGATGATGAACGCCCTCACTCATCACCAGCTGTCACTATAGCCAGAGATACCTGACACCCTTTAGATGTCCAGGACCAGAAGTAAACACCTGGCTGGCAAATCCCTGACAGTCCCTGGCCGCACTGCCACAAGGCAGAGTAGCACCTAACCCTTCCAGCTGCAGCTCAGGGACTGACCTCTGCACCACATATCCCTGACAGGACTTCAGCACCATTTCACAAGCACTGAGCGAGGCTTGAGGAATGCAGACATCCACCACGTACCCCACGATGAGACACCTCAGAGCCTTCTCCATGCTGCAACCACCACTCGTGCCTCCCTCCCTCAGCACCTCCTTCCTCTCCCTCCTCCTCGCTCTGCAAAATAACCCCTGCACCCATGGAGGTTCCCAGGGTCTTTGCCAGGTTCTGCTCCAGCTGGAGCATCCCCATGGGTTGTAGTCCCAAACTGCAAGATGCCAGCAGGGCTGGGGGAAAACAAACCTCCATGGAGGGGCCCTGCGATTCCGGGACAGGCTGGATCAGTGCAGTACTGGGTGCGCTGGGGTCGCCCCAGCTGGGCTGCTGGAGTCGGGCAAGCACTGGCCCTCAGCCCGCAGCATGGCCCGCCCGGCTGCCGGTGGGTGATCCAGGCCCATCTCTGACGCATATCCCTTCCTTTGGGTGGCGGTTTTTGTTTTTCCCTTCCCCAGGAGCTCCGATAAACATTCCGGAGCCGGCCGATATCCGGGCTGGTGCTGACCCTTACAATGCCGGGAGCAGATGCAGCACCAGCCACCTCAGCCCTCAATGCAGACCCCAGCACACCACAGATGCTTCCTATGGCCAGGCGCTGAGATGCTGGCAAGCCTGCCCAGCTGGTGTGGTCAGAGCTGGAGACATGCTGTCAAAAGGGACACTCCAGCATTCTGGATCCCCGCAAAGTGAGCCAGCATCAGGCAGGCAGAGCCCTCACACCCTGCTACTCAGGACTGTGGGCCCCAAAAGAGGTAAGCAAGGCACCCTACTCTCTCCAGCCCTGAAAGGAGTTTCCCTGCCCAATCCACTCTGTGGGCTGGAAATCTAGCTGTCAAAGAGGGTGGTGACTCAGTGGTCAAATCGGCATCCCACGGGACAAGGTTGGGGCAGCATCAATGCCAGCTCAGCCCATGTCACCCCTTGAGCAACCACTTTCTCCCTAACAAGTTCACCTAAGCTTTGTGCCAGTCATGTCCCAGTGGACTGCAAATCACCCATAACTCTGTGGTCACAATAAGACTGCCTCAGGCAAGGGGGGTCCCAGGGACAGCCATCCTCAAGGCCCTTCCTCTATTTTCAAGCCCCTCCAGCCCTGCCACAGCCACCGAGCCCTGCTGAGCCCCATCTTAGTCACGGTGTGGGGCAGAGCGTCAGCTGCCATTGGCCACCTCCCAGCAGAAAACACTTTTGTGGGACAGGTTAAGACCACCAGACTGGGGATGTGGGGGACAATTTTCCCCTCTCCAACACCCCTGTTCCCCTCTTCCCCATGTGGCCTGCCAGGCATAAGGGACTATGAGGTCCATGCTCTGGCCACCTCCCTGCCCTTCACATGGGTCAGGTACCTCCTGCCTACACCATGTGCTGCCNCCAGCACAGCCCCGGTGTGTGAGGCACAGAGCAGCCACACAGAGTTCCAAGCCCTAGGGCACAGAGGTCCTGGAGAGGGGGCAGCACCTCAGCACCACACAGCCCCTCTCTGCCTCCATCAGCACTCAGTGGCTCTGCTGCTTTTGGGACTTCTCCCATCGGGTGGGGATAAATGGCAGATGTGCCGAAGAGCTGGGGAGCGGTTTGGCCGCCAGCAGCTCAGGGTGAGTCAGACTGGGCTGATGCTGGGGCACAGAGGTCTCACAGCTCCCAGGCTTCCCTCCAAGCATCCCCAGCCCACCCTGCAGCTGAGCCAGGGACCGTCACTGTGCCATCTCCTCCATGCCTGGATGCCTGGCAGCCCCCATGGCTGCCCTCCCTCTGCATTGCCCAAGAAATGCTGGTGCCACCAGGGAGGGTACCAGAGGGCAAAGAGCCACCCAGGGATGTCCCCCAAACTGGGACAGACCCTATCTCCTCTGTCTCTCCCTCGGTATGTTCCCAAGGAGCCGCCCTGTGGCCCATCCCCACCAGGAAGGCGGCAGCAGGACCAGGACAGAGGTTACCCGGTACACACAGCCCTGCAAATCAGGGATGAAATACCATAGGGGACAGCAGTTGTTCCACCCCACAGTGGCCCTCGGGGCCACCACTGGCACTCAAAGGCACCCTGGGACCTACATCACACTGGGCGGGTGATGGCTCAGAGCACCCCGTGGATGGCCTGGCCAGCAGCCCTGGCACAGGGATATGGGACAGGACAGGGAAAACAACGTACAGGGAAGCTTCAAGGGCTTGCGATGGAGGCAGAAGCACCAAAATAGCCCTGGTTTCAACCCAAATAAGGGCAGGTCCCGGCTCCGGGGCGGTTTGAGCAATCAGCCCCAGTGTTGCCAAGTGCAGACTAAGGGAAGGGAAGGGGGAGAAGGCAGCATCCCTGAGCCTGTTTGGGGGGAAGAGGGGGTTTTTGGAGGTCAGGAGAGGGACAGAGGTGCCTCTGCATGACCAGGAGAGGGTCTGGCCCCACTCTGCCTGTGGGTGCTGGCTCGGCACAAGGCCGACCACAGGCAGGGATATGCTGCGCTCCAGTGCCTAAAAAGGCAACATCTGGAGGCAGCAGGTCTGGATCCAGCCCCGCAGGCCAGCACGCGCCTGCCTGGCTCAGGCTCCATAACCCCAGCCCTGCCCCACTCTGCTCTGTCCTGCTCTGCCACCACCACCCACCCACAGATACTGCCACCCCACTCTGGGGACACCCCTCACCCTAGTCCCATGGGGGCCCCACAACCAGCCTAAGGGAGAGTATGGCGTCACTGCCCCCCTGCACCAGCATCCCTCAAGGGAGAGTGCAGGGATCCCCCCACGCCCTCATCAACTCCCCAGAGCAAAACCGGACACCAGGAATGCCCAGAGAGCAGCTCCTGCACCAGGGATTGGCCAGGGACAGTCACACTGGGACCAAGTGGACAGACTGCTGCAAGGGGGTTCACCAGGACTGGTCCATGAACTGGCTGTAACATTGGATTGGTCAGTGCATGAGTTCTTACATGGGATTGGGCAGCAACTGGATTCTCACCTGAGGCTGATCAGTGCATGGATTCTCACACAGAATTGGCCAGTACATGGATACCCACATGGGATTACTGCATGGGTTCTCATACAGGACTGGTCAATACATGGATTCTGACAGCTGATTGGTCAGAGCACTGATTTCCATGCAGGATTGGTCAGAGCAGTGATTCCAGCCCAAGACTGGTCCGTGCACAGATTCTCTTCATGGGACTGATCAAGGAATGGATTCTGACATGGGACTGGCTGGAGCATGGGCACTCCTGTAGGATTGGCCAGCACACAGTCCTGTCAGCAGTCTGTGCCCCCTTCCTGAGCCTACTGTGGGATCCTGTCCCACAGATCCCACTGACAGGCTGGTGGAACACCAGGCAAACCCCTTTCCTGTGCACAGAGACCCCACTGCAGGCTTTTGGCTGCCTCACAGCATCAGGGACATCTGCCAGTGTTCACGGGTCTGTGACCCACCTTGAGGGGTGGTCAAGGTGCCAAAATGAGCTCTAGTTGCCCCAAGGGGTCTATGTCCCCACAGCACCAAGCCCAGGAGCTCCACTTGTGAGGGAAAGGCCCAAGGCAGATGGAGATGGAATCAGTGCTGTGTCCTCACCCTGTGGAACGGAGCTGAATATGCTGCGGTGAAACTGACATGCTGAGCAGCAACCCCAAAACTGGTGTCTCCCATCTGTAGTGTTGAAGAGGTGAGGGAACAGAAACGGAGCCGCTCCCTCCTGCCCAGGGACTGTACTGTGGAACTCTTCTTTTCCCTGTGTCCCAACATTCAGTGGGAAAGCTCCAGCACTGATTAGGGGCAGCCAGCACTGACAGGATGCCCTGGGGATGGACTGCATGAGACCATGGACCAGACAGTGGCAAAGAAAGCAAGAGGGTGGCCAAGGGCAGGGGCAAATGGTCCCCTGAACTTGGCACTCCAACGGGAAGGAGGGGGGGGGAGGGGGGGGCACAGCCCCTAATCTCAGCACCTCCCTGGGGTGGGCAACAGTCCCATGGAGCAGTGTGAACCTTGCCCTTCCTGAAACATGGGCCAGGAGGATCACTAACAAAGCAGCTTCGTTACAGAGGGTGCAGGCTGGAGGCTGATTTTCTATCGATCCACTGTCCCTGTGGGTGGCTTCAGACTCCAGGCAGGATACACACTGTCCTCCCGGTGTCACTACATTGTAGGGACAACAGGTGCCTGCTTGATTGCCCCCAGACTTCAAGTGCCACGAGTACTCGGGAGGCACAGCCACTGTCACCTCCCTGTCCCTGCCATCTGCCCCAGCACCCACCCCGGGGTCACGGGTCCCACACGGGGGTTGACGCCAGCGCTGAGCGGGCTCAAGCACCCGGGAACAGAGCACTTCTCCTTTTTTTCCTTGTTTTCCCCTTAAACCCAAGCGGGCTGATGCCTCCCTCGTTCGGCCGTTTCCTCTCCCAGAAGCACAGCCCAAAAACATCTGCGTCGGGACCTGCCCTGACGGAGTTAACCCTCTGCGGTCCCGGCGGCGCCGAGGGGCCGGGGATCCCTGGCAGGGGGGACGGTCGGGGGGGCTGGCACCCGCCGGCACCTCGACACTCATTAACCCGGGGTTTAACCATTGACGGTCCCGCGTTGGGACCGCGCTGGGGGTTAACCCGTGGGCTGCCAGGGCGTCCCGGCCAAGGAGCTGCCCCCACCGCGTCCCCCTCGTCGGGGTGACAGCCGCCCGGCATCGCCCCTGGGCTGCGGGGCGGGAGCGGGGTGCCGGGGGCGGACCTCGCCTTCCCGCGCAGCCCTCGCTCCCCAGGGACGTGTCCCTGCGCACTTCGGGGGGGACGCGAACTCGAGCGCCCGTGTGTCCCCCTCCGGGGCGCCCCGAGAGTCACCGGCGGGGCAGGGCGAGGGGCACGGGGGGAACGGACCCCGGAGCTGCTCACGGGTCCCAGCCGGCAGCAAACTGGCCCTCACCCCCTCCCCAAATCCTTCTCCCTGCGAGCCCCGCATCGACCCTTCCAAGCCACCCCCCGGGGCCCGACACCCGCTCCGGTGACCCAGAGGTGCGGACCCCCAACACGGGGGGGCGGCTCCCCCCCATCCACGCACCACCCCATCGCCGCTCGGGTATCACGCGTGGCCCCCNGAGGGAGGGAGGGAGGAGGGAGGGGAGGGAAGGAGGGGGAGAGCCGAAGGGTTTCGCTCCCCGCAAGCGGGACCCCGGCGATGGAGGGGCGCACGGGGGTCCCGCCGGCTCTCCGCTCCCCTCCGCACCCCCGGGGCTGGGGAGCCCGGGGGCGCCGGCCCCGGCCCTGGGGAGGAACGGGGTCCCGGATGACTTTTTCCACCGCTCCCCTCCCTTCCCTCGCTTCTTCTCCCTCTTTCTTCTCCTCTTCCCTCTCTCCCCGGCTGCACGTCGCGCTCCAAGTCCGGCCCCACTCCGCTCCCCTCGCCTCCCCCAAAAACGCCCTTAAAGGCAACCGGGAGCCTGACTCGAGCAGCTGGCCCTGGGGCAGGGGTGCTGGCAAGGGGACAGACTCAGTCCAAAAAATGACCCCCCTGCACCTCCACCGCCTGCCCCTGCAAAGCTCCTCGCACCCCGTGCCGAGGGGCTACGGCGGGCAGCGGGCACAGCGGGGTCGGGGCCTTATCACCCCTCGTGACGCCACCCGTGTCCCTGTGCCCTTGGCGGGGAGGTGGCAGGGACCGGTGTGTGGGGCCCTTCTTGGGGCCTGCTGGCACCCCCGGGAACAGCTTGGTCCCCCCCTGCCACATGCGGGACAAAGTGCCCTGTTAATGGTCCTTGGATGTCCTGCACCCCCAGTGTTGGGAAGGATGTGAAGATTTATCAGCCCGTGTCTCAAATAAAAAGCAAAGCCAAAATGCTGGAAAAGCCCCATCTGTCCTTCAGCATGTGGCCCCACGCCAGTCCCCCCTTGCCTGTCCCAAACCTGGAGTGCGCCCAGCATCCCCCTGGCCTTCCTCCTGTCTCCCTTCCTTCTTCTTCCTCCTCCTCCTCCTCCTCAGAGGCTGCATGTCGATGGATAGAGCCCTGGTCTGCCTGGCCACCCCTGGGGCAGCCCAGCCCCAACCTTGCTGTACTCAAGTGCAAGTGCCGGGAAACACCACAGCGAAGAGGGGAAGCCCACCAGCAATGGCCCAGAGAGTGGCGAGCTGGCCAGGGAGGCAGCGAGCCAGGCACTCGGCCCAGTGCTGTTGACATTTTCTCACCCAACACCTCCCCGTTCCTGTTTGCGTTTCCGTCCTCAAGCCATGGGCTCAGCCAAAAGGCTGGAGCTGGCTCTGCCGGAGCGGTGCAGGACCCCAACACCCCTCCTATCTCACCACCCCACTCAAAAGTCATCAGGGAGGGGTTTGCAGCAGGGGGTTCTCCTTTTGCCCTCCTCCAAGATTCCTGTAAGGGGCTTCACCCCTGTGAGTACACTCCAGCTCCAGGAGTTCCTTCCCAGCCCAACCGTGCCTCAGTTTCCACAGCAACCTAACAGTGCCATGGGATGGAGACACCAAGAGGCACCATGGAGCCCAAATATCTCTGGAGGGCATCTCCTCACCCCCCTCCCAAGCAGGCACCAGCACTTCTGCCATCCTCAGCACCCAAGGGCACACAAGACCAAATCCCAATAACCACTACTTTAGGAACAAAACCCCATGCCCAGGATCCACTGAAACCCCTAAACATGTCCCATCAGCACCATAGCCCACAAAAAGCAGGCATTCCAAAAAGAGAGGAGCACTGCAACTAGGATGGAGAGGCAATGAACATCCTGCACCAGCAGAGCATGGCTCTAGACCCCAGCTCAGCTCCAGCACAGATCCCTGCACAGACCCCAGAGCCCCAACTCCTTGGGAGGCAGCCACAGGACAGCTCCCAGACCCTGGGAAACACCAACAGCGGAAGAGCTGAGGGAAAGTATGAACAACTGAACAGGATGGAAATGAGTGGGTGAGCAAAGGGCACTGATAGCATGTCCCTGTCTCAGTCCCCGGGGCAGTGACAGGAGTTGTCCTCTGGGGACATGACGTGTCTCCCTCACAGAACACAGCCAGAGAACATCCCTAACTCCAGCCACCAAAGTACTGTCCAGAGCCATTGGGTCAAAGTGCCAGTAGAATCAGGTCCAGCAGTCGGCAAAGTGGCTCCAGTGACAGGGTCCTCCCAGCACACCCAGACAAACCACTCCCCATGTGAACCAGCTCCTCCACAACCCAAAACAAACACCCTTGAGCATCACCAGCACAGATGTCAGTGGAAAAAGGGAGACCTGGGGACCAGGAACCCTGGTGGGGATCATCTCCAGAGATGAAAGCACACAGGAGATGAAGCCCCAGTGTGGGGTCTGTAAAGCCTCTCTTGAGACAGATCTTTGGGCTGTTTTGGGATAAGTGCCACCCCCTTGGAGGAAGCTAGGGTGCCTCAGAGACCCAGCACCCTTCCCAGAGCAGATGCCAGGAGGGGTGACCATGGAGGGGGTGCAAAGTGGTCTGGGAAAGGAGAAAATCAGTGGGAAACAAGACAGGCCTGGACCCTGCTTCCTACCACAGCAGGGCTCTGGGAAGTTGGATGCAGCCCTGGGTGCCAACAAGGAGGGAGGCTGGTGGTCTCCGTGGCTTCAGCTGACACCTCCCAGGCCAGCCACGGCCAGCGCTCACCAGTACAGCACGTGTGGCCAGTCTCAGCATCCACTGTCCCCTGCCCACCCTCCCAGTGCAGAACCCAGAAGGTGCAGAGAAGGGCCCCAACTCCTCCGGCAGCCGAGCCGACCCCCCACTGGAGCTGAGAGGCCGAATATTTGGGCAGTGACGTAAAGAAGGGGAAAAAGGAAAGAGGGAGGGGAAAAAAAAACAGAACCCCCTCCAGGACCTGCTACACAAACACGACCTGGCACAGCACCGGGGCAGGGCTGATCCTCACAGCCCCCTATCCTACCACCCTGAATGGGCCCATGACAGGGTCAAGGACACATTCCTGTACTACTCCTCCCTTTCCCCCTCCCGCCCCACCCACTCTGTTGTGGAGACCAGGGATGTTGTTAATTACCTGTCCCGAAGCACTGGGGGGGTGGCTTTGAATGAGGCATCGGGGACAGGGACGGGAGGGGCAGCTCCTGTGTGACCACTATGTCACCCCCTCCAGGCACCGGAGGAGGCACAGTGACTGGGGCGGTGAGCAGAGACCAGACAGCCACAAGTCCCATGCTAAAAGCCTGCTACAGCTGGGACATGGATGTCCCCTCCTTGCAGTCCCTGTTCCTGGCACAGCAAGGGGACACTCCCAATACACTGCATGGCCATGCCCCCCAACACTGCTGGGCCCCATGACAACGGGTGTAGGGTGCCCATCACCATGAGCCAAGCCTGCCCAGAAATGTCCAGCTGCTCCCTGTCTCAGTTTCCCCTCCTGGTTCTGACTTGCTTTACAAGCAGAGGGTATCCCCAGCCTCAACTGAGGGGTGGCACATCCCCTTCGTCACCACCACACATGGACCCTGGCATGGGTCCTACTGCATCCCCCCACCACCAAGGGCCTGTCAACACCACAGGCACTGGGAGTGATTGCTCTGTCCAGGACATGCCTCGCTGGCCGGCCCTGGCCCTGCTCCAGCCCTCGGTTTAATGATGGACAAACCCGCCCCCCTGGACTCCCATCGCAGGGGGCACTTGAAAAACAAGCCAGGCCTGGCATGAGGCCAGCAGGGATGGATGGCACTGAGCTGGGAGCACACGCATGTAACCACCCGCCTGTGTGCGAGCACACTTGTGCACACAAATCGATGTTCTTGCACACACGTGCATTTCCCTGCAGCTCATGAGCTGCCATGTATCTGTGAGCATCCATGATCATGCACACACATTTATACACATGTTCACGTTCAAGGATACACACATACATATGTGGCCCAGCGGCCTGGCGTGGCTCCAGTGCATGCTCCCCGGGAAGGGACACTGAGGTGCAAAGCAGCCCCTGGACCCCTTGGCACTGTCCTCTGTGATGTGCCTCAGCTTCCCCTCTTAGCACAGCCCAGCACCCCCAGGACCAGTGGTTCCCGTGTGGCAGGGGCAAGCAGGGCAGGCTGGAGCCTTGCCAGGCTCCAGGGCTGGCACAGGCGCCATTTCCCAGAACCGACCGCCAGCAATCGCCAGCCGATTCAGCAGCCAAACACCACAGCACTCCCTGTCCCCCAGCCAAACCATCCGTCATGGGGCCAGCTCCTGCTACAGGGAGCAGGATCCCCCCTCACTCCATCTTTTCTTAGCCTCTCCAAGCAGCCTCATGGCAAAATCTAGCTGTAGTCAGACTGAGGGCATCCCAGGGCATGGGGACACCCCCAGGATGTCCCTTGATTTGGAACACACCTGCATGGCCCCACTTCCCAGAACATTCTCAGGTTCATCATTCCATCCCAGCCATGAGAGCAGTGTCACCACCAGATCCAGGGTGTGACACTACTGGCACATGTCAACACACAGGCTCACCAAACCTGACCACAGCCACAGAAAACACTGTACCCCATGCCATGTTCCCTGCCTCCAGCCCCCCCCAGACAAGGCTGTGTGACTCAGTTTCCCCACTTTTCAAAGGAAGTTACACCCTCTCTGCTTAGAGCTGGTAGTTTCAGTGCAGAGATAGAGGGAAGGGGGGCAGGCTGTGTGGGGTCACATACACACCAGTGTCCATCCATTTAACCGCCCCTCTCAGAGAGAAGGAGGGAGGGAGGTTTGCTAATCCCTGAGCGTAGGCGCTGGGCACGAGAAGGGCCTTACATGGGCATAGGAACAGCGTCGTGCCTCCCAGCTGATGTGTGTGTGGCTGTCCCATCCCCCCCCACAGCCACCGCCCAAGCATCCCGCCAGCATCACTGCCACCACAGGGCAGTGGATCCCACCACTGTCCCCCCACTATCCTTTGGGCAGAGTGGAAACCTGAAGGGTACAGGTCACTGCAAGGGCACAGGTCCTACCTGCTCTGGCACAGCTCTGCCTGCTCACTGCCTCTTCAGGGATGTGGCATTCACCAGCACCTGAAAACCTCCCTGGTGCCACCACATACACCCCAGTGCCCCCCTCCCCATACCTCCATCACACTTATGGTAGCCCTGGAACCCCACACTGATCACCCCCAGTACAACCCTTCATACCCCACACACTCCCCCATCTCTCCCTTCTCCCCAATCCCCCATAAGCCCATCTGTTTGAGGTTTGTAAGTGGGGGCTCCCCCCAGCTGGGCTAGGAGGCCACTGACCAGAAGCCAGCTGTGCCAGGGGCAGAACAAGGATCTGGAGCAGGTCCCACAGGCTAAATATGGGGATCAAGAAAACACTGCCAATAGCATGGTGGGGCAGATATGAGGGCCAGAAGACACCAGAGTGGGGGACACCAGGACCTTGGCAGCATATTCAAGGCAGGCAAAGGAAGCATTGCGGGGTGCAGCTGCCAGCGCTTTGGGGGGGAGTCCATCTTCCCCCTCCAAAGTATCCTGGCACTGCAAGGGTTAAACACGAGGCACTTCAGGTATACATGAGGCCATTTTTGCTCCATGCCAAGCCCCCTCCCCACGCGCTCTCCCCAGAGACCCTACAATAACAAGCCGGCCTGTGAGTCAGCTGGCCACTTGCCCGACCGGAGGAGCCCCTCCCTGGGCGCTGGCCCAAAGGAGCTCCGCGGAAGGCCCCTGGCCCTGGCCCCATGCATGCTCCCCCCCAGCAGCACACCCCTCAGCTAGCTGGCCCCACCGAGGGGGCTCCAGCTTCCAGCGAGCGTGGGAAGGGTGATGGAGGCTAATGAAATGCAGCCGGCTGCAGGAGAGAGCCACAGGCTGCTCCTGCGCACAGGCTATCCAGATGCTGGGACCCTGGTGTGAACCTCCTCTTGGTGCACAGCTCCCTCTCACATCAGAGAATCCCCACCAGGTGCACACCCAGATAGATACACATGCTTCTTGACACTCCCTCCTGCCTGGAAACAACTGACAGATGCTCCCTGCCACTGCCTGCCATACTGTAGGCATCCCCTCACTTGCATGCCCCTATCACTGCTCCCCACAGCACGCCAGCAAAGCCACCTCCTCTGGCGTCAGCCCCTGGCATCTTTGGCACAGGGTCCCCAGGGTGACACAGGGTCCAGCAGCTGGTCCAGAGCTGACACAGGGTCCTGCAGCTGGCACAGCCCCACTGAGCCTCCCAGCCACCTTTGCCCTGCCTGCTCAGGGCCCAAGGTGCCAAGGTTGTCCTGGGGTACCCCACAGCTCTCACCTCCCCCAGTACACCAGTCAGGGCTCGGTGCCAGGGCTGCTCCCAACACCCATCCTGCACCACAACCCATACTATGGCACTCTGCAAAGCCCAGCATGTGCCCAGGCCCTGACACAGCTCCCTCCTTTTCTCTCCCTCCCTGCCCAGCTGGGCACAGGCAGGGGCACAGGCAGAGGCATGTCCCAGCCTACGCTGTCTGCCCGGGGCACGCCAGCCTCTTCCCGCCCAAGATGCCAGCCCCAGAGACAGCTGGCACACATGCCTTCTCAGGGATTCAGGAACACACAGCCTCCCCTGCCCCGGCAGCGCTATGGTGGGCACTGTGCCCACCTCCAGCTCCCTGGAGAACCTGGTTTGCTGTAGGGTCCCCCTCCATCGGCGCAGCAGCTGGACTGACAGACACCACCGGGCATCCTTGGCTCGACTGCCTCCTGCCAGCAAGATCCGCCCCTGGCTGGGTATCAGGAGAGGTGCTCAGCCTGTGTGTGTGTGTGTGTGTGTGTGTGTGTGCTGCTGGCAATACTTAGCTGCAGCGCATGGCACCCACGTGCAGCAGCACTCACCCTGGCAAAGGGCACCCTGCTCCAGGTGCTAGTAGGACACTGCTGGCCCCCTCTGAGAAGGGCTGCACCCTAAAACCCAGCCTTACACATAGACAGGCACGTGCTGTAAGGAGCCACACAGCAGGACAGCATTAGCAGCCTCACCCACCAGTGACACCAGTGCCAACATGACCAGCCCACAGTCACCAGCCCATCTGGGTGCCCATCCAATGGAGTCAGCTGGCATGGACCATGGCATTCCCCCTCCGAGTCCTCGGAACCCCCCCAGCAGGGACAGGCACATCTCAAGGTGCCCACCTTACCTTAGCTTGGCACTTGGTGTGGCAGGAGAGCTTGCAGCCTGTGGGAGGGAGAGGTGACAGAAGATTAGTGGAAACAGGTAGGGGAGCATTGCCAAGGGGACATCCCACATGCAGGGCAGGAAGAGGGTGGGACCTTATGCTGCAGGACACAGCACACCTTGGCACTGGGCATGGGCTGCTGGGACATGGACACATGCACAGGGACGCTCACACCTTGCACACATGTGCATGCATTCCAGTGGGCACCAGCACGGTGCAGCACCACATGCACACAGGATGCGGTACTCGGGCACACACCCATGGGCACACAAGTCGTCCCCCCAGTGCCAATGTGCCAGCGAGCGTGTGCGTGTGCAAGCCCTGGTGCCCACACGTTAACAGCACAGAGGGAGGCCACGCATGGACACATCTCACAAGGCCTTGCATGCACACCAGCATGTACAAGAGCACCACAGGGGTGCTGCAGTGCCCCTGCCGCTTCCCTCCTTCCCGTGCACTGCTGTTGCACGCTTGCACCCAAGCCCCATGGAGAGCACACGTGCACGTGGGCGGTGCAGGTGTGTGTTTGCCACTGCTGGGGACACGCACTTATACAGGGCACCACTATGCTTCCCAGGCAGCCCTGCAAAGCCACATGTCTCATCCCCAGGGGACATGAAGCATGATCCAGGCCATGGCTGCACCCCAGGCCCTGTCTCCTCCTGGGGCTGTTTCCTGCAGCACAGGAAGCCACATTGTTCCCATTTCCTCCGTCCACCCCTCGCACGGGGCTCAATGACACCACACACGTGCGAGGGCCCACGGCCCCACCTGTGACCCACTGGGTGCCACAGGCAGCCAGCACTGAGAAGGGAATGAGAGCCCACACGTGCACATACATCTGCATCCCTGTGCACATACATACAGTAGCAGTTGCACACTCACTGCACATGCATGCAGCTGACAAATGGGCACATACATGTGCGACGTCTAAATGACTCCACCAGCCACCCTCACCTCCCAAACGCCTTCCCACCTGCAAAGGTACCACACACACTCGTACACACGCACACGTGTGCACAGCTTGGCAGAGACACGTGTTCCACCTTCACATCCTCGTGCATGCAGCTGTGCATACGGGCAACACACACATATCCACGATGTCCTGATCCCCTGGCACCTCCCCTTGCACACGCATGTGCCCACACCCCCGGCTCACCTCGGCAGGTGCTGCCCTGGCGCGTGATGGCCTGCCGGCAGATCCCGCATGCCTTCACCTTCTTGAAGCTTGTCATCTTGAAGGTGTGTGCTGGAGGGGCTTCCAAGTCCTGGGGCTGCAGGAGACATGGGGCTTCGTCAGTGGGAACAAAGTGGCACTGAGACGCAGGCACTCAGCTCTGCCCAGGGCAGGGGTTCATCCTCCGCCCAGCCGGGGTGCGGGGGCAGGGCGGGGGGCCAGGGCTCCTGCCCGGGAGGGGAGGGGGAGGCACTGCCGCGGCCCCTTTAAATAGTCTCTGCCGCCCCCTGGCGGTGCGTGTGTGTGCGCGTGTGTTGTGTGCATGTGTGTTGTCTGCATGTGTGTTTGTGTGTGCGCGTGTGTGTGTCTATGCGCATAAGTGTGTCTTTGTGTATCTGCGTGTGCACGTGTGTGTGCATGTGTGCGTGTGTGTGTCAGCGTACATGTGTGTGTCGGTGTGTGTGCACTCTGTGTGTGCGTGTATGTGTGCACAATGTGTGTGTACTGTGTGTATGCGCTGTGTGTGCATGTGCAATGTGTGTGGGCACTGTGTGTGTGTGCGCTGTGTTTATGTGTGCACAGGATGTGTGCAGGGGGTGCATACACTGTGTGTATGTGCGTGTGTGCGCACAGTGTGTGTGTGCAATGTGTGTGCACTCTGTATGTAGTGTGTGTGTACTGTGTGTGCACAGATGTGTGTATGCACATGTGTACATGCACATCTGTGTGCACAAATGTCTGTACATACACGTGTATGTGCATATACATGTGTCTGTGCACAGATGTGTGTGCATGCACATACATAGGTGCACAGACATGTGTGTAGGTATGCATATACACATGTGTGTATGTGGACAGACATGTGTGGACACGTGTTTCCCTGCATGTCAGTACATCTCTGTGTGTCCCTGCGAATACATGCCTGTTCACAAGCATTTCTGTGAGCACAAATGTGCACATCTGCACACACAGGGGGTGAAGATCCTTGTATGCACATGTACATGTGCAAACTCGTGTGCACGTGAGCAGATGCAAATGCGTATATATAAACATCTCCATGCACAGATACATTTGCATGTATGCATGTAAGTACACAGATATGCATGCAAACACGCGTGTGCACACCCAGGCACATGTGGGTGTTGCCAGAACAGGGCCTGCGCAGGGGTTTTTCATTGTCATGCTGTGTTTCATAGAGTGCATGCCAGGCAACATGTGCTGGGGTGTCTCATGGCAGGGTGTAAAGGCGGAGCAGAGCCCCTTGAGTGTGAGCAGCCATTCCCACCTTGCCTGGCACAGCCCCAGCAAGAGGAAACCAAAGCCACGAGTGTGACAGAGTGCAAGATGGATGATCCAACATGTGCAGGTGCCAGGGTGTGAGTGTGCAGGCATGTGCTTGTGTTCACCCATGGGGGCTGAAGGCAGGAGGGGAGGGGCCTTGGCACAGCTGCAGGCAGCCAGTGCCCCTCCCGACCTCCCACTTGACTGTTTTCAGGGGGGGCACTCGCTGGCAGCATGTCAACCCTGCCCACCCACCCACTACCAGATGAAGACATGAGCCCCTGTAAATCCGCCTTTTCATGCCAAGACTAATGAGATTAAGCAGAGGCCCGGCAGCCCCCCCTCGCCTGGGCTCCCCGCTCTCCAGCCCACTGCTCCAGAGCCAAGAGGAGCACTGCCAAAGTGTTGGGGTGCCAGATACCTCCCCACAAGCCTCCATGCCTCAGTTTCCCCAGTGTGCACACAGACAGACAGACAGACAAGCCATGTGCCTGTCCCGTGCACCCATGTGCATGCAGACATCCCTACGGCTGTGAAGGTGCTGTGCATGCAACACACAGTGCATGCCATGGCACTGCATACATATGCACACCTGTGAGCACGCATGTGCAAGGGTGTGCAAGTGTGCACATCCACGCCAGACACAGCAGCAGCAGCTGCATGGGCAGATTTCCATATTTCCATACACAGATCCATGTCCCATTATGTGCACACTCACACAGGTTTGTTCACACGTGTGCAAGCCCCTCTTCCCTGGGCACCTGCTCCCACAGGGCCACTCAGTGATGGTCCCTCAGCAGCACCCAGAGCTGGTGCGACCCGAGGGGGTGCAGAAGACTGGGTATACACACAAACAAATAAAAACACATGCGTGTGCACAGGGCTGCTGTCACCCACACAGCAGCCGTGGGAAAGCTCCCCTGGGCCGGGGGCTCCCACACTGCAGTTGCTGGGTGACAGCAAGGTCTAATGATGCCATGAGCTTGTTTGCATATGCAAAGCAGCATCATTGCTGCGGGGTGCCCCGGGAAGAGGCCTTGTCTCTGGCTCCCAGGGACCCGTTGGGATGCCCAGGGATGCCAATGTGTCTCCTATGCACATAGTTCCCACTCTGCTCTGGCCCCCATGGGTCTGCTTCATTAACAGCAATTATCCTCACCAGGGAAAGAGCTGACCCTTCGATTCCCACCCACGCCCCCCCCCAAGCCCTATCTGCTTGTCTTGTTGCCAACACCATCACCATGCCAGAGAGTGGTCAATGCAGCACCCAGCTTTACACTCCCACCCCCTGGATGCTGGAGGGGCACCCTGCCCACCCAGTGCCACCCCCCAGCCAGGGAACCAGCCCATCCCACAAAACAACCCTGTCCCACCCCCATACTGGCAGGATCCCAGTTAGCCTCCCTGCCCCTGAGGCTGGACTGCTGGGGAGATGCAGGAGATGGGGCTGTGGGGCTTCTTGGGAATGTCACCTAGTGGCCCACCCATGGGTACCCATCTCCAGGAGCCAGAACCTACACAGTGCAGGGGTGGGGGTGCAAAGCCATCCCTGGCCGTGGGTCCCCCGACACACAGACCCAAGACGGCTGGAAGGGGAGCCAGGTGTCCTGGGCTGGAAGAGGCACCCGAGAGAGATGCCAAATTAATCAGGAGCTGGGAGGCCTGGGTTCATTGCCCAGCACTGCAGAGAGGTGCAGTGGCTGGGGGGAACCTGGGATACCCAGTTTCCCTGAGTCTGCAAAGACAGGGTGGGTGGGGGGCATCAGGACACCTGGGTCTGGTCCTGTAGGCTCAGGTCCCCCCAGTGCCTTGCACTCCACTGCATCCCGGGGCCCAGTTTGCCTCGATGATTGGAGAGGATGCAGAGTTCCAAATCCCCAGAACTAACTGGATCCCCCCCAGTTTTCCCAGTTTCCCGCTGCTTCAGTGGAGTAGCAGAGCCTCTGCCCTAGGGAACGGAGGGGCCTCCAGCCAGTGACGCAGGCTGGGTGTCGAGGGGGATCAGCCCCTCATCCTCCCCAACCCCACAACCCTTTCAGCGACCCTCCCACAGCCCAGTGTCCCGCAATCCATCCCAACCCCTTTTCGTGCCACACACCCCGCTGCCCACCGCCGCCGCCCCCCCGGGCTGGGTCTCGCCCCGCTCCCCACAGTCCCCGGGGCTCCTCCCGGACCCACTCCCGGTCCGGTCCCCCCAGCCCCACCACGATGTCCGGCCGTCCCTGCCGGTCTCCGCTCGGTCCCGGTCCCGGTCCAGCCCCGCCGGTTTGCCCTACTCCCAGCCCGCCCGTCCCGGTGCAAACGCCCCCGCTCCGTCCCGCTCCCCTCGCATCCAGCCCCAGCCACCGCCTCCTCCCGGGACCAGCTCCGCTCCGGGACCCCAGCGCTGGGACCCCGTCGCGATGCTGNCCCTCTCCCTCACTCACACACATTTGGGATCCATTTCCTCCGCTGACCGGGGGACACCCGCCACCCACGTCACCCCCCTCCCTCCTCCGGCATTCAGCGGGTCCTGCGGCTGGATGTACACCCCCCATCCCCAGCCGTGTCCCCTGGGTGGTCCCGGGATGGGAGACGGGGAGGGATCGGCGGACATCCGTGCGCGGAGCTGGGGGGCCTCGGGGAGGGGGGACAACCTCCAGGCGGGACGGAGAGCGGCTTGGCAGCCCGCCCCCCCGACGGG
>VXBX01003639.1:630309-644781 GCA_013400415.1 Scytalopus superciliaris | reverse complement strand
ACCCAGCCGTGTCCCCCCCGCCACCGCCCGCAACAAGCTCCGGCGGCCGGGCAGTGCCCCGGAGGGGCCCGGCCGTGGGCACGGGGCCGTGCGACGATGATGTGCTGGGGGGGCTGCGGTCCCACCGGGCCTTGTCCCCCCCGCCGGTCCCCCGGCGTCGCCTGCGCGTTGGCAGCCAGGCAGGGAGCACCGTGCCCGCCCCTGTCCTGCAGTGCTTGGGTGGGAGCCAGCTCCGACACGCTCCCCCTCCTCCCCCTCCTCCCACTCCTCCTTCTCCTCGTCCTCCTCCTCCTTCTCCTCCTCCGGCACACGGGGCTCGGGGCTTGGCACCCCCGCGACTCACCCCGTGTCCTCCGGGCACGGCATCCCTTGGGGTGAATGACAGACCCTAACAGTGTCCCCTGCTCCAGCGCCCTCAGGTTTGGGGGTGCAGAAGGTCAGACACCCTGGGTTCGATTGCAACACAATCCACAACCCCCACACCGACCCTGCCTCAGTTTCCTTGTAGCACCCCTTATCCACCCCTAGCCCTAAATGGTAATGCATACACACAGTGGGGGCTTCTCTGCCCATCTAGCAGTCCTCCTGACACCCCACCAAGCCTCTCCTCTCCTACGGAGCCTGAGGACACATTCAGGGACCCCCCCCACCCAGCTCACTTCCAGGGGGGTCCCTTTCCCAAGCCTGTCTGGCTAATGCATTGTGCTGTGGGCACAGAATTACCCAAGGCAAGAGGGGAACCTCTCACTGCAGGACAGCTTGAAACGGCCTCAGGCACCCCCACTTCATCATGGGGCTTGCACGGGGCAGGGGGACAGGGTGCACCCCGCTGGGGACCACACATTCCTCATGCACCCCTTGGGGTGGTGCTAAGAGGAGCTGCACCACCAGATGCTGCCATGATGCTGTGTTGGTGCTGGGCAAGGACCTGTCCCCACAGGGCAGCTGCTGGTGCCAAGCGTGGGCAATGGCCATGCCAGGCCTGGGCACTAATTGCATTTGCCTGAGGAAGGCTCCTGACAAGCAGCCTCACCAGGGAAGGGTGAGGGAGTTTGGGTGGTCCCCCATACCTCATGGCTGTCTCCCACAGCCCTGTCTGGCACCTGAGGGGGCAGAGGGCTGGCAGGCCAGGGTACAGCCTCCCCACACGGAGCCCCAGGGAGGTGACATCACCGCTGGCTCCACAGTCCCCCACCCCCATTTAATTAGCAGATGGCCCCCAGCCCCCCCGGTGGGCAGTGCCAGGCCTGTGCAGGGCCATTAGCTTTATTGGCTGCGCTGAATCAGGGCCAGGCCACGTTAATTGAATTGCACCCACGCCAAGGACGGGCAAGTGTCTTCTGTTCTCCCCCCCAGCCCCCGGCATCCTCACCCTAGCCCTTGGCTGGGGCAGGGACGGGAGACCCTGCTGCCAGGGTGCTGCAGTAGCATAGCGGGCAGGGGCACATCCCCCCTGCAGGTGTTGGGGTGCTGCCCTGGCAGTGCCTGGCACGGGGCACATCGGTGGGTGCCATGGCGGGCACACACATGTGTGTGCAGGCACATGTGGTGCCCTCACAGACTCGTGCCCACACCTGCCAAACGTGTAGGGCTTGTACCCACACATGCATCCACACAGCCATGCATGTGCAGCCTGCACATGTGCAATTGCACACACACCTGCACATGCATGCACACACATATGCATCCCCCCAGCACAGTGGGCTGATGCTCCAGTGCCCCCCAGAACCCCCATCCAATGTGGGATGTTGCACACCATGCCCACAGTGCCACACCCTGGCACAGGGCAAGGGGGTGCTGAGTAGTCTGTGATCACCCTGAGCACTGCCACTGGCTCCCCCATGCCCCGTGGCTGCTTGAGGGCACCCTAAAACCCAACACCCACCCGGGAGCCAGGAGGGTGCTGGGAGGCCCAGGCTCCGACTCAGCATCACTTCCTACTTTCACTTTGGTGCACAGCGAAGCCTGGCTGGTTGGAAGCAGATGCCCCCCAAGACACCCAGGTAAGGTCAGTGTGTGCTACAAGGAGGGGTGCAGTGAAAGGCAGGATGTGGGCATCACTGTGGGCATCTACCAAGACAAACGGTGGTGGGAAACAGGATGGCAGTGGGTCCACCTGGACTGGCAGGATGGGCTGGCATCACCCCTGGCATCTCCCCCCCCTCCAGGGGTTTCAGTCCTCAGTCCAGAAGGAACCCACAGGAGAGGGCTGACACAGCACAGGGGGCTGGGCACGGTGGCTGAGGGGCAACTGCTGGGCTGGGGGCTCTCTAACAAGCAGGAGCCTTGTCCAGAATGCCCAGGAAAGAGTTTGCACCTTGGCTCTAGGCATAGCCCCTGTGTGTGGGGGATATGGCCCTTGCTGGGGTGGGGTGGGGCTGCAACTCCTGTAGGGGTCTCTGTGCCCAGAGGCTGTCGTGCACTGGGGGGTGGGCTCTGTGCCAGAGGCTGCTGCTGGCTGCTTCCAGCTGTGTATGGGTCCTGGACCCTCTCCACAAAAACTGTGGCATTGTTCTTCAAACCGTTCCCAATTACTATCCCCATGGGAGGAGATCAGCGTTCCCCCAGGCCTGACACTGTCCTTCCCCTGCCCTTCACAGAGGCTGCATAGGGGGACCAGCGTTGCAGACCCTTTCCGCAGAACTGGCACCCCTGGGGTGTTGGGGGCTAAGCTGCAGTGCCTGATGTGATGTGGGCCGGGTGGGAGGTGGCTCCTGTGGCCTCACTGTCTTCCCACACTTCCTCCTGGCCAAGGTACAAAAGGAGAAGCAGGCAGGCACAGCGTGAGTGCAGGACACGCCACAGTGCCCCCAGCACTCTGCGAGCACCTTGGGGCACCCCACAGATCCTGGCCACAGGTAAGGGGCTTTTTTTTTCCCCGGGGAAACAGAGGTATGAGCAGGGTGGGCAGACGGGAAGATAGCTCATCCAAGGTCTTTCAAGGGCACTGGAATGGGAACCCAGGCGTGCTGAGTCCCATGTCCTGCTCTGCCACTCTGCCATGGCAGAGGGCACAGGGCACTCACACACTCTTGGACGTGCTTGGGCATGTTTATGCACACCCACTCCTGTGAACACACACGCACCCTGCCATGCACACCCCCATGCACACATATGTGTGTTCCCCCACACAACCCAGATACCACCCACAGCAACAAGCCACAGATGTGCCACCTCCATGGGTTCTTTCCCTCACCCTGTTCCCAGGCTGCCACCCACCACTCCCCAAAATCACTCCGCTGCACTGTGCCCCCCAGCTCCCCACCCCATGCCCACAACACCCCCAAACCCCGTGCCCCCCTTCTCTGACCACCCAGGAGTCCCCACACCGTTCATGATGTGAGGGAAGCGAGAGCAGAAGCAAAAGTAGTGCTTCCCCTGCGCCAAACCCACATCCTGAATCCTGAGGAACACAGACAGGGACGAGGACAGGGATACACTAGGGACGGGGCAGGCTCAGCCCCAGAAATTCCCCAAGAAATGGGAGCAGAGGCTGAGAACATTTTGGGGCAGGGCATATGGACAACTAAGGGGGCAGGGGTACAGGATACACCTTTGCCCACCCCATCCCTCCTACCTCATGTAGTGGGGGGACATGGGCAGGGAAAGGGGGTGCCTAAATTCACCCCCTCTCACCTTAACATCAGGCAGTTCTGGGGTAGAGCTGGGTGGGGGAAGACCCTCTCCCTGGGACAGAGAGTTTGGGCGTGCCAGGGGAGTGCCAGTCTGGCACCTCTCATCACTACCCCTGCCTTTGCAGATTGCTGTGAAGAGCCATGGCAGGGGACGGCGAGCTCAACCGTGTCATTAAGGACCTGCAGAGTAAGTGTGCCAGCCAGTCACCTGCCAGCGTGTCCCATGCATGGCACATCTCCCCCTGTCCATGCTGTGTCCCTCATTGCACCCACCCTGTGGGAAGCAGGGGGGGGTCACTGCCAGGGGTGTTCCAGAGCATCCCAGTGTCAACCCTGCCACTGCTGCCTTCTACTGTCCTCGCTGCCACTCCCTGGGGACTGGCAGTGCCCAGCAGGTAGCTGTGCTCCTTGCGCCCCCTGCTCCCCTGTTTCCTCCCATGGGAGGTTCTTCTTTCTCTTTGGAGAAAAAGAGGCTCAGGAGGATCTTATCACTCTCTACAACTATCCAAAATGAGGTTGTAGGGAGTTGTGGATCAGTCTTTTCTCCCCAGCTACAAGGGTTAGGACAAGAGGAAATGGCCTCATGTTGTGCCAGGAAAGATTTAGGGTGAATATTAGGAAAAATTTCTTCATGGAAATGGTTATTAAGCATTGGAATGGCTACCCAGGGAAGTGGTGGAGTCACCACCCATGGAGGTACTTAAAAGACATGTCGATGTGGCACTTGCAGACATGGTTTTAGTGGTGAATTTAGCAGAGCTGGTTATCAACTAGACTTGATCTTAGAGGTCCTTTTCAACTATGATTCCGTGATTTTACCTGCCATCAGAAATCCCCAGGGCCAGGAGTTGTGAGGCAGTGGAGAGGGAGGGCAGGATGGGAGAGAGTGCCTGCTGCCTGGGCAGTGCCGTGCCAGCTCAGCCTTGCTGTCCCACAGAGACCGTGGCTGAGCTGAACTGCAGCTACCGGGAGCAGAACCTGCCGGTGACAGACGGGAGCCGGGAGCTGCACAGCCTCTGTGCCCAGCTGGAGTTCCTCCTCCAGGTACTGCTGTTCCTCTGTCCCTGCTGCTCCCTGCCTTAGTTTCCCCTTAAGCACACTTGAGAGCAGAGGGGACCCTGTGTTAACCATTCTGGTTGATGGGATGACCCCAGCCAGAATTGTTTGGCCCTGGCTGTCCCTAGCCACGTGAGCACCTGGACCAGACTCTCCCTTATCCACATGTGTAATTGCACATGCTGTGGGAAACTGAGGCATGGACAGCCAGGGGACACCCAGACCAACCCTGCTGGGGGAGCTGGCTGAATTCCAGACCCACAGGGGACAGGCTGGGGGAACAGGGGACACCTCCAAACAAGAAAGTCCAAGCTTATACCTCTGTCAGTTCGACCTCAAGGAGAAGAGGAGCTTCTTTGGGCAGCGCAAGGACTATTGGGACTTCTTGTGCCAGGGCCTGGAGCGATGCCGGCATCAGCACAAGGGCATTCACTTTGTCACCTCCCTGGACAAGGTGGGCATGGGCTGGCAGGATGCCTGGGAACTCGTGCACACACATGTGCTTTCTGCTTGCTTGTAGGTGCAGTCCCCACTGCCCTCTAGCCCTGGCCTTGGGGACACCACCCCTGCACGGGCTGGGGAGGAGATGTGTATGGGGCAGACTGGTGTGACAGAGCTTGATAACCCCCTCTCCCCTGCAGCTGAAGACCCCCGTGGGCAGGGGCCGAGCCTTCCTGCGGTACTGCCTGGTGCACCGGCAGCTGGCAGAGTCCCTGCAGCTCTGTCTCCTCGACCCTGAGAGCCTCCGGTGAGAGCAGGGGCACAGCGAGGGGATGCTCTCAGTGGTGAGGGACATGGCCAGGATGGGCAGTGCCCTGCAGCACCTGATCAGCAAGGATGCTGCAGGGATACATGCCTGCCTGGGGCATAGAGGGGTCCATGAGCCTGTTTTGTGGTTGCAGTGAGTGGTACTACGCCCGCAGCCCTTTCCTGAGCCCCCGACACCGAACAGAGATCTTGGGCAGCCTGTATGAGCTGGACTGTGTCACCTTCCACCTGGCCCTGCACAGGGACGACCTGGACACTGCCTGGCCCATGTTTTCTGAGTGAGCTTGGGGACACCAGGGTACTGGGGGCACTAGTGGTACCAGCAGTGCCAGGGACATCAGAGGCACCTGGGACTCAGCATTGCAGAGCAGCATATGAGCATTGCCCCACTTCTCTGGACCCCACATGGCACTCCAGATAAGCCAGGCCTCCATAGTTGGCCCCAAGAGTGCACACACAGGCACCAGCACACACATAGTGCCTGTGCCTGCAAACATGCCACACATGTGTACACATACAGAGTCATCCTGTCAAGTAGATCCCCAGGCACAGGTCTGCTGCAGCACCATGACATTGTGACATCTGACACACGGGGGTGTGTGCTTTCACACCCTTGCCCCCAAGCACATGTGAACACAGCTGTTCCAGCACACTCACACCCGTTCTGCTGCTCATACACTTCTGTGCACACACTGCCACAAGTGCACATGCAGGCCCCAATGCCCCTCTGCAACCACCACAGGGGTTTCTGGGTGCCATCTGTTCTGTGGGTTTCAGGCTGGTGATACCAGCATCCCTGGTCCCCTGCCACCAGGTGGCACCTGGTGACACCAGCCCTGCTGCCCTCTACATCCACAAAGGTTGGCTGTGCCCAGGAAGCCAAGAGGGAGGGTGACAGTGCCCTGCTTGTCTTGGGGGTGACCTGGTGACTCTGAGCCCTGTGTCCCCTCTAGGTCGCTGGTACAGCCCAGCTCAGTGACCAGAAGCAGCCCAGCAAAGACAGCCCCGCAGACAGACAAGACCAGCACTGGGCCTCTTGGATGGCCTGACGGCATCGCCCATCCCATTATGGCACCCCGTGGGGCACCAGCTCACCCATGTCCACGTGCTTTGGCTGGCCTGCAACTGGAGCACAGGGAGGGGAGTGTGAAGAACATGGAAGTGAAAAAGGACCTGAAAGAGGGGGATGAAGAGGAGGTGAAGAAGAATGAGGACGAGGATACGGAGAAGGCGGAGGATGTGAAGGTGGATGTAGAAGAGGATGGGAAGAAGGATTTGGAAGAGAAAGTTGATGAGGAGTTGGATGAGGATGAGAAGGAGATGGAGGATGTAGATGTAGAGGAACTGGAGGATGAGCATGGCTCTGGCAAATCACCCCAGCTTGATGGTGGCAGGGAGCCTGGCATGTCCCCACTGTCTGGCATGAGGTGCACACCGGGTTCTCCATCACTGGTGCCCAGGCAGCCAGGTGGGACAGAGGCATCCCTGCAGGCATTGGTGTCCCAGCTGAGGGCCAGGCTGGGCCAGCAGGAGGGGGCAGTGCAGGCACTGGAAGCACGACTGGCACGAGCACAGCTGCAGCACCAGCAGCGGGAGGAGGGCAGCGCCCGGCAGGCCCAGCTGTGGGCACAGGAGGTTGAGGGGCTGCGGGAGACCAACGCCTTCCTGGAGCGGGCACTGGAGACAATGGTGGCAGCGGGGTGCCCAGGGGCACTGGCACAGGCACAGGAGGAGGCACGGGGCTGGCAAGCATTGGCAGAGGAGCGGGGCACCCGGCTGGCCGAGGTGCTGGCAGAGGTGGCAGTGCTGGCCTCGCGCCTGCGGGAGTGCCAGGCAGCTCTGGTGGCAGCAGGACAGACAGACATCCTGGAGGATGCTGGTACCTCTAATGAGGTGGCTGCTGTGAAGGAGGTGCTGCGGCAGGCACTGGAGCTCGCCCGTGGCCTCCAGGAATCCCCTCTGGACCCCCAGGCAGAGAGGGAGCCCAGCACAGCTGCCAGCATGGCCATGGTATGAGCAAGCCTGAGGGAATCCCACAGTGGGGCAGAGGTTTGGGGTCCAGGGTTAAGCCCCCACTCTCCTACAGTGTTTGGCCAGACTGGCTGCTGCAGCACGGGAGGAGACTTGGCAGAGCCGGCAGCAGCTTCAGGCCCAGCAACAGGAGGTGGCACGGCTGCAGGAGGAGCTCAGCAGGTTGGGCAGGGACCCCCACTTTCATCTCTCACCACCTCACAGGGGGATCCCCTGTATCCACCTGCTGCATGGCTTCCCTTGGGACCCCCAATGATGTCCCACTTGGACACAGGGGAGCAGCGGCTGGGAATGGGTAGGGGGAAGGAGGGAGGGAGGGAAGGATTTAGGGAAGGAGGGCTGGAGGGAGGGCTTGGTTTGGGACCGATGGGTAAGTGGAGGGGTGAATGGGCAGAGGGGGAGTGATTTGGGGTGAGTAGATGGAGGGAGGGCAGAAGGAATGAATTTGGAGTGGATGGATGGAGATGGGATGGTGGATGGAAAGACAGAGGGATGAATTTGGGGTGAGTAGAGGGATGGGTGGGTGGGTGGAAGGCCAAGGGGACAAGTGTGGGGAAGGATGGATGAACAGCAGGGAAATGGATGGGTGGCTGACTCAGCAGATGGCAAGATAGCTGTAGAGATGGGGAGACAGCCTGGGGATGGATGGGCATCAGAGAAAAGGAGGGAGGGATGAGTGGATGTATGCATGTGTGCATGGAGAGGCAACCCGCTGAGAGACAGGGGGACCATCTCCCCCTGCCCCGCGCCAGGGCCCGGCAGGACGGTGAGCGCTGGGCATCAGCCCTGCAGCGGGCGCAGCGGGAGAACCTGGAGCGGGAGGCCATGCGGGGCGCTGAGCAGGCACGGCAGCAGGAGCTCATCCGCGACATGAAGGAGCGGCTGCTGGAGCTGCTGCGGTGAGAGACCCCACGCAAGGGCAAGGGGGTCCGAACCCCTTTGCCCAGAGGAGGGCACCAGAGCCCAGGCAAATCCAGGGCTGACCCATCCCGTTCTGCAGGGAGAAGGATGCCCTGTGGCAGAAGACAGAGGGCATCGACACTCCGATGCCCGGCCCGGCACCCCGTGAGACAGGGCTGTGCTCCCGCTGCCACAAGGATTTCCGCCTTCTCTCCCGGCGGTACAACTGCAGGTGGGCTATGGGGGCAACTGGGGGTGGCACTGACACGGTGCTGGGATGGCACCGCTCTCACCACCTGCTCTCTCAGCAGGCTGTGCCAGGGCAAGGTGTGCCACGCCTGCTCCATGGACTTTGGCAAGCAGGGCAGATGCTGCCTGATTTGTTACCAGCAAAGGCACCCACAGGCTACATGAGCAGGGACTGCAGCCCTGGCACCATTCCTGGGACACGTCCTGCCCTGGCTACCTGCTCTTGGACTTACTGGGGACCCAGGTGTCCAGAGGCTGCATACAGGTCCTGCTGCCCTACATTCCGGGTTTGAGACATGTCTTTTTTGTGGCTGGGCCATGAAGAGGAAAACAACCCATTTCTGCTACCCCTGTGGCTTTTGTGTCATCTGTCAGTCATTGCCAGATTGATACCTAGGCTGGGTGTGGGTTGAGGGAATGCTGGCATGGGGATGTTCAACTCCCCCTAGGGGAAACTGTCCCCAAAAGGGGTGTCCCAGCTGCAGCCAGGCTGAGCCACTGCCTGTCCCATCCTGCAGCAGGGATGGGAGACAGCTCTTGGCCAATAGCCCCGGCTTCCTACCATGCTGCATGGAATCACTTGGGCAAGAGGTTTCTCAGATGCAAAGGTGATGGGCTCAGCACCCCCACTGACCCTGCTCAGCCCCAAGACCCTAGTGCTCCCACCTGGGTGCCAAGGGACTCCCACACCCACCCATGAGCCAGCACATGGGTGACACCCATTGATGCCCCCATGATTAAGGACTCCCAAGAATCTGGATCAAGGGCAATGGAAGAGCGGTATGGGACACCTGTGAAGAGAAGCTTAGAAGTGCTGGGACAGGCATCCCAATGCCTGGCACAAAGGGTAGCAGGAGAGTCCCCAGCAGGGTCACAGTCCCCTCTTCAGCTCCTCTACCCCAGTCAAGTGTCAGCTCCAGTTGCCCAAGCCAGGGCGGAAACATCCTGGTTGTGTAAAGGACAGGTTCCCAGCCCTTTGCACAACAATATCCTGACACTGTGGTGTCAGGAGGGTTGCATGGTTTGCTGCCACCCTTCAGACAGGGTTTACAGGAATGGCTCAGTGTCAGTGAGGGGCTGCTCAGGGATCTTTCAGTGATTTGCTCCGATTGGTGTTGGGAGGGGAATGGCTTTGTCCCTAGGTGGGACAGACTCTGTACCGGGGCAGTACCAGGACCTCGCTGAGTGGCTGTAGGGAGCAAAACTTGGGCTTGGATCCCTTCTGGGGATGCACAGGATGCTGAACCCTCTGCAACAGCCTCTGGGGCAAGAGCCCTTCCCTGTCTTGGAAGCAGGGTTACCCACACTCCAAAAGGCTCAGCTGGCACCACTGTTTTGGCACTGTCCCCAGAGATGTGCCCTGGCCCCATTCTGCCATCTCCTTTCCCACGGCAAAGAAGAACCAGACCTGGGTGATCAATCCAGAAGCTCCTTTATTGCTGGATGGTCATTGGACACACACACCACGGCCACAGCAGGCTCACAGACTGCCCAGAGTCACAGGCTTTGTCCCAAAGAGAGGGGAGGGTGGGCAACACTTGGCATTGCTCCCCGGCAATGGGATCCTACCACCTTGCCATCCAAGCCCCCCTCCAGCTGGGGTCCAGCATCTAGTGGTGGATCTGCCCATCCCCATGGCATCACCACCCACAATCCAGGGGGCTGGTTGAGGATGCTGAGGTGTGTGGGGTACTGGGACCTGCTGGGAGCCACAAGGACTGGATACCAGAAGGGCTCAGAGGGTGGTGGATGTGTTGCCAGAGGTGGAGGCATAGGAGGCACGGCCATAGCGGGCAACAGCATCCTTGCTGATGAGTCCACGCTGCGCCAGGATCTTGAGGAAGCTGTTGCGAAACTTCTGACCGATGAAGGCATAGATGATGGGGTTGATGCAGGTGTGGGCAAAGCCCAGGACCTGTGTGACAGAGAGGGCAGTGTCGATGTGGTTCCTCCTCTCGCAGGTCTCGGCGATGGCGTGTGTCCTCATGAGGGTGTCACTCACCAGTGTGATATTGTAGGGCAGCCAGCAGATGAGGAAGACCAGCACCACGGCAAAGATGACCTTCATGGCCCGCTGTTTCTGAGCATTCTTGGTCTGCAGGAGAGTGTGGATCGTGACACCGTAGCAGAAGAGCATCACCAAGAGTGGCAAGGCAAAGCCAAAGGTCTGTGGCAGGACCCGCAGCACCACCCGCCACTTGTTTGTGTCCTCCTTGCCAATATCCTCGTAGCACACGGTGCCATTGTTGGATGAGGAGAAAGCCTCGCGGAAGAGCAGCACAGGCAGGGAGAGCAGCACAGAGAAGATCCAGATGCCCAAGCAGACAAACTTCACCCAGTGCCTCTTCTCAGTGGCGGCCCGGGTGGCATAGACAATGGCCAGGTAGCGGTCCACACTGATGCAGGCCAGCAGTAGGATGCCACTGTAGAAGTTGGCTTCCTGCAGCACGGAGATGGCTTTGCACATCACGGTGCCAAAGACCCACCCGTGGACTTGGTAGGCGGCCCAGAGTGGCAGGGTGAAAGCAAAGAGCAAGTCTGCCACAGCCAGGTTGAGCAGGTAGACATCGGTGACGGAGCGGCTGGTGTGGCTGGAGGTCACCACCAGCACCACCAGCCCGTTCCCCACTACGCTGAGGATGAAGACAAGGCAGTAGATCACCACCACCAGGTACTTGTTGAGGACAGTGCTGTCAGACCGGCATGGGGTAGATGAGTCAGCGGTGTCAGGCAGGGCCGTGCTGTAGTCATAGGTGTAGTTGTAGAGGGAGAATATGTTGGAGATATCCCCATTGAAGGACAAGGATTCCATTTTGCCTATGGAGAACAAAACAGCTTCATTGTGGGGTGGCAGAGTGGTGTGGGCCAGGTGTGACAGCATCACTGGGTCTCCTGGCATCTCCAGTGGCCCCCAGGTGCCCTCCCAGCCAGTGGGCAGCGATCCTCCATCACTCCACTGTATTCACACTGTGCCAGGTAATGGACAGTGCTGCAGGTGGACACTGTCTCTCATATGTCCCCTTGTAAAATGCCCCCTGCACCCATCGGTTTCCTCCAATTCCTTTCCAGTCCTGTCCTTTCCCTGACTCCTGTGCTCTGTTCCCCCACAGACAGAGCACCTCTTCTTGGGCTGGGGGGGCTCCTCCATCAATGTAGCATCACATCCCTCCAGGAGACACCTGGGTCCTCCAGCAACCGTGGGCCCCCTGGTTTGTGTGGGTCCTTCAAATGCCTGTGAGGTCTTTGGGCATCTCAGAGCCCCATGGGAAGGTCCAAAGTTCTTCAAGTGCTCCTGGATCCCTCCAGCTTTCCCATCCCCTCAAGCATCAGTGCTGCAGCTGCCCCTCATGCCACCCCAGCCGGCAGCAAGACTGTGGTCACAGTGTCCGGGGCAGGTGGCTCTTAAGAATATCTAAAGATGGTTTTGTGGCCTTCTTCCCCTTCCCAATCCTGTTCCTCTGTGTGTGGTTTCAAGCCCCGGACGGAAAGACATGACATACTTTGCTTTGGAAATATTTCACATCTCTGGTTTTCCTGTTGCTCAGCTGGGCACTGCCAGGCATCCCCATGTCCCCTGTGCTCAGCCTCAATGGGGAAATGACAGGTGACAGTTGCTCTTCCTGTCTCCTCACATACAGGAGACAACAAGCTTGCTCTTTTCCTACCTCCCCAGAGACCACTGGCTTTCAGCGTTCACTCAGTATGGATCTGGACCCCAGTTTCACTCCTCTGCCCTGTTCCTGAGCCCCCAAGCTCCTCTAGGGCTTGGAGATGCCAGGACTGCTTAGGGGTGCTGAGTCCCTGCAGTGCTGGGGGGTTCCTGGCCCTGAACTGGCCCTGTTTGAACCCAAACCCGTCCTGGGACCAACTTTCCCCTTTTTGCCTGGCAGGAATTCCCCACTGCAGCTGGGCTGGCGCCGCTGACCAGAAAAATCCCTCCCTCCCCCTGCTGTCCCCTCTCCTGCACTTTTCCTGGGATGGTAATCCTAGGGTAGTGATCCCAGGATGCTGATGCTGGGATGCTGATGCCCCAGCATCCCAGAGGACCACAGCCAGGGATGGTGCCAGTGTCAATGGGGAAAGTCCTCCTGAGTGGGGCTACCATGGGCATGGGGCAGACAGACACCAGTGCTTCCCCTCTGTCTATTTCTGACTACCACTTTCTTCCTCCCCACTCCAAAATCCTGGAGGTTCCTCTGGAACTGGGTATTCCCCCACTCATGGGGGACACAGCTGGCCCAACTCGGGGAATAAGTGGCGCACAATGTCCCTCCTGACCCTGGAAGGTCTGGGGGACACTGGAAAAACCGTGGGGGTTCCAGCAGGGAGGAAGGAGGGACACACCATCGGGAAGCACTCTCCCAGCTCATCACTGTGTGAGGGAATGGGAGCAGGCACTTTTCCCCCTGCAGCACCCAATACTGATGTTCCTGAGAACTATTGAGGGTTTGCACCCCAGACGAGCCCTCAGCACAACCCTGGGTGCCCCCGCCCACCACCTCCCTCTCCCCTCGCACCAGGCAGCTCCTTGGGCAGCTGAGGAGCCCATCCCGCCCCCAGCCTGCTCCATATGTGAAGGGGCTCAGACAGATGCTGGGGGGCTGTCAAAGCCTAAGGACAGCCCCAGTCTCCAGTGGAGAACCCCAGACACTCACTGCTCGCTGCTGTCACCGTCCCCTGAAATGTGGGGTCTTCTCTCGATCCTAAGCTGTTTCTTACTGGGAAGCACACAGCCACCGGTTCGAATCCAGATGTCACCCCCAAAGGGCTCCGGAATGACGCGTGGTGGGATGTAGGGCAGCAACAGGCCCGAAGGTCCCGCCAGCAGGAGGGTCTCTCACCTGCGCTCGCTGCCGTGCTGCCTCCCAGTGCCCCTTTCTTCCGCTGCCCTCTTTATGCTGCCCACGGAGGAAGCGAGATTGCAAAACCTTCTCCCAGCATGAAAGGGAAGTGGCAGCTCAAGGGACCCTTCCCCAGTCACCCCAGGATGCCTTTTCCAGCCCAAGGGGAGCCCACAGACCTCTGTCACCCTCCTGTCCCAGGGTGTCCCAGCCCACCCCATGCTGGCAGTGCAGCCAGGGGTGCATTGGCACCCCTGCAGTGGTGCATCCTGGGGGGCTCCAGCTGGGGGTGTCTGCTCTGCTCCCAGCCTACCAGTGGATGCAGGGCTCCCTTTCAAGACACCCCTTTGTGCTGCAGTCCCCCCGGGCGAGTGGAAGGTCTCTGAGGCCGTGGCCAGTGGGTGATGGCAGTGCAGGGCTCTGTGCCTCAGTTTCCCCATTGATAGAGCAAGGGTGGCACCAGCATTTTGGGGGGCACACAGGGGCACTGTGGGGCTGGCTTGCCCCCTCTTGGGAGTTTCTGTGGGGGACCCCCCCCTCAAAGAAGAGCCCCATTTCCCTCCTGTCCTGGCTGTGCCAGACTGAGCTGAGCCATCAGACAGAGCTGTGGCTCCATGCCAGCCCCACAGATTTGTTCCTGGCTCACTCCTGAGCATCCCTATTGCCTTTAGGGGAAACCTGCATCCAAGAGCATCGCCCAGGCACCCTCATTCCTCTGGGGCACCCACAAACCCGCAGAGCACCCCCATCCTCACAGCTTTCCTTTTTTGTCAGACATAGGCATACCCCACATTTTTGGGGCACCTTTCTTCCCTGGGCACACCTGTACAGTTTTAGAGCACTGTCCTTGGATATTACGACCGACCCAAAGACACTCCTATTCCCTGAGGACACCCACGTGTTTTGAGCAACCCTCAGCTCCAGCGCACCCTCACAGCCCCGCTAGGGTGTCCCCCCTCTCTGGTCGCCCCTCACATTTCTGCCCCCCGCCC